>CM076716.1:17541319-17876777 GCA_038501795.1 Pseudopleuronectes americanus
CATGTGTCCAGTAATCCCTCGTGTAACCCCTGAGGAGCAGTCTAAACAACGTTTTCAGAGCCAGGCCAGTTGGGCCTCCAGCAAAAACAGAGAGACCAGACACAAACACTCGACTCTCCGACTAAATGCCTGCCTGCATCCCATATTTTGGCCCTCTGTCACTCTCACATTCAAATGATCATTTAGCAATTCCTTCATAATAAATTGCTCATTTTTGGGGCTTTGACATGATAGTCTATCATGGTTCTTCATGCTCATACACTTTATTGACTTGTAAAACTGGCTTGTTTATCTGAAGGCAACATATTTGTCAATCTTGACAAAATATGTGAAACTAAAATCTCCATTTAGAATCATTTTACTGATAAACTTAACAGGTCGAACAAAACACTTGATCAGGAGCAGCTTGTTTTTATTCAGCGCTCGCAGATGTTTTTTGTCAGGACTGGTGATGAGTCACACTGCTGCTTTGAGATGTGAAAACCTGTTAAAGATGCTTTTTATGATGAGGACAGCCTCTCTCAGTCTCGGTGCCCACAATTTGATAAAATATTGCTGGTTTTGGACATCCATCGAAAATTGATGATTTGTGTTGCGTTCTCAAATCCCCAATAAACGTGATGTTGGGAAAATAAATAAGAAGTTTTGCCAGGAATATTTTGGAAGAACTCGACTTACTTGTGAAGAAACACAACATGTCTCCAAATCTAAGCCAAGAAGTCTCCGACCAAATCTGTAATCCAGAAAGTTCAAATTTCAACAAGAAATTGTTTACATGATTCACTTCACTTTGACTTCAATATCCTTTTCTTAATCGGTGACTAATGAAATCCAATTAACGGCAACATTTTAAACATTATCTCAGCTGGTATTCGCCTAATTCCTGGACTTGACGGTATTTTAACACATCTTCTGTCATATTTAAAATTGTTGACGTGCATGTTGGTCTGCTGAACATGCCACTTCCCGCTCTGCAGACGTGACTGCTGGACTCAAACAGGACATCCTGTCTCAGCTCTCTGTGGGGGTATTAGATTAAACTACCTACTGGAATATGCTGCTGCCCTGTCCATTTACGGTTTGAATAGGTCGCCAGCCAACAGTGTCCAAAACGTAACGACAACTTCAACACGTCAACAGACACATTGAAATGTTTGTCTCTGAAGTGAGCTCACTGCATACATGTTCTGCTGTTGTTCTTCAGCCACTGAAACGTTGTATATATCAGACTGTGTGGGTGAATTGTTGTATGTGCTGTGCTCATGTATTGATATTTTGTCGAACATCTTTTCAGTTCTGCCAGCCTGGAGGTTGGAGGCTCTCCAGGGATCGGAAAGCACCCACCTTCTTCACAGTTGTGCTGACGGACATCGAGTCAGATCGACACTTCTGCTCCTGCCTCACTTTCTACGAGGCCGAGGTCAACCTGCAGGTACGAATGCAACGCATCCTCACACACATGCTCAAGAGGGGGGGCACATGCTACGACTGAACTGTCCTTTAGGATCTCTGTTTTAAGGCCCTTTTCATTTCTTCCCCCAAGGAGGTTTTGTTCTTGTCAGTGGGTTTGTCAGTGTCTGCAGGACTACTCAAAAAACTACCGGAAGGATTTCTAGGAAACCTGGTGAAGAGATGTGACATGGACCAAGAAAGAATTCCTGATTTTGGCAGTGCATCCAGACAAAAGGGCGTAAACCAGGTTTTTTTGGGGTTTTATAACTTTTTTTAACATTGCGAAACAGGACATAGTCAACATTTCCACAAATCTTCCCAGGGAATAATTCATTCTTGATGGAAAGGGGGGAACTGATATCTAAGAATTTGTGCAATTTGGTGAATCTTGATTGACTTTATAGGGACTGTTGGAAGTCTGGTGAAGAGGTATTAGCTCTATTAGCTCTAGTTGTATTGATTTTAATGAACAGATTTTTTTGAAGGTCACAAGTAGCTGTAGCTTATCCCAGAATATGTTGGGGTGTGAGGCAGCAGTGCAAACCACTCTGCCACCATGCTGGCCTTGTGATAAGTGGACTCACCTTGTCCCTCCATCAGACATCTGTGCATCACATCATCCTCGTCCTCCTTATAAGGGTCATTTAAGCTCATCCTTGTGATAATCAGTTCTGAGGAATCAATGATGAGCATGAGGTCACTTTCATCCTCATGTGTCTCTCATGACTCTTAGAGACCATAGGGGATATCTTCGTGATTGTTTTCATTCTGTTTTCCATTTTCGGCTTATTGTTTTTTTTTACAGTCTTTGGCACTTTTATAACTCTGAGGAATGTCTGCCGCGTGTGTGATGTCTTCCAGAATATGATGCATTGGTAGAAAACAAAAGCCTTCGTGGATCCAGTCTAATAAATTGAGAGCTGGCCGGGGGATGCTGTTATAAAAGAAAAGATGGGCCGGTGCTCTTCTCCGCTGCCTTTCATATGATTTACTCATGCGTACAAGATTGGGTTTGATTGCAGATTGGCGGTTTCGGCACCAATGTTCAAACCTCCCCCATAAATTATTGATTGCAACAGGTTTGTTGGGACAGGATCATTTTTGAAATTATAAGTTATCTCGTTAATTTCTCCCCCCCCCACTGCCAAAAGCCCACAGAATACCAGGCTAATTGTTTCATTGTGTTTGACATCGTTAGAGGCCTTAAATGACTCTGGTCGCTCTGCCCACTGTGACTTCACATCCTCTCCCATGTGGAAGGCAGTCGGCCATCTCATTCCTGTTAGATCAGCGTAATATTTTAGTAAATTCTGTCAAAATGCATCATTTTGCGATAAAATTGGTGACAGCTTTCATTAACTGTAAGAGTCACTTTGGTGGAATGTTAATACTCAGCAGTGTAGTAGTAGCGCTTCCTTTTCTCGTTATTTCACTGTTTTTGTTTGTTGCGTGAATCAGGCCATAATTACACAAACATTTGTTGGCACCACTGGGCACATTTTTCCACACTGATTCAAAAGCATCAGGGGAGGTTGGATTTATTAGAAGATTGCCACATCAAGGGAGGAAAATAACCAGAAATAGCCCAGTGGTTAAGTGTAAACGGTTCTGCAGAAAGACTGTTCATACTTAAACTCAACATCAAAGCAAGCACACGCTTTCCTTCAGTGTTCCTCCATAAAAGCTGCCCCCCGAAGACATGGAGGCAGGTTGACATGGAAACAACACAATCTGGAGCATCTTTAACTGTGTCGAAGACGATTCTTCTATCCTCATAGCTAGAGCAAAACAAACATTATTATAAATCAATCCAACACAAATCCACTTTGTAAGCCAACCTCAGATCTTAGAGGCTAAGTTCCTCGGTATGGACAAATGCAATAAGGCAGGAAGCTGTCGCAACGCTAACGTGCCGAGAGGATTAGTCAGTTTCCCGTGGCCGGCAGTGCAGCTGCAAACACCGATACTCACAACTCTCCCACTGCTAAAGCTAACATCACTCCTACCTGGCAGACCAGAAGTGTACCTGACACACTAAGAGGTAGTTGCGGGAGATTTATCATCTCTTGCTGACTTATCTCCATCTCCCTCTTCTCCTACTACTTGGACTTAGGGTTAGGGTTTTGATAGATTTAGGGTTATGATTGAGATATAGTTAGGGTTATGATTGGGCGAGGATTAGGGGTGTGATAGGGTTATGGTTGTGATAGGGCTAGGGTAAGGGTTAGGGCCAGAGTTAAGGGGCTATTCAATTATCTTGACGATTCCCTCTTCCATCCTCTGGGCAGTTGTAATGGGGAGTCAAAAGTGTTAGGGTTATAATGCACTGGCTGATTACCGTCAGGTATTAGCTTTTCATCCCTATATCACCTTCATACCAAATCATATCTGGGTTGTTTAAATTGTAAATCTTTAATGGGATGACTACTTCAGTTCATAAAATGTTCTGTTTGGTGTCGTACGTGTTTTTCTTAAGCAAGAATTTCAACGTCTAAAATCTAGGTTGCCAAACCAAGACAGGTACATTTGGGCATATAGGTAGAGTGGTTAGGGTTACGATGATTGGTTGGTCAAGGCACTATGACCTTGAGGAATTATTTTAGTAGGTAGACTGAAGTGGGGTTTTAAACTCCTGACTCCTGAGGGACAGGGTTCAGGGTTAGGCCCTTAATATGAGTGGTTAAGGTCAGGATGGTTGGTTTTGAGTTAATATGACAGAAATGGGATACAAATCATTCACCATAACTGTGCTTGTCATTGCTTGCCACTAGTTGGTGACTCTGTCCCTGGGCTGTGTTACCTTTGTTATTCTTAGGCCAGTGTATTGTCCTCATTCTTTCATCCCTGTCTGTTTTCTGTCTCCACATACTTGCTCCGTTGAGTTCATAGGATTTGTCCTTAACAACAGATTGAGACTTGATAATGGGGCCTAATGTTTTTGTAATTGTTTCTTTGTTTACTCTTATCAGGGGACTAGCAAGGCTGAAAGTGAGACCCTGAAACTGTTTATCACACACTCCACATTTAATGTTTATATTAGCTCTGGAGCACAGAGTAGGCTGTAAAGTTGCTACTTTCACAAGAGTAATTACTACAATTACTTATTTAATTACAAATTGTAGAACACAGACTGTTTTCTGATCCTCACTCAAATCCCAGTCATCAACTCATGTGCTTTCAGATCTGAGTGCGAGGATTTAAACTTTGCTCTCACTAAGCAGTCCCTCTCTTCCCTGCCTTTAATCTTTAATGAAACATTAGGGTTGTCCAAAAGAAACGAAAAAATGCAAAGGAATTAAACTTTTCCCTTGCAGCGCCCATATTGAGACCATCTGCACATCCAGAAGCGTTCTGATCTTAAACTGTGGTGTGATCAGTCAAGATGTTGTTGCATTGCTATCTTTAGGCGGTGGAAAGTAATTGTGCTTTTGACCCACAAAAACCTGGTCTGATTTCATTTAACTATTATTTTAAGGGAACATCATCAAGTTAGTAATTTCCCCCACATTGTTGGGTCCGCAGCACGCATAAGCTCAGCTCGTAGCACAGACAGATGGTCTGACTGCACAGAGTGAAAGGGTTTCCTCTGCGGAGAAGCGCTTACTTTTACTGCCACACAAATGTTATCTTAGAATAGCCTTCGAGTATAACCCATCTGAATCATGCACCTTGAGCAGCAACCCTTTTTGGATTTGGACAAACTGTCATGCGCTTGCGTTTATTTATAAACACATATTTCTAACTTAAAAAATATTATGTGTAAAGTTATGTTAAGAATGTAACTAGACCAAGACATGGTCACTTTAGGCACAGTAGATACTGTTATGTATCTACCGTATATAACCTATATATAAATCATTAGATTTGATTAACTTCTCAACCACAGCTCCATCTTACTCTTATCGTCAGTCTTGTGTTAAAAATTTGACGAGCCTATATTTGACCTCATGCAGACTTGTTCCTGCAAAGTAAACACTACTCCCTGGATTCAGTTCATGGCTCTGACGAGGCTTCTTGAAACGTGAGGGTGTTTGGACAGTCTTTAGCCTCTAAACCCACATCCTTATCTGCTCCGTCGGATTCCGGGGGAGTCCGGACAGGCGGCACAGGAATGTATTTTGTCTAATAATTGAACCAAATCTTAAGAATAATGGTGAAATGTGACCTTCGTCTGAGTGAGATATTTTGATCCCGTGCTCCTCGGTCCTGAGATACCGAAGCACTTATGGCATGTTTTCACTGCCTGGAGAAATATACCAGATTGTGATAAGGGCTTTAGTTTGGAATGAGCGTGGAGAGGTCGGGGAATCAGTGCTCGGATAGAGCACAGGGATTCTCAATAGAGAATCAGATCTCAATTAGAACCAGATTGCTGCCCGTATAGAATTGTTGGAGTAGAGGTCAATAGAATGTTTGACGGTGACAAAAATAGAGTTGATTTGATCTAATTTCTGTAATTGATTAAATCTGTTCAAAATCTGATTTTACTGCAATCGTGTTTTTGGCAATATTATTGCCTTCAATTACAATTACTTAAATTGTGATTCTTGCCTCTTCCAAGGGAGATCTTTCATTAACCTCATTGTAATTGTATTAAATGTGCTGTGTTCATACAGTTACTCGACCGGGATCAGCAAATGTAAAGGGACTGTTTGGGAAATGAGATTACTTAATAGTCCAAACTTTCATTAAAGTGTTTCTCCTCTCTGGACACAAAAGAGCATTTTTAGGAATATTTGGAAGTTGATGTTTTTGTTTTGTACAGACAACTTTTCCGTTACTCAATTGATTTGGATTTAATTTGTTTTTAAATCCAAAAAACAAGGCCGCAACAGATATGGATTGTTGGAGGCGGATTCCAATACGATATTAGATAGTCAAAATGTTTTTAATACCAATGCATTGGCCGAAAAATAAAAGAGGCAATTATTCTAAGCGGTTTCATACTCTGTTGTCAAACTGTCATGATGTGTAATCAAGACTTGATCATTTACATTAAACATACAGTTTTACTATAAGTAACTATAATTATGAATTCACCATTGGGCTCTGCAATAAACATTAGTCAGTATTAATACACATTATTCAGTATTTTCACAAGTTAAATTAAGTTCCAGTGGCTACTTTCAAGAAAACCATTAATTCCAGTTGCCTTAGTAGGCCTCACATTTAATAGAAGATACCATGATTTTGTTGACTGAGAATCTTCACAGATATGTCACACAGTCATTCACATTAAAACTTGGATGTTCTTGTATAAAAAAATAAGAAATTGGTTTCATGAACCATGCTGATCTTCGTTCGAGGTCTATTGTCCATGCCTCAGTGATGAACTCTTCAACTGAAAGTGTTTTTTTTGTGCTTGTATTTGGATATTTCAGGGATCAAAGAGTATTGAGGCTGACGAAGATGAAGATGAGGAGGCAGAGGAGGATGGACTGATCCAGCCAGCTCAAGTGTTTGCACCAAAGAGTCTCATTCTCGTGACCAGGCTGGATTATCCCGAAATATTCCGGGTAATAAGACACGACGTGATTAAATCTTGATTGAAAATATTTGTCTGTCTTGTCAAGAAGGAATATTCCGATTTTTCTTGAGTGAAGTGAACGAGATAGTATAAGACAGTAAAGCCTACGTACGTCAGATCTTTTCATTCCAAAGTTGATCACAGACTCACAGTCAGTCATGCTATCTAAGGCAATAAGTGCTCCGCTATTACAATGAGCTAAATAAACTGAGCTATGACGCCTAGCCATTCTTGTCTCATGGCCCAGATAGAGTAAAAGCAGACGATGATTAACAATGAGCTGCGATATTAATGTCTATAAGGAGTAGTTATCCTCTGTGTGTATCCATGTCTTACTAGTATTTCACTGGTTTCTCTCGCAGGGCTGCTTGGGTCTGATCTACACCGTCCACATCGATAGCCTGAACTTCCCATTAGAGGGTCTGGTCGCCAACCTCTTCACATTCCAGATTCCCGTTGCTGGTGGATCCCAGGTACGTCTCACCTTAGGCACAGCCAAAGTGCAGCAGTCTGCAAGACATGTCACACTTCTGCTACCGGCCCAGAAGGCAGACCAGACCAGGGGCTGGACTTGAGGCCTCGATGGTGCAGCCACTAAAATGATTTATGCAGCCAATCAGGAGTGTCTCGTTGCCTCAGGCACAAATTTTCTTATACATATTTGTAATTCTTTCCATCGTGTTGCTCGAAGCAAAATACCTCAGTCTAAAGTGGGACCGATAACAGCGACGACCTCTTAAGCTGTGTTAATAGCAGTTAGGAGGAATATATTCAAAAGGTCACAGCACTAACATGCATCATTACTTTTCCTGCTGCAGTTTGGTGTCAGAATGTGAAGATGTTAATCCAGCGAACCAGCTAGCAGTTTACTTACTGACACCTTTGAAAAAAATAACTGTCAGGCAAGTGACAGTTTGTTTAACATGAGCCCCGGGGCCAGAGCGCATGTCTCACAAGTACGTTAGATCCCTAGTACAAGTGTGGAGGAATCCTCATCACCTCTGCACGGAGAACCTCAGCAGAGTAACACAAAATGTATCCATACGACTTTGATATTTTTCTTTTAATGATTAACTTTTCTTCTAGTTTTCTATTCTATCAGCCACTAGAAAAAGAGAAAGTGATCACATGACTTCAGTACTGGCCACCGTTCACTGTCCCCTTTTCAAATTCAGGATACATTTTAAGGTTTAATTAATAAAAACAAATACTGGCACCACCTAATGTATTTGAACTTTTCCACCATCATTCCTGAGCATTGAGGGGAACCAGCCAGGCCTTTGCAGTGGCTGCCCCTAATCTCTGGAGCAGATAATACATTTGTGTTTAAAGATTTCTTAACACCCACTTCCTTTCACTGGCTTTCAGTTCCAGTTGAGTTGGAGACCTTGATTTACATAATTAATGTGCAATAATTGAATTCTGTAATATTTATAAGGTTTTAATATTTATTTATTCTCAGTTTTTTATAAATATGTTTATAGTCTTTAGTTTTCGTATTTTAAAGCCTGTTCAGCACTGATGTCAACTGTGATAAACTTGCTTTCAAACATTTCCCAGCGCTGCATCACTAATTGGACTTGAATAATCAGTGAAGGTGCATTTCAGCAGCACAGATACACCCTTTAGGAGTATGTTTCTTTAAAAATATATATCAAAATGAAGGATATTTTTAAATGTGAGGTTCCTGGAATATTTTTGCATCTGTGTGTTGCACCAGTCACGATCTTCTGCTCAGCGAGAAGCTGACTCCTTACGATGATTCAGCCCTGTCAGCATGTGTCTCGTTTAATTGATGCAGCCCTGGTGCCCACAGAAACCTTTTTTTTTCCTTGCCAACTTTTCCCACCTTTGTTGCATTTGTCTTTCTTTACAGAAGCTGTTCAGCCTGGGAGCAGGAGACCGGCAGCTGATCCAGACGCCTCTGAACGACACGCTGCCCGTCACATGCAAGAGTGTTGCTCTGCTCTTCCAGCAGCTGGGTGGGTCCAGGCACTTTGATAGCTACTGATTGGTCATCATGAGACAGGATGAGACTTGAGTCAGGACATAACTGGACATAACTTGTTAGTGACTGTGGGACTAAATCCCAACAACAGCATGTTGATGTGTCACTTATTTGTTATTTGCCACGTGATTTGTTAAAGGAAGAACAGTTTCCTGCTGCCGGATGTCACATCCACACAATACTTGTTTTTGGCCTTTGGGAAATTTTGTATGGGTTGTGTTGCTGGTTGTTCTAATCTGTACGCTCACACTCTAAAAACATTTGTCTTTAATATCTGCTATAGTTTTCTTAGCTGAATTTATGAAGCAGATTATTGTCTGTGACATATTTTACTTTCGCTCATTGTTGATCCTGATCAGATTATTGGAGGCTCTGCTGATCACATGGTGAGAAACTACTGTACAGTACGACTTTTACAATCAGGGGACTTTTGCAGTAAGCCCATAAGAACTTTTTAAGATTAATACTGAACTAAATGTGTCTGAGGCAAGATTATGTGGTTTTCACTGTGTCCCATCCCAGGCATTTTTTTTTGGTCCGGGCAAGAATGTGCGCATGATGAAGATTTGATTCAGTTTGCTGGTTTTCTTTGCACAATATGTTTAGTCAGAACATAAATAATTTGTGCTTGTATTAGAGATACAGGCCTGAGTCGCTGCGACTCATACGGTACAGTTGGTAGTTCCAGTGATTGGGGAGTTCACTGAGCTCATCTGAAAAAGACAATTTGGCATAATCCAGGAACTGAGCCTTTGTTTTATTTATTTTACATTTTTCCACTTTTCAGGTCATCCCAGAAAAATCATATTTAATTTTCTGCAACTCCAGGCGAACATCTGTGGGCCGAGAGTGAAATTTAACCTAATTCACCTGAAGTGCGATTTGTAATGGAAAGTTGGCCCCTACAAAGCCACGTTTGATAAGAAGAATGTGCTTGAAAACAGAGTGTGCTTTATTTCCTGCATCTATTAACACCATCCTCCTTTTGTTTGGACACACTGGGGAACATGCGCATGGGGGGTACTTACACGATACACATGTGATCAGGGTCATGTGGAAGTCAGGAATTTGTGGCCGATCTGCACGAAACAAAACAATCTTGACTTAATACCCAACAGTGGTCCATCAGTCTTCGTAAGCTGGTTTCCATTAATCAGTGCACAGCAGTATGTGAACAATGAGTGTTAAGGGCTGTTGTGCTCAGGTCCGACTTGCTTCAATTATAGTTTCATGTCATCTGAGGTCAGAGTCTCACGACAGCCTGGTCACTGCAGTATAGTAACATGTTTGAACCTTTAGGCTGCTGCAGGACAGGTGACATGTTGTTCTTTATATTGTTATTGTTTATTCAATACTATTATTCACGTTTGATAACAAGCTAGTGCAGAGTAATCCAGATGATAGCCCAAGCCAATGTGACTGAACCCAAACCGAACCTTAACAAAACTTTGTCCTAACCCGGCCGGCCCCCTCGGGCTCCAGTCAGGTATCCACACTCTAATCTGCATGCTACTGTATGTTAATAATTTCCCGGCTGGAGCCTGTGACCGTACCATTCTTCTTATCCTTCATCCTATTTGTCTCTGCAAAGGATGTTGTGTTTCCATTTGCTTTTGTTTGTTTGTTAGCACGATAATGGGAAAAGCTACTGGACTGATTTTAAAGAAATGTTGTAGAGAGGAGGGGAACGATCCCCGGAGGAACCGGAACCCATTAAGTTCTGCAACTGATCTGGATAAACAGACATATCCAGAGTTCCTTTTCACTTTTTAACATGGCAAAAGAGGGCGGAGTTATACTCTCCCCTTGGTACATTTGTTTTCAAAATATTTCACTATTCCTGTAACAGAAGGTTCATATGTGATCGTGATCATCTAATTGTACAAGTATTCAGTCTTGTTGCACCAGTAAATAGTTGTAGTATGAAAATTGCATATGATTGTGTAGCAGGACGTCGGGGTCTCGTTGCATTCAGGGTGAAAGTAACGGACAGCCTCAGTTAATCATCTTCCTCCCTTACAACTGCTGAGGAGAAGGTAAATATCCCAGGTCAGCTGATCAGTTCCACTCGCAGAGAACAAGTGCATCCTTCCCACCTATTAGGTCATCCTCATGTCCGTATATGGACGGGCGAGGAGCTGTGCAGACAGGCAGGTCGGCACATCGCCGCAGGGGCACAGTTCACCGGAGTCACCAGAGAGGAATGTGTGTTAAACATGTCACACTGGACAGGAAGTACATTCCACGGGGCGAGATAAAACCAGCCGTCAACAGCCTGTTTGTTGTTTGCTCCTTTTGTCCCGGGCCTGTTCCTCTTTATCTGAGGGTCGGAAATGTGTCCCTGTTTCCAGGAGATAAGTCAACACCTGAACCTGAGGTGTGACTGTGCAACCTGAGCCTCAGTGGTGTGGTCACATGACCAAGGCACAGTCTTGAGGGTCTCTTTTAATAGAAAAAGTGACCTTTTGACCCACCTTGTCTAAAACAGATGAATTAATTTAGTTGGTAAGGTCGGTGGCTCATTCAGCTTCAATTCTCAGATTTTGTTGAGGCTGGTGTTTCCTGTTTATCACTGGAACGCTCCACTGGGGCGGCCAAACATCCAGACCCAACGCCCCCAGTGGTGCGGATACGTCTGCCCGTGTTCCCCTCTCCTTATCACTGCCACGTGTGATGAATCGTTCTGTCAGTCGCTTGAAAGGAAACAATAACAGGAACTGTAAACTTAGAATTCTTCCTGATTGTCACATCAGTATTTGAAATATTATTTATACTGTGCGAGAGTGTGTAATTTCCTTTGTTTTCTCGGGGATGAGTCTTCCCATAGGCTTTGCATTCAGTGTTTAATATAAACTGTCCCGTTTGGTTGTGGAAACTTATTATTTTTGTCTTCATGCGCCAGCAGCCTACGTGGTTTTAGATAATAGTGGACAGCTTGCAGGAGTTGTGATCAACCTTTTGGCTCCTTTATTATATATCAAACCATTTGAAACTGACATTAATAAAGAGTAAATATGAATTCATATTTAAACAGATTTTATCTTAATTTGAGAATAAGTGAAATGGTCTTTCAAAAGAGTCTTTGAAAATTAAGATTTAGCTCAAAGTGAGTTAACTCTTCGACTTTCAAAAAGAGATTACCGGAAATTGCACTCCAGATTTTGAAGTATTTGGATGACTATCTATGTGACGCCTGATAGGGTTGCTCTGTAGCACTGCCAAAATTACTAAATAAATCTTAAAATATTATTTTGTTCCAAACGGGGTTCAAGGTTAGACAATTCCTTCGCAAATAGCCGCAAGTGATAAATGATATGGAACAATGTCGCATTCCAACAACCACCTCCTTAATTTTCATTATCTCATGTTTTTTTTTGTCTGATTCCAGGAATACAAAATGTTCTATCCCTATGTTGTGCGGTTCTGACAGAACACAAGGTTTTGTTCCACTCCACCAGTTACCAGAGGCTCGGCGAGGCGTCCCGGGCCCTGGAGGCCCTCATGTTCCCCCTCAAGTACAGGTGAGCGTGTGTCTGACCCCACTTCCTCCTGTGACTTTCCACTGCCTCCTCGGTCGCCGCTATGCCTCCTGTGGATGATCCGAATGATGATTAACTTTGCTCAACACTGCATTCAGCTCAATCAACAGCTCACAGGACGTCCACTGCAGGAGTTCACCCTTCACGGTCACACTTTGTTTAACCTCGTACATGTTGTAACTTTCAAGGGATTTTCCACCCACTCACTCTAAGAATGCCCTTCTTCTATAAGTAGCTTTCATTGGCACGGTGAGCATTTTTTTTTCCAGTTCCAGTTCCATTTTTCCCAAAAAAAGCCATTAAGGTGATGATCAGGGCGAGCACATAGCGGTCACATGACCAGTATAGACAGGTCTGCACAGATCATGAAACTGTTCACCTGGCTGGAACCTATTTTTTACTGTTAACACGATTCATTAGCCATGAGACATTAAAGGCTTTTTAACCTCACCACCTTTTTGAGTGCCTCAGATTCCTTCATTCTAGACATCATTATTCACAAACTGTCATGTAAGGCAATGTAATCCTCTAATGTTCACTGTTTTGTCTGAGGACAGTAATACAAGAGGCAAGGAGACGGGGCTCCAATGAGTCATCCTCCAGTTAATGGGCATCTTTCAAGAATAGAAAAACAAAACTGATACTAGAACAGTATCAATAGGAATTCAGTCATCTGGGTTTATCAGTATTAAAGTAATTGTATCCACGTTGCTCTGCCCTAGTTGCTATTATTTAATAAAACTAGTGCAGCCTTTTCTAAACCTGAAACTGAAACTTTAAATGTGACCTGCAGCCATTGATCCGCATTAAGTAAAGATGATTGAGATGTTCCACCACTGCTTCACAAAGAGCTGATCATCTGATAACCACACACAGTCACTTACTTTTCTTCTGTCTTAATTTGATTTTATTCATTTCAATTTTCTAATAAAGAAGAGTCAAGCACTTCCCTTGTACGTTGTAGGCTCTCAGTTGCTCAGGCCTCCTTGAATTCTCACCTCTCTCTCTCTCTCTCTTCCTAACATACAGTACTTGAACATACTCCGTGTATTCATCATTATGTCCTCATGTGCTCAGTTACCCGTACATCCCTATTCTGCCATCGCGGCTGCTGGAGGTCCTGAGCTCGCCCACTCCCTTCATCATCGGCGTGCACTCCATGTTTCAGACTGAAATCCAAGATCTGGTGAGTTGGAACGCGTCGCGTGCATCCAGCAATCTCTCTAAGTTGCGTGCAGAACTCGTAGATCATAAATTGTGCTTCCAAACACATGTAAATAATTTAGAAATAATGTTATGGTCGTTATTTGGAGTCTATTTTTGATAGAAATGATAATGATGCATCGTGGCGTATTAGGATTTTGTTTTTCCTGCTGTTGAGGAGAGAAGAAGTTGAAGTTTTTGTACACATGAGGATGTGAATAATCTGCCTTTTAACAGGATGTTTATTTAGTTGGTTTTGAAGAACATGTTGCACCACACTGTACGACCTCCATCTGCAATCAGACCACCTGACCTGCCGCTGTTCTGTGTCCGTTCACCAGTTGGATGTTATTATTGCTGACCTGGATGGAGGAACAATAAAGATTCCTGAGTGCATCCACTTGTCCCTGCTCCCTGAACCTCTACTGCACCAAACACAAACTTCCCTTTCCCTGGTAAACACAAACACACACTCATACATGGCACACATGTATTAACACATATGACTGCTTTAGAAGTGAGCAACCTTAAAAAGTAAGTCCTTGTTCAGCCACAGTACATAGATTTATCTACAGACAAAGATATTAATAATCCTCAAAATTGCTGGTTGATTTACGTTCTTTCTTTGCTATTTTATCTGAATCATGTGACACATTTTCCAAGGAGTGTTGACTTATGTTGCCGTACCAGTTATGCGATATGGAAATAAATAATTCACTGGGAAATAATTGTATTTTCTCAGGTTTTGCATCCTGATCTGGAGATAGCAGACAATGCATTCCCTCCCCCTCGCACTGCAGCCTCAAACCTCAAGTTGTTGGTAAGTCTTCATCGCTTTAACATGCCCTCGTCCTCCTTCTCCTTCCCCTCCTCCTCCTCCTCTTCCTCCTCCTCCTCCTCCTCCTCCTCCTCCTCCTCTCACTCTTGAGGAGGACATCTTAACCATCATCACACTAAATATCTTATCGTTAAGAGGTTACAGTCACTGACTGATGGTAACCCATTATCCCCCGAGACAAATAACATGTATGTTGCATAATTTAACCATTAGACTGCGATCGTGGCATAGCAGTTTGATGACTCATGTCTGTGTACATGTGTGTGTGCATGTGTGTGTTCCAGGATAAGGAGGTGAGGGCCGTGTTTCTCAGGCTGTTTGCACAACTCTTCCAGGGCTACAGGTCTTGCCTGCAGCTCATCCGCATCCACTCTGAGCCTGTTATTCATTTTCACAAGGTAAGATAACGACCTGATTCAATTCCCACTGTTGAAAGTCATATTTTGCACAGAAACCTCATTTTCCAGCATGTGACCTCAGATTAAACTCTCCTCAGCAAACAAGTTATTCTGTAAATACCAGACAGATAAACCTGTCAGGGATGTATAGAGAGTGTGTTTGTGTGCATGAATGTGTGCGTGCGCATGTTGTTTGACACGTGTTGTAGAGGCGCCACGACTCCTCAGTGAGGCTCTGCCTTTGTTTATGCGAGCTTGGGACACAGTCCTGTAACCTTGAGCATGGCCCGGCGATGAGCCATATGAAACGCATTAGGTTTACATTTTTGTTTTTTGCCGGGGATTTTGTTTGTTCGTGTCTGTTGGTGTTTCCGTGGTAACTCCACAGCTCATCATCCTCAAAGTACCCCACATGGATCACATTATAAACAAACGTTCAGCTTAGTCGCCTGGAATTGCTGACTGGAGGCAGCTTGAGTGAACTGTGCTTTATCTCCTCTCCCCACAAGCACAAATAATTACGCGTAAAGTAAATGAATTCGCAAATGGTCAGAAAATGGTAAGATTTATTTCCCTTTTTCCGTACGCTGTAGAATCACTGATTTCCGAAGGAGAAGCTGCAAGAGTCAGTCCCCACCTCAGGGAAACTTTTCTAATCGTATTCTGAAAATGTCTGTAATCACTGTACTTGTTTCTCAGTTTACATTACCTCCATATAAACAGGATGATATGTTCCCACCTGTCTGCGATTGTAACTGCTCTAATTCTGAAATTATCCAGACTGCCTTCCTGGGCCAGCGAGGCCTCATTGAGAACGATTTCCTGACCAAGGTTCTGGATGGCATGGCCTTCGCTGGCTTCGTCTCGGAGAGAGGTCCCCCTTACAGAGCCTGTGATCTCTTTGATGAGGTACGGTACCACGACGCTCCGCTCACAGCCGGGCGGCATTAGCCTTCACTCTTGAAGTGGGGGACTTCATACACAGATGCTGTCCTTACTCCTATGAGGATAAGAAACTGTTTTTATTGATGTCTAGTCGCATCGAGTCAATCTGTTCATGCTCATCTAGTGACCTGGTTATCAACTAATCAATAAGGTCAGTGTTGGTTAAAATCAGAGGTGTAATGATTCTCTAAGCCACAGTTCAGTTCACCTATTTTGAGGGAATTAAAAAACAGTTTAATCGAAGTAACTTAGTTTAAAGACAATAAAGTAGATACAATGTGCAATGCTTCCAAATACAGAGCTGATCCTAACTTTAAACAGAACAAGAACACCTTTCACCACCAGTCGCCTTAAATTTAAACAAGCCTTATAGCTAAGGATACATCAGAGCTACACCTGGTGATAGTTACAGGTTTGAAACAAGCCTACACCCTTTTGAAATCTCATTTAACTCAAATAGATCCCGATTTTTATTTGGTTCTGCCCAAAATTGCACAAACTTAATACCAACCCCCTAAATATGAATTCTTGACATCCTAATTCTGAGAAATGTATTATCATTTAAAAATGCCTTGTCTTCCAATGTGAAAGAAAGTGAAAAAGAAATCATGGATTAGTCCCCTTATCCGGAACTGCACTTAAATTGTATTGTTTCTTTCCGGTTCCATATCACATCCTTCCATTTAGTGGTTTTTAGGTAGTGCTGCTTACTAACAAACATACAAAAGTTGCATCAGAGTTTCGGACTCACACTGTTACTCTGGTCGCCCTGCAAGAACACTGTTCATCAGTAAAACCTTGGGACATGTTCTACTTGATGATGATGATGATGATGATGATGATGATGATGATGATGATGATGATGATGATGATGATGATGATGATGATGATGATGATGATGATGATCATGATGATGATGATGCACCCATGCAGCATATATTACTGTTTGATGTTTTTTTTATTGGATGTATTTTTTCTAGCTGGTGGCCTTAAACACTGACAGCTTTAAGGAAGAAGAGGTCGGCCCTAACAAGATGCAGAAGCACATCAGGGAACTGTCGGAGCAGCTGTACAGGAACGTAAGTCTTCATGCACAGAGCTGCAACTCCTCTTTTCTTCTTCCTGGACAGGGCAGGTGTCCTCGCTTTAGCACGCCCTACACGTGTTCGGCTTTATAGCCACTATATTTACAGCCGTGTATCCTATTAATGCATGTTTGCCCTTGATGTGCTGTAGGAGAACCCGAACCCCCACATGGCATTCCAGAAAGTGCCTCGGCCGTCGGAGGGATCCCACCTACGCGTGCACCAGGTGCCCTTCCCCCGGCTGGCTGACGAGAAGGTGGAGAAGATGCTGCAGGAGGGCGTGGCTAAACACAGCAGCACACCTGCTTCCGTACGGCTCGAGAAGAAGTGTGTGGTTCCTGCCGGGCCTGGCGTCGGTAGGGACAACTTTTTAAACTGCTGGGGTGTTACAAAACGTATCAGCCCCTCTCTCTCTGCAACATTATGAATATTACCTAAGTTATAACGTGGCTGTGGTGTTCTGTTTTGGTACAAACTGTGCCTTTGACTCTGTTATTCACACCCTTCATTGATAACCCCTCCTGTCCTGTGCTTTCTGTGTTCCAGTGTCTATTATGGGTAAGAGTGGCTCAGTGTTTAACAGTGCACGCAGGCTGGAGGTGGTGCGAAGTTGCATCTCCTTCATCTTTGACAACAAGACCCTGGAGACTGAAAAGGTAATGCACAATGTCTTTCATCAGTGGGGCTAATCAACCTCTAAAAACAAGCTCAAGCACTGCAGGCATCTGCTCTTTGTGTTGCACCACTCCAGCAGGCAGCTTTGGAGCTGCAGAGAGCCGCTCTCTCCTCACCTCCATCATCCTAATATCTCCCAGCTGACACACAAGCACTCACATACAGAGATGGTTAGAGCCGATGCCAAAACTCTCTCTGAATCCATGTCGTTATATTGCTAACTTTGCTGAGCAATAACTCCTGTCACATGGGGTTTTCCTCTAGAAGCATAACTCTTACACAAAAACGTCTGTTCAAGTTTTTCCTTTACCGTGGCCCCAGGTATGTAAAGTCATAGGTGAACACTCTCCCCAATATGCGTCCAGTATGTCTAAAGTGGGATGGTTGCCAGTGGCTTTATGTTTCCCCTTGGCTTCGTATAGGAGTTATGTAATCCATTGTGTCCAAATGTAAGAATCCATAGCTAAAACATGATCCAAAAAACACATTTACCAAATGCATATCTCAGCCAATAAGGGAGAGACAATCTAAAATGATCCATACATTTATTGTAAGTGATGCCATGAAGAAATCGCAATGAATTCATAAAATTCAATTTTTCATTGCATGCATTTTCAAGGTATTTCTGCATTAAGTATAGGCCTGAAGCTTGTAAAGATAGTGTAATGCACTGACTTTTGCATCATTATGAAATGGTAATATTACCATATAAAGAATTTGCATTGCCTGATTAGGGTACAAACAGCTTCTCAGGGTGTCACGTGTTGCCCGATTTGTGATCAGTCACAAATTGTTGCTTGCCTCATTCATTTTGTCTTAAGGTATCTTCTTCTTTTATTAAAACCCTCCGTGTCTGTGATCTTCTCAACAGACGCTGCCGGCTGCACTGCGCGCACTGAAAGGCAAAGCAGCTCGCCAGTGTCTGACTGAAGAACTGAGTCTTCATGTGCAGCAGAACCGAGCCATACTGGACCACCAGCAGTTTGACTACATCATTCGTATGATTAACTGCGCCCTCCAGGTGAGGAACAGACAGAACACAAGTCACAGACACACCTCGTGCATCCATACTGAAGAGAGTCCATGCAGCGAAAGATTTATAATATTATAATTTTTTCAAGATATTGTGGTGAATCAGTCGTATCATAACTTACTGAACATTAACTTTAGATTAGTTGAGTCATTTCTGTCTTTTTCAACTCTGCTTCATTATGTGACATAATATGACAAATCTTTCAGTGTTTAAATCTTGGGCTCAAGACAGTCGTGAGTCATTTCTGACATTTGGTCACCTAAATAATAATTATTTTAATAATAATTATTAAAATTAAATAATAAATAGTAGTACATTAAACACTGAGGGAACTACATCACACTGATTGATTTCAAGACTCTTGAAATCAATCAGTGAACTACATGATCACTAGAATCACCTCAGACACAAGCACAAAGCAACATTTAGTGAAATTGCAACATACATCAGAAACTGCATTTTGTCAAAATTATATAACATATTAATATATATACTATAGTCCATAGTTAAGGTCTGCAGATGTTATTCTTTTAGGCCTCATTGACACACGTGACCAAAACTGATCCTAGGAATCAACTTATAACATTTTCCCCTTTTTATTTAATTTGACCCAAAAAATATCTATTGACAAAATTCACTGTACAGTAGTATGTGTTTAGATCAACATGCAATTGTTTTGGTGCTCTGCCCCAAACTCTCAGCAGCTGCCACTTTTTATGAGCCGTATCTGGTTCTAATAGAGCAAATAGCGATGTTTAAGTGGGGCAGTAGTACACACAACCTAAGAGGCACAAGCCGAACCCTTTCCCGTCCACATTTTTTAAAACTTTACTCTCAAGTTTGTTTACATCAACCTGGCAGTGTGTCAGCGCGTCTCCACAGTGTTGCTCTTTGTCCATCAGTGTGTTTGTCTCTTCCTGGTCCTCATGCCTCGGCTACTTGTCAGAGTGAGTAAGTAATGTGTTTTTGCGCAGCTCATAAAGAGTCAGTGAGGCTTCACTCAGCCCGAGCAGCCGGATCTTTATTGGTAGTTCCTCAGGTTTAACTACCTTGAATCAGCCCCCTTCCATGGATTTAAAATATTTTAAGGAGTCCTCACAGAGTGCAACTTTTATGGAGCGACTTCGCATTCCAGTCATTCTTTTTATTTTTCCCCTTGATGAAAAAAAAAGGCAATTAATCCCTGAGTCTCCCCGGGCCAGGGACATGCAAGGTCGTCTGACGGGATATTTGACGTGTCAACAATTACACAACAGGTCGAAATGAACTTAAGTGCAGCTTTCATGACTTTGGCCAAAATAATGTCTTCTTTTGGTTTACTACGTATATTAATCAAAGTAATTTATGCCTCACATACGTAAGCAGGGTGACGTGAAATAGAAAAAACTGTTGCATCATCCCACGAATGCTGCACAATCTTCATTTCCAGGAGCAGAGATGAACAATGGCAGTAGTTTGTCAGTGATGTGAATCGGTTGAAAAGCCAAAAAGTCACCAATCCCTCTTCTGCATGACCTCTTGAGTCAGGACTTGAGTTGTATTCCAGTCTGAGTTGACGTGAAGCTGCGTGCTGTTTTGATGTACAATTGCTGTGGTGCTATCTGATGGCCAGGCAGTCTTTTTGCACTGAAATGAGATCCTGATGTGTTTTGTTGGAACCAGTGCGTGATTAGTGTGTTTTTTCCCCAGTTCTTTCAAAGTAGGACATGAGATGATTGTTAACAAAATGATGATCAGCAGAGTGAACCCCTGCAGAATGCACTGAGGAGATTAATATGGAATGCATGAGTCTAGTCGGAGTGACACAGCTCTTCTTTAGTCGAGGACAGATTCTGAGAAAAAACTGGTGATTGTCTCGCACATCTGGAAATACAGATGCAGTCTGTACTTTATCTACTGTTTTCAACACAGGCTCTTAAAACCCACACATTTGATTTGATCCGTTCATAATAAGAGAAGGCGACAGAGGTCTGCCTCACTTGTAACATGGACTGAAATCTATATATGTTATAACCATATTGATGTAGTTTTAAAGACTGACTTGTCTCCTCTGGCCCACTGCTGAAAAACCAATCAGCCACACATGGTCATTTCACAGATGGAGAAGAGACTTGATGTGGAGGGCACTTTAGTTAACTGCAGCATGGGGTACGACATAGTCAGCCTTTCTCTCATTTGTCTTTATTCTTTTTAGATTTTATTGTGTATTGTTTGTCTTTATTTTTCTCTTGCTTGAACATGAAAGGCGACCAGTTGTTCCTGGCTCTCATTTCGTAGTCTCAGTTGACTTGTGAGGGATTTGTCTCCGACAAGCTGTGAAAGGAATATAAATAGTAAAATGCGCGGCCAGTAATTACTTTCATACTCTGCACTCTGCCCTTTCTTTCTACGCCCGGCCACATAAGAGACCTGAAACAATATTAACACAGGGAGTGAAGAAGTTGTGTGTGTGTGGGGTGTGGGCGTGTGTGCGTGTTAGAGATCCTTCAGTGCCTAACAAGCCAAAGTGACCTATTCCTTCAAAAATGTTGCTTGCTCTTTGTACAATGACAGCATGATACCTCATTTGGATTTCTGGAATACTTGTTGATGTGACACAGTAATTCGCACTGACATCACCAATAAGAGGCCAGTTGCAACATTTTTTTGTTTGTTGAAAGTCAACTTCAGGCTGAATGACATTTCTGTTGTCTGGTTGCAATCAGGGCTTTCTGTCAAAAGAAGGTTTTGCAGGCAAGCCGGAGGAAGTGGTACGAAAACTGTGCCATAGGTCAAAGGTTACAACATTTGAGTCAGATGGTGATGTGCTGTGTCAGTAATTGCTAATTTGTTTTTCATTCTTCACATTTTTTATGATTCACAAAACAATGTCGAGACAATCTCTGGAATGAGTTAACATTGACCAAAAGTTTACACTGACGCATTTTTTCCTGTTTAAACATCTGTTGTAATCCTTATCTGTTTCTCTGCCACGCACAGTAACAGCAATCATTAAGGCATTTGAGCTAATTGCACCTTTACTTGTACACGTACATGTGCGTGTGTGCCTAAGTGCCTGTTTGTGTGTGTGTGCGTGTGTGTGTGTGTGCCTGTGTGTTTGTGTGTGTGGGGTGCTCCCGATTTGAGAAGTCAATGTTGCGCAAGCCATGTGGGGGAACGAGCCCTGCTGTGGATGTATCCTGGCATCCCAACCATTTCCTGTCAGATAGGATTATGAGCCCTCTGTGCTCTGCTCTCAGGGCCGAGGGCCTCATGATGGTGCTGAAAAACACTCTGAATGGCAGTCCACTGCGAGGAGGGGGGGAACGGGGCGGGAGGTCCATGGGAAGTGGCCGCAACCGCATGGAGTCAATGCGTTCTGCACGATCCTGGAGCTTGATGCGGAACAGTAATGTGCAGCGGCTGCAGGATACGGAAACGCTGGAAAAGTACATGTCCTGTCTGAGCTGCTGGAGTTCAGTCACTGTGCACATCTCCTTTAATAGTGAATACGTGACTTCGTTAATTTTTTTTTCATTATTTTGATCATAAATTAGTTTTTTGCTGTGAGAACATGGCCCCTGTCTGCCTTGATCTTCCTGATGGAGTGCCTGTGCGTAATATGGTCACTGGGAATCTGCACTCAGGATCATTCCCATGGTCGGATAACGTCACCAAGATGCACATGCATCCGTATGTCCAGGTAAACATCCGAGTTAATCAGATTTCATCCTTTCACTGTGGAAAATCTGAGTTTGTTGCTCATCTTGACATCCCGGAGGTTGAATATGTGGCTTATTCCTCTTTCTATAGCCAAAATTAACTCAAAGAGTTTTGTTTTTCTATGTCCATAAGCACTCGTCCGTGTCAGCTCTTTGCTCAGTTTTCCTGGAAAGCGCTAAAGTCCCTGAAACACACAGGAAGCTCTTGTTTGTTCACATCCTCCAGAGTTTGTGTGTCACATGTTCGAGCTTCTTGTTTTTGCTCACTGCATATACGTGTCTGACACAGAGCGGCTGTGTTAGTCATCATAGACCATCGCAGCTCCTGCCGCCTCAAGGATGAGGGAAAAAAAATGGTGGGACGTACAGTAGATAATGGGAGGAAAGGAAGACGGCAGGGTGTCCGTGCAAACAAACACGGGGCTTTGCAACAACCCACCATCCCTCCATTCTAGAAACCCTGAATAAGAGAATATAAATGCACCATGTGGATCCGTTTCTGCTCAATCCCAATGATCGAGTCCTAAAGCACTACAGATCGCTCTCAGATGCTCCACTTCTTTCACTTTTCATTCAGTCTGATTCCAGACCTGCTCCAGGTTTCGTTTCTTATCAGTTCTTCTTTGTTAGTTGACCTCCCAAGCTTTTGAGCTGTCACTTAGCCTCTCTGTCTGCTTACAGGAGATTAAGGAGGAGGTTTGCAGGTGATAATAAGTGGGGTTTAAGTAAACCTGATCATGTCACCTTACCTGAGATACGACTTGTGGAAACAAGCCCTTGACGTGTTCGTAATCTGAAGCAGGCCTTTCTCTTTTCAGAGCAGAAAACGTCTGAGTCATACGTTGCTGGTCCAGAAACCCTGTCTACATGCATTACTGTACTTCGCCCGTGACTCTGGTGTTTTGTTGGATTGTTGGATACTACTTGCATGTTGCAAATTTCCACTTGTTGTTCTATTTTGTCTGCGGTGCGTGAACTCCTGCGACCTGCTGCATTGTTAGGTCCGGCTGGTAAACAATGCGTTGGTGCCGCTCCAGGCTGGAACATTTCACCGCAGCCCAAATAACTGCAAAGAAAAACACAAGCGACAAGAAAAATAAAACAGAAACTATGTTGCCTGGTCGACGGGGGGGCCAGGCTTTCATGTGGAACTTGTGTTTTGCATTTTCTCCCTCCTCTTTTCAGAGGAATGGCGGTAATAGAGGCCCCCCCTCCCCAGTGCAAACCGCTATCAGAAAGTGCTGCATTCCTCTCCCTATCTCTCCCACCAAAATTAAAACTGATAGTGTGGAGAACAACTCAGCCACAAGTCAAGATTTTCATTTTCATGCAACATTAAAAGATCTTTTTTTTTAAAGAATAGGACGAAAGGAAAAGACATATTTTCTGTCCCTGAGGTTCCACTGAGGGTTCTGAGGTGCGGCACCAAGTCAGAATCAGTGCTGTTGTTGTTACAGTCTCAAATCCAGTTACCTCTGGCCATTCTCATTTACAGGGTTCAAAAAAGAAATCCCTGAAAAGCTCACCCAGAGTTAAGGACCAATTTCCTGCGAATGAAGTACTTTTAAGTCCAGCTCGCGTCCCTTCCTTTTATTCTCTGTGATCTCTAAGGGAAAATTTAGTTTGGGCCCCTAAGTCCCCCGGCCGGCTCTAAGCCTCTTAATGTACCATTCATCTTAATACAATTCTCTTGAGGGCTCCAACAAGCTCCGCCTCTTAGACCTGAAACAATTCCAAATACAAAGACAGGTTGGCGTGGTGCGTGGAAGCCAGAGGGGGAACAACCTGAGCCATTTCCTGATTTCAATTTTTAGAAAAGATAATCATTTTCAGGCTGTTTGATAACATAGCGATCTGTGGCCAGAGAATTTTATGCAACGTCATATGATGGGATGAGGAATTCAAAACATAAAAATGACCAATAGACTGGAATGCTCTGACAATTGTGTCAGGCAAGGGATTGTATAAGGCTGTTGAAAGCATAAGTCCTCATAGTTGAGCAGAGTGAGTGGTTTGTACAGATATGGTTGTGTTTTATATAACAGGAAGTGATGTTTGCTAAAGATCCTTCGCCCCCCCCATTGTTCCCCCGAGATCACATCTCTATACTGACCATCTCCAGCATCTCCTCAGTCATGCAGTTTCTTCTTAGAGTTTCACATTTCAGAACAAATGCATTCATTATTTCAATATAATGAGAATAATGGTTTTCCTTTAAGTTACCAATTCTGACAGAAAAGTTGTCCCGTCTGGTTCCACAGTGTGTGGGTGTGCGTGTGCGTGTAGTGTGTAGTGTGTAGTGTGTCTGACCTCTCTGTTGGACACCAGCGTGGCTCCTGCTGGGGCTCCATGTAAAAGGTGTTCACAGAGCTGTGTAACATGTCTCTTGCTGTGTCCTGCCCTGCTCACTCTTCTCTGTGTTCCGCCCACAGGACTGCTCCAGCTCTGAGGAGTTCACGATGGCCGCTGCCCTGCTGCCCCTGTCAACAGCCTTTTACAGGGTAAGGAAACACAATAGTGTGTGTGTGTGTGTGTGTGTGTAAGACCCCATTCACCCACGGTCTGAACATCTGTCCTGAGGGATCCAATCGCAAGTGGTCAGAGCTTCGTACAGGTCTGAATGCACCCAGATGTGTCCTGAGATCTGATCACTCAGACCACATTGGGTGTTGTTGACATATGAAGGACCACCTACTCAGCTGACGTTCTGTGACACACTAACGTTTCACAATGAAACACGTTTTTAGACTTCAACTTGTCTTTACTTACATTTAGTTGTGGCCATTGCAACAACATCAACACTGATCTCCACATAGTGGTTCTTTAATTGGCTAAATGTATCATTCCTTCATTCAGACCCACCTGATTCTGCTCGGCCTCTCGCTTGCTGACGCCGACACACAATGACTCACACACAACACAAACACACAGACATTGGACACATCTGTAACCTCAGACTTGCCGAAAACAACATTATTCGGTTTGCACGAACATGGAGACACATTCAGGACACATGTTAATACCAGGTCTGAACAGGTCTTTTGTGTGTGTGTGTGTGTGTGTGTGTGTGTGTGTGTGTGTGTGTGTGTGTGTGTGTGTGTGTGTGTGTGTGTGTGTGTGTGTGTGTGTGTGTGTGTGTGTGTGTGTGTGTGTGTGTGTGTGTGTGTGTGTGTGTGTGTGTGTGTGTGTTGTGTGTGTGTGTGTGTGTGTGTGTGTGTGTGTGTGTGTGTGTGTGTGTGTGTGTGTGTGTGTGTGTGTGTGTGTGTGTGGTGTGTGTGTGTGTGTGTGTGTGTGTGTGTGTGTGTGTGTGTGTGTGTGTGTGTGTGTGTGTGTGTGTGTGTGTGTGTGTGTGTGTGTGTGTGTGTGTGTGTGTGTGTGTGTGTGTGTGTGTGTGTGTGTGTGTGATGTGTGTCTATACAATGTCCTGCTCATTACTTATCATGATCCCCAGTCTTTCACAAACTAATGAAAGCGATACTTATAAAGACTGTTAGTACTGATGTTGTTTCAAAAAGGATCATGAGCCAATGTATTGTTATGATATTTTAGTAACCGGTGGTGGGCCCTCAGTTATCAGAAGCTTGTTGGCAGTGGACAGTGAGAGGGAGGGGGGGGACACTTCTCTCAACCCTTCGACCTTTACTGATCCCAAAGCATTTAAATGTGGAAGTCCAGCCAGGGCACTCTGCTTCCAAACCACATGATCAACCCAGTGTAGCTGCCGTGTTTACCGCCACTGTGTCCCCTGCGCTTGCTCATTGCCATGGCGACAGACACAACTGTGCTCGTGGGCTGTTTGTTGGGTACCGGTGCTATGCCCCGATGGGCAGGACTGGGACTTTGCCCGATCTCCAAAACCGCATGACTCATCCAGTTCACATGCCCCAGAGTGAGGCAGCCCTCTTAGATAAACTGTATGTGTTGGCCACCAGCACTGAAACTGAATCACTTACTTATTTTACAGTGTGACAAGTATATACCTATATAAGTCATAGTTATTATTACACAATGGAGTGATTCCATGCTTTTCTCAGTCTGAACTCTATAGATGATTTCTTGTGTGGCGCGAGCAGCTGCTGAGAAAAAAATTATATTTTGAGAATGCAACAGACTTTTCTCTGTTGCTTTCAGATGAGTGCAACTGGTGTCGAGCTTGAGCTCGGCCTCGCTCAATGATGACAAGGAAAGACGGGTCAGGAGGGAGCCTGCTGAAATGATTTGTAATCTTGAGTTTAGTGGTGCAAAGATCATGTAGTAGGATGTGAGGAAAAACATGCAGCTGTCTGTCTTTATGGGATTAGATTGAGAGGCGTGCGTGATCCTGACAGTTCACAACTGATCCATCACATGTTTCTGGACGAGTTTAACAACCTTTAATCTGCACATTTTAGTAACATTAAAATTAGCTTCAGCAGTTTGGTAACATGATGGCCTTGATTTTTAAAGAGCAACACCGCAGCTACACAACAAGATGCATTTAAATAGCAGGCAGTTGCTTTTACAGTCATTTTAAGTATTTAAAATATTATATCTCATCATTCTCCCTCCATCCTATGCCTGTTTTATTTAAAATGAAACTTTTGTAAAGAACTCTAAAGAAGAAGTAGCTTGTACTCAAATTACAATAGCTGTCATATATCTATATATGTTAAATAGATGGTAAAGCGGATATGACACAATTAAAAGGAAATGTCCCATTACCTTGACTAAAATTGGGAACTTTCTCTGGGTTTTAACGATGTTCAAATTTTTTTGATTAATGTTAGTACAAAATATATGTTGAGTAGTTTTTTGACGTTTTAATGAAGAATTTTATTATATCTGTAATTAACCCTAATCTCACATAGCAGACGTGGTGTAGACCATATTTCATTAGGCTCATATTCACATAAACTCCTTCCTGAGCATTGCAGCCCTGCTGTGCAAGTGGCTTGGTGGTGTTAAGTACGATGGTGCAGTGCTGTTGTGTCATTGTGTAAGGAAGGCTCTGCTACTTGTAAATATCTTTAGGAAAGTGATCTGGTTGTTTGTGCAGTGAAACAAATCATCGACCTGCCTCTAAAGTGTGTGTTTTACACTGACCCACTTACAGTAACTGTATGTTGACATTAATCACAAACCAGTCCCATGAGCAGGATGAGAAGAGGCAGTGGCCCTGTTTGATTCAAGCACTTTCCTCATTCATCTAAATATTTTGTTTTTTGTTTTTGACTGCTGTTGCCTACCAAACGTGTTTAGCCACTGCACATTTAAGACTGCTAGTAATGCTGTTCACGTCCCTGTTGGGTTTGAGTGGCCAGACTTTGGCTGGGTCCATGTGTACAGTGTCGCTGTCCCCATGGCCCATAATTCTAGTGGGTCGGGGATGTGGGAAGTTCAGTTGATCTGCAACTATCTGCTCCCAGATTGTGCTGGATAGAGACTGTGATTCGTTGGAAGCCATATGTTGACCCACATTAAATGTTCAGATGTCTTGCTTTGCCATTTCTTTGGTTTCCCCCCAGCTCGACCCCTTGTGGATGTTTCCCCCGGACTAGGGTGTTTATGGAATTTGATATATATTTGTTAACATCTCAGACAGAAGGACATTGGAGCAGATTGTGCACGGATGGAGTCGTTTGGCCTTTTTAAACACGGCACAACCTTTGCACAGTGGCCCTTTGTTGGAGGTGATGTTTTACATTTAGTCGCTCTGGCATTTATTATCTAGCGAAGGAGTGGGTTTATCAGGAGATGAGCAGGTGTCACTGACATGCGGATCTGTTGTTATCGTGCTCTCTGAAACCTGCATGATATTTCTTCTGACCTTTGAATGTGTCACCAGAGTGAGTGGCTCTGTCTGGATGGCGGGGCACAGATTGGATACAGCAGCTAGTGAAAAACAGAAATACGAAATCTGGACGACTTGCACAACAACAACACTTGGATGTTAGCATTCTTACAGCCACAGTTTATGCATGGGGGGGATTTGGCAGCTCCCTCTGTCAAACTGCTCTTCATCAAGTCCTGGTGAGGAAAGTGACGTACTGGCTTGAACCCTGTGTATCTCTGAAATGTCCCCCTCTTCACTTACCGTATCCATGTTTACTTTGCTTTGGAACATTTATCTTAACCGCACATAACACAGTCATGGCTTATGGATACCATGATGTGTTTGTTTATTAGTCTGACTTTCAACACGATGTTCTGTGTTTGTTTTACGTGACCGAATAGTGTAAATACAATTTGTTTGAACGCAGGCTTTCTCGTGGTTTCGGGACTCGTGTAGTTTTCCCTCACGATGCACCCACTCTCGTAGATCTGCGAAAATATGGAGATGGATTGTGCACAGGTCAGATGTGCATTCCTACAAGGCACATGTCCACAAATTATGACTGCTTTTGCAATTTAGAGATTCTATGAATTCTCCCAGAGCACTTGTAAAAAAAATGCTGCTGCCTGAAGGCTGGTGACATAGCACATACAGAATATCTTCCCTCCACAGTCCACATGCAAGTTTACACGTCGCTCAGTGAGAGCACGCGCCATCTCTCATTCCCTGCGAGACACACTTGACATGTGTGATGCTGGATGTCTCTCCGGCTGATGTATGGAGGCCACAGTCTGTCATACTCTGAACTTTAGGATCATGTCCCAAAGTTCAGAACAACATCCCGAATCCTGATTACCTCATTCCTCTGACCTGTTCACACCATTGTCTCCTCTTTTTTTCTCTGCTTGTTTTTTCACCCGTGCGGTCCTCCTCTTCTCGAGTCACATGTTCAGACGGCCCTGACGGTTCCATCCACCCTCCTTTGCCTCCATCGGCACTTGCTACTTCCCCCTTCCTCCTCCCTTTCCTCTGCTTTCTTTTCTCCTTCCCTGTCCTCCTCCTCTGCGACCATCTGTCTTGTGCATTTCTCTGTAAGCTCCCATGTAGTATTATATTAGGAAGCGATGACCGCGGTCAAAATGACCTGCACATATCTGACAAGGCAGAAAAAGTACGGCCAGGCTCTGTAAAGACAACATAGACAAATCAGACACGTAGACCCCCCCACATAACTGTATACCCACACCCACACAACATCTGTTGTAAGACACGATAACAAACAAATTCAGAAAAATTACAGAATAGTATCACATTTCTGAACCCTCTAACCCCTGACCAAGTTTCATACGGTCTATCCTTTAAAGGGAAATGCTGGTATTTTTCCACATGGGCCTTATGCTTATAAAAATGTGTGTGTTAAATGAATGATAGTTACAGAAACTTTTGGATTTGTTCTAGTAGCTTGTCTCCGCCAGCAGCCATGACACGTGCCAGAAGTGGCCGGGTATAATCTTATGGGGCAACTCCGACGTGCCCACTAAAAGTTCTCTTTTTCTGCCAATAACGGGCTCAAATTGTTATTCTGGGACTTTGCAGAGGAAACAAGAACTTGTATTGGACATATCAGGGACTGACACAGTTGCCCCATAAGATTTCCTTATAGCCATAGCCACCGTGCCGTGGCTGCCTGTGGAGGCGATTTTATGGTACGATTGACACAGTATCATTCATTTACACACACACATATTTAAACTCAGGTCCCAGTTTGAAAAATACCATAATACCCCTTTAAGTTTGACCTCCCAGTCCAGAGACCATGTATCCCACAGTCTGCTCTGTGATAGCTTGGGGAGGGGCCGCTATCAGATCATTGTAATCTCTCTTCAAAGCATTTCTTGCCTCAGCAGATTTGTCCTTGTCATTGCATTCTGCGTTTTTCTGGCCTAATTCCCATACTCGGTGAAGAGGGTATTTCTGTTTGCTCTAAACATAGCATAGTTAATGTAATCCTTTCTGTTTCTATGGAGAAAACTGTTAATCTAACCAGACCCAATGTCATTCTCATATTGCCTCATACTCCCTACTGACCTCTTGCACATTTCAGATGAAATATTTGCTAAGTGAGACAAAATAGGAAGGTAGGAGGAGGTGGATTTATAGTGTGGAGGCGATCTGGAATATGAGACTAACAGTATGATTATATTGGAAACTACAATATTGTGTTTTTTTATTTCAAATTTCATCAGATCCTGATTTCTTCGTTGTACCCATAACACATCCTTTCACCAAGTTTTGTGGTTATTGTCGAGGAGTTTTTTGTGTAATCTTGCTTACAAATAAGCCAACAGGGGAAAACCTCCCTGGTGGAGATAAAAACGTTTTTTTGTCAATGTTGGGAAGTCTCTTCAACAAATTTAGCTCAGGTTTGTCCAAAAACTCAAGAGATATGACACAAGGTGCAGTTTTGGAAAAAGTTCCTTGAAGTTTCTGAAAAGGTGAAAAATCTGGCAGTTGCAAGGCCTTTTAAAGCCCCGATGATGACATTCAAGAAACGGTTTGTGCAAATTTATTGTGAGAGGTATAACTTCCTCACTCTGTCATTCAGCAACAAATCGTATTTATGGGCTGGATAACAAACAAATATTTCAGAATCACCAACAATCGGAATAGAGCTTTGATGATTGTGCCTGTTATAATTGCAGTTAACCTTCCAATTTTCTCCTTTCAAAGGAAAACTCATGAAATCAGAAGCTAATCTAATAAAGGTGCATGAACCGTACACATGGCCATCAGCCTCTGCAGGGATGAAACAACAGTTTCTAAACAGAGTGGGCAGCAGGAGTGGTGCATCGCTCCACTGGGGGGTTGTTATCTGTTAAAAGTTAGGATCCAAGGAGCATGATTGATTTCACTTCAAATACTGAGGCTGGCGTGGTTTTTCTGCATCTCTCAGAAAGTTGATAGTGACTCTTCAGCTCAGACCCTTTACTGACGCACTGACCAAGTAAGAAATAAACTTACAAGGATTGTGACAATTTTATTAGGATCCATTGTGCAATACAGACCCAAGCACAAATACTTTAACTGTGATCAGGAGCAGTTGTCATCATCACAGGACGAAATAAAGTATTTAGATAAAAAAGAGAGACACCCATAACAGTAGCAAGGTTAGAGGTGTTGACATTTTAACTGTAAGTAACCTCTGATGTTTACACAGTTAAATATTTGTTTGTACTTACTGGGGTTGACGAGGAAATGTGTGTGTGTGTGTTTATTTATATTTTTAATTGTTCACAATCTCTTAATCTGGGATTTTCCAGTGATTATCTTTAGATTTATAAATACATGTGTAATGAATGTGAGCAGGAGATGATTTGCACTTATAAACAAGCTTTTGAATAATCGGTCAAATTGAAAAAGAAGCTCAGCCCAACTCAAACCTCAACTAAAAGTAAGAATGAATGAAATTCTTTATCTGTTCAGTGTTGTCAGATTTTTAAGTAGTGCTGACTGTGTCAACTGGGTTTTTTCTTTCAGAAATTGGCGGCTGGCATAAACCAGTTTGCTTACACCTGCATCCAGGACCATCCCATCTGGACCAACCAGCAGTTCTGGGAAGCCACTTTCTACAGTGAGGTCCAGAGCCAGATACGAGCCCTTTATCTGAGCATGGCAGAGGAGAAAGGTGGCATCACTGCCAGGCTAAAGGTAATACTGGTACAAAAATGTTTTTAATGTAGTGTGAGAATTCTTGCAAAGTCTGGTTAACCCTCTAATTTTAAATCCTTTTTCAAATAATGATTTCAATATTATAATAATATAGTAAATACTATAATCAAATTCTAGCATTTTATCTGCTGCCATTCTTTCTATTTTATGATATTAAAATGAATGATTTATTTTTGTTTTGGACAAAACTAAACTGTTAAATGCACGGCAGTTTTCATGATGTGCTGTGGTTTCAGTCTGGGGACTTGGATCTTGAGATAATTTTTGCTATGGTCACAACATCATTTATGGAACACAATTTGCATATTTGTTCAGATTTATTTATTCTGGATAATTATCAAATTGATTGTCAGCATGCAAGTCAATGCTCTCGTGGCTAGCACCAAAAAAAAACAAGTCAAAAAATTTCTTTCACCCTCCGTGACCTCTCCAGGATGCGACCGCTGTGCCGGCAGCCGGCAGAGATGAGGAGCAGACGGCCATGGACCTGGCGGCAGAGCAGCTGCGTTCGTGGCCCAGTTTGAGCAAGGAGAGGCAGCAGGAGCTGGTGAAGAACGAGGAGAGCACCGTGTTCAGCCAGGCCATCCACTACGCCAGCCTCATGGTTTACCTGCTGGTGCCACTGGACACCAGCAAGATCAGGCTGCTGCGCAACCCCCCCGCCGCCGACTGGGAGAGCGGCAGCAACAGCATCGTCACAAACAGGTCAGGGGAGCGACAGCAGAGGGAGCGTGTCCCTAGGATTCACTGTTAACATCTTTCAACTGTTCCGACCATCCACTAACATCAAAACATGGACTGTATGAGAACTTATTCCTGGCGTCTTCAGGGTGTTAAGGTAGAACAATCAGTCTTACATGGAGGAAACCTGGAGGTAAGGTTTCGTGACCTGGGAGCATGTGTTCCTCACTTAATAAGGTGATGATAGGTGTGTGGGTGGATGTGGCATAGATCACAGTCTACATGATACCTTCCAATTTAGCCAAATGGAACGTTTCCGGCCCACGTCCATCCTGTGGGCTTCCATCACTACTGCGCAAAACAGAGTGAGGCTCATGCACTTCTGTTGGGAGGTTTAAACCCCTCCGGGCGTCTTTAAGAGGACTAGCACTGTACTTACCCAAGCTAAACAACATGGCAGTAAAAGTGATTTCCTGTGCTCTTTAGTTACTGTAGCATTAAATGAATCCGGGGTTATCCCCCAGAATATTAGATTTTAAAGGCACAAAAAGATCTTAAGTCAAATTAGCCAGAAGAACCCAGTGATCCTTATTTTTATCATGTACAGGACTTGCCTTGTAAACTTTCCGTTATTTTTCTCTCAAATATTCCCAAACAGCCTCAGGAACACCGTGATACTATTCTATTCTTGTTTTTCTCTCTCTAATGAAACGTCAGAAACACTGCGGCCAAGAATTTGTTTGTGTGGAAATTTCCTTTCTCATTCTTTCAGTTTTTGCCCCAGACTTGTTTGTTTCTTACAGAAGACATTTGGATTACATCACTGACTTGTGTTTGTACATCCACAGGGAAGGTTGCGTCATCTCATGTGAAACATTCCTCTTGGCTAATAGAATCCAAGCGATTGATCATCATTAACACTAAACCCAGGGGGGGAGGGGGACCTCTTTTCTATCAAGGGCCATTTCAATTTCCATAACATTGTTCAGGGCCATAATAAATTATTAATAATTAAACCAGAATGGCATACAGTCGAGTGCAGACGGCCGCCAAGGCCAAACATTCCTCATTGTTAGTTCTTGTTTAAGTTCTAGATTGTCTGGTGGTAAATGGAAAAAGGAAGTGGTCTAACAAATTAAATATAGTTTGAAATATTGGAATATCAAATCCCATTAGTCCCTGAAAAATCAACGAAGATCTTGAAAAACGCTCTATTTGAAAGAAAGTGAAAAGAATCCTGGTTCTGATCCTTGAGCTGCATCCACAGCCAAATTTAATGAATTCCATCCAGGCCTCATCTCTACTCCAAATTTGGTAGAAATCGAATCAGTCTTTTTTTGCATAATACTGCTAACAACTAAACCAACAAAATAACCATCAAACAGACACATGTGAAAAACATAACCTCTAATGTTTGGGCTGGAACGTCTTCTTTTTCTCCGAAGCATCTGATGTCAGATGATATTGATGATGATGATTTGACTCTTAGCCAAACCAAGTTGCTCAAACAAATCCTCACCATTGGAAGTGCCATGCATGGCTTTCAAATCCTCCCTCTTGTCAAACTTGGCAGTTATCCCATACAGGAAAATGGCGAGTTGGTCTGTATTTGTTATATCTGTTGTTTCATTGCAGGCCACAGAGGAAAAGTGGAAACTCCTTTTGGTTTCCCTCAGTGTTGTCTTATGTAACCTGCTCTGTGATGGTTCTTTGAGATAAACAGACGGTTTCACTCTGCCCAGTTCTATCAACTCTGCAGCAGCAATGAGGTTCCTTCACCAACTCTCCTTCTTAGCTGCTCACCACAAAAACCTGCCTGTGCAACATCATCACTGTCAGAATGTGGTCTTGTGGAAGCTGCTTATTATGCACCCGGACTCTGCTGAAGAGAGAGAAGTTCATCCAACTTGTTGTTGCAGCAGCTGCAAGTTTCCAGCTTGATGCTTGTGATCGGCCTTTTCATCACAGCGAGCACGTCCCTGAGAACTAGACTCACTGTGTCGTCCCAAACATCAGCCCTCTACTTCTCCTTCTCACCATGATGCTTATGTCAGAAATAGAACAGCATTGTGCATGTTTCCTTCACTCTGACCACGAACCTGACAGCCAGAGGGGACCACTCTGAAGGACATGTCAGTTTACTAACTTGTTCTGCTGTTTTATATTTTTCATTAATTGCAGACATGACATGCATATGAGTTGCCTCACGGGCCAGATCACAGCATCTCATGCCAGGGTTTAAGTTGCTCTGGTATTTACAGTTTTTTTCCTGATCACAGTGCATCTTCATAGCATTTCAGTGAGCACACAAGTGTGAGATTCTCAAATCTGCCCCCACACATGTCTCGTTTTCACTGTGTTGTCTTGTACGCTTTACAGCATCGCTGGCAGCGTGGCAGAGAGCTTTGACACCGAGAGTGGCTTCGAGGACTCGGAGAGCAGCGACGTGGCCAACTCTGTTGTCAGGTTCATCGCCCGCTTCATCGACAAGGTGTGCACCGAGAGCGGAGTCACCCAGGACCATATCAAGAGCCTGCACAGCATGATACCAGGTACAGCACCCGCAGTGTTCATTCACACTCTGTCAATGTCCTAATCTCCCGGCTCTACACACAGTAACCCTGGGACGAGTGTATTCTCAGCTCAGGCCTCTGAGCTGATTAACTCCTGACATGTTAAATGGCCTTAACATCTCTGAATACACATGGTGGTTGTAAGTAGACGTGAAAGTCCACGTGCTCCTCTGTTACAACACCAGTGTGTGCACTTGTTTGTGTGTGTGTGCGCGTATATGTTCACTGACTTCAACTTCTGACCCACAGGTATTGTAGCTATGCAGATGGAGGCTCTAGAGGCAGTTCACAGGGAGAGCAGGAGGTTACCTCCCATTCAGAAGGTGAGCTGCTGGGACTTCAGCTATTCATACACTATGAGTTGTGTTTCAAAAGAGAAGAGGACAGCGTTGGTTGATATCGTGGATAAAAGGGAATCCACAGGGTCTTAAAAAAGTTTAAAATTCAATAAACTGAATTAACACCCACCAAAAAGTTTTTAATTCTTCTTGGTGGTTGTTAATAACTGAAACATTCTATTGACAACACTTTAATATTATAAGATTTTTAAGATAATTCTTTGGCAGCCTACATCGTTACAGATATCAGCAACTGTAATAGAACTACAAAAAAGGCCAAAGTAAAATTAACAAAGTCTACGTCACCTCATCTTCAATTAGAGGTAAATGTTAGTAAATATATTCCCTCGTGCTACCTGACATGAGTCTTACATTTTATTTAGTCTGGTCTTAAAAAGTATTCAATTTACCTTGTTGAAGCATGGAAGAAGTAATAAGTTATAATGATGACACTTACTAAAATATGTAAAAAAAAAGCTGGATAAAATACATACATTCGTATTTAACAGTGAATTTATTCTAATTTTTAATTGTATATCCAACTGCACTCTTTTGATTCTCCTGTTATCCAAACTCTTAGTTATCACCACACGCTCAGTGTCTGGTTTGCTGCTCGTGCTCCGACTGCAAATCTCATCCCGTGTTTTCCAGTCATCATTGCACTTTTACATTTTACCAGTTGGTGTTTTTGGACCCTGCTGTGCTCCGTGTCTGTCAGCTTCCAGTAATTTCCCTTGCACACCCTTACACACACAGACAAACATCATGCCTGTACTGCCTGGGGAGCAGCCTGGAGTCCACGGTGAGCGTCTGCTGCACTTTGTGGCTAACGTCTTACCCGGTTTACATGTTGGACAAAGCTTCCATCTTGGGCTGCGAGCTTTGAGCTGCATGCCAAATACATACTAAAAAAACAACACTGACTGTGGAGCCATGACTGGCCAGTATAGCAGTAGTGGTAATATTACGGTGACATGAAATGGAAAAACAGGGAATGCAGTTAAGGTGCAGTCCTGACGGAAGCATTCAAAACAATGAGGTGCAGAGGGACTCGGTGTCCATTCAAGGACAGATTCATCAAGCTCTTATTCTCCTCGGGTCAGACCTTAACTCCTCCACGTTGGCTCTGGCCTTAATGGGGAAATGCTGTGGATGATCTAATGTCCGTCCTTGTTTGTGACAGCGGAACAACTGAGTGTTTCTCTGTGGCTGCGGAGGCCAGAAGCAGCTGAAGCAACAGGCTGCAGACTGGACAGTTTATCAGTAGAGTAGGTTTGTCAGATAAAGTTAATATCACTTTTTTAAAGGAAAAATAATTAAAGGTTACACTTATTATACTGAGTTTCAAAACTCTTTCAACTGCGTGAGTAGAATAAAAGTAGTAGAGAGAGACGTTTTGAGTTAAACCTTTTAAAGTGTTTTAGTTTTCTTCCATTGTCCCAGTGGAAAATAACTGTGCTCAATAGGTCCATTATATCAGTCAGGGTCCATGTATGTTCAGACTTGACAAACACAAAGTGAAAACTAATGATGATTCCATTCGACAGTTCAAACAGAACCGCTTTTCTTTTACAAACAGATCATGCATTTTTGCTCATGGGTTAAACTGGTCTCTACACAGAGAATTCATTCATTTTAGTGTTTTTTTTATAATGCTATTAAATCCTGAGTTTGCTTGCAATTTGTGTTTTTCCTCATGATGTGCATGCAAAGCTTATATTTGACGTCATGATGATTAATTGATTTCTTGGCCTTTAAAAAATATTTTGTTTAATCTGACGCAAATGTTTTTGCTCTGTCCTTCATTTTGAGAAGCTAACTGTCAACAGCAAATGACTTATTTGAGCTCAGACGTGTTCCTGTGGAGGTTCGTATCATGGACATTATGTTCTTTCTTATTCCATCAGCCCAAGATCCTGCGTCCGTCTCTGTTCCCCGGGGAGGAGATGGTGTTGGAGGGGCTGCGGGTGCTTCTGGACCCTGACGGCAGGGAGGAGGCCACCGGGGGCCTCCTGGGGGGCCCACACATTCTGCCAGCAGAGGGCGCTCTCTTTCTCACAACATATCGCATCATTTTCAAAGGAATCCCCCATGATCCACTGGGTAAATACTGAACTACATTTGATTTGTTTCTTGTGCTAATACAATACATATGTTTTCAAATACATTTTTTCAAAAACAACTCCCAGCTAATAATTGTGTGCCATGTATTAACAACCACAGCAAAGTTCTCCAGTCAAATCAATTCTAACATTATTTTTATTCGGTTGACTGAAAATCATATTATAATAAAGCTAGGTCACAACAACAAATAAACAATGCATTCTGCACATTTAACCCGAGTGAATCCTCCTCTTCATCACTTTTATACTCTTCCTCATTTCCTGTAACCTGCGTCCTGTCAACACTCTGGCAAAAGCATCAAATTCAGAAAAAATTCATATCTGCAGTGTGTTGTGTGAGTAAGATGATGCATTAATGTGGGTGTGATCTTTATTCCTGTATGTGTCCAGTGGGGGAGCAGTCAGTCATCAGGGCTTTCCCAGTGTCCACCCTGACCAAAGAGAAGAAGATCAGCATCCAGAACCAGCTGCAGCAGCACATGCAGGAAGGTCTGCAGCTCCGCTCGGCAACATTTCAGGTAAACACTGAAACACACCAGAGAATAAATCACTCAGGGACTGTAGCAAGTAGTATCATCCGTGGTTCTGTTTCTCAGATAATCACACATCATAATATTACCAATAATAACTAATAACTAATATACTCAGTTGAGCCTATATTTCCAATAGGGCCCAACAGTCCCCTTATTTCACCACATCCAGGATTTTATTTGAATTCTCTTCAAATTACACACACTCATAAATATCAGTCAAATAAAATATTTTTTTCATCTAGATCCATGAATTATTCTCTGTGAAATCTGTAAAAATGTCATTCACAAGTTGGGGGGTGTTTGTTGTGGAAACTATGCATGAGCTGTTTTACCAATAATGTGAGATGGGAAAGACGCAGATCAGAACACTTTACTAAATGTTTGGGGGTAAAAAGGTGAAGAACGTTAGTGGTGATAAACATGAGATGCTCCTGACAGGTTGTGTAGAATTTGAATCCAATATTAATATGAAATGTTATGTAACCAGGGTTAAATAACCTGTTTTACTGATGTTTGACTTTCTAGTTAATAAAAGTGGCTTTCGATGAGGAGGTGAGCTCAGAGACGGTGGAGATCTTCAGGAAGCACCTCCAGAGGATCCGCTACCCACAGTCCGTCTTCAGCTCCTTCGCATTCGCTGCAGGACAAACCGCACCTCAGCTCATCCTGCCGAAGCAGAAAGAGAGGAACACTGGCTTCAGGTTTGTTGCCCCCTGACATATTTTTTACTCCTCTGGAAATATTGAAATATTATGTTGCTAAAGCTGCACATAGTGAAAGTATGTCCACCCTTTGTTCCTCGAAGAACTTTGTCCAAAACTATTGTGAAGGGAGCAAAGAGGGCTGGAAAGATCACCATGGGCCGGGGCAGCCAGAGCACGCTGAAGAAGAATGACAGAGGCAGCAGGATGACCTGGCATGAAGACGACGACATTTCAAGTGAGAGAAACCACACACACAAACACACACACACACATACGCATGGTGTTGAGGGAGCAAATGAAAACATAAAACTTCCTGTTCTTGTGTGTGTGTGTTTCAGTATCGGACGATGGCGAGCCGCCACCCAGCAGCACTTTGCGGGCATCAGACAAGTCCACCATGGAGCAGCTGGTGGAGCAGTCCTGTTTCCGTGACTACCAGCGCCTGGGCCTTGGCACCGTCACCGCCAGCTCGTCCCGCTCCAAATCAGGCGAGCTGTTCAAGGTCACGGCTGTGAACAGGCTCTACTCCCTCTGCCGCAGGTACGCCGCCTCACAGCCCGGAGACCTGCTGCCAGTTCCTCAACTGTAGCTTCAGCAATGCGGTTACACTACACATCAGCCCAGAAACTTGCTTTTCTGTGCTGATTTCACTAGTCACTGCACAGCGGGACTGAGAATATTAGTTTCCAGGATCTGTAGCCCTGCCAGAAGCTTTCTGAGCCTCAGTATCTCGAAAGGCCAGCGAGGGGGGGGTGCTCTACCTGGCAGACAGATGTTTGACTCATCTGTTCAGACAACTAGATTCAAATCCAGCCTGTTATGCAAAAACACACATGGCGTGACTAATACAGCCTAAATCCCGAGTTGGCTGCAAACTCTGAAGGTGCTCAGTTGCATTTCTATGTCTTGCTACATACATGTATCAACAAACCGCTCTGCAGCGTGGACAATTTTTCTTTCTTGAAAACTGTTTGTGTGTCTGTCTCCATCAGTTACCCGGGGCTGCTGGTGATTCCTCAGGGAGTACAGGACAGCAGTTTACACAAAGTGGCCCGCTGCTACAGACACAACCGCCTGCCCGTCGTGTGCTGGAAACACCCGCGCACCAAAGCCATCCTGCTCCGCTCAGGAGGCTTCCACGGCAAGAGCGTGGTGGGGTTGTTCAAGTCCCAGAACCCCTCCTCTAACGGTATGGATGTTTTTGATTAATGAAGTTAGTCAGAATCACAAGGAATTAAAGCTGGCCACACTCATTTTATCTTTTTGATCATTTCTTGCTCATATCGTTGAACCATATATCAGCTGGCAACACTTAAGCCAACTTTAGTGACTTCAGATACTATGTCAGTCGGTTTTCTTTTTTTCTTTCAAGTGATTGTAATTACCACCTATCTGTGTAAATAAAGTTTTGTGTTCTTCCTGTAGCTCCTGCCTCGTCCTCAGATTCCTCCAGTAGTCTTGAACAGGAGAAGTACCTGCAAGCCATCCTCAACTCCATCCCCATCTACTTCAAAGTGAACGGGAACAACACGCTGTCCAACCGCTCCCTCATCGGCCTCTCACCAGGTAACACTGCTCCAGCACAAAGACTCGAGTAATGTTCAAATTCTGCGTTTATTTATTTGGGGAATGAAAATTACATTTTACTATGTATCAATATATAATATAATCTATTCAGAGTGAAACAGTTATTTCTGCCATTAAAGTATTTTGATCTGAGGACCGAGAACAGATTGGGCAACAATTTTCTTTGTGAGCACTTCCGTGCCCGATAGAAAACTGACCAAACCCTACATTGTGTTTTTTGTGTTGATTTATCTACGAGTCAAATGCATTAGAGCAATAAAAAAAAAGACAAGACGTCTTCTATGTCACAAACTGGGAAATAGAATAACTTCCATGTGGCTAGATACAGCATTAGAATAACCTTAACTTAATATATTATCTACATAACTGTACACACTGCAGGGAGTCAATAAGCAGTGCCTGTGAGGTTCGACTCTGGGTAATTAGCTCCTTCCCAGTGAAGCTACATCACCTGACTCACGTGCTCCCACCTGACCTGAATGTGCTGCGCGATGGCCTTGGTGCTGTCGTGGGAAAAAAAGCTTTTGCTTTGTTTACAAGGGACAAGAGGCCGCGGAGAGTTCACAACCTCTGATACAGAGAAAATCTGCAGACTCTGCAGATTTATTTTCGTTCCCTAGAGCTCTGTATTTTCTCTTCCATCACATCCCCTTTGTGTTTGTTCTGGTCAGCAAAGCAGAGCAAAGTCTACTTATCTTAATATGTGTGTTTGTGTGTGTGTGTATCAGAAAGAGAGAGCGACTGCTTGGGAGAAATACTGTATCTGATATTTGTTAACAATTGGAAGGAAATGTACACAATAAAAGGTTATGTAAGAACCACAGGACAGCTCGGGGTCACTGTCCAGCACATCCATCTCCACTGACACCCCCATGAATGATTTGTCTCCAGGCAGTGAAAGGAGGACGTCCAGGATACCAAAGATGGCTCCTGTCCATTTAGACATCCCATTCTCAAACAGCTTCACCAGAGGAGGTGAGTGTTTTCTGCTTCTGTGGTTTTGCTTCCTGCTCGGCACAACGTCGTGAGTCCGCCCGCTGCCAGACAAAACAGCCCAGTCCACCAGTACAGTCATCATAGTCTTTTATCATCATCCACTCAGTTGAGGGGAAACATTACATTTTAATCACAATAGATTATGGAGGCTGTTGATTTTTTTGCCAGAGCTCCTTGTTTTCCAGATTGTCTTCTCCTCAGATTTGTTTTTCCACATTGGTCACATATTTGCTAATTTTTCTCTTGTTGTAAAACACATTTTAGAAAGATGACATTACAATATGTAAAATCACACACGTTCAGATGGAGAACCTCGGAAGACAAAAGTCTGGAACTTCCTGAAGAAGGATTTATTTCTCAGATGGTCCTGAAATATTATAACAACCAACAACAATGATGTTTATACATAAAGTACCTTTCACAAAGCACAACAGAGTCCTTTACAACAATACATTTAGATATAAGACAAGAAGAAATAAAAACTGTTAATTAACAGAAAATTTGATGGAAACAAAACCCAGTAAGTAAAATGTGAGATAGAATATGAGGCTGGAGATCAAGAGCGCCATATGAATGCAGTTAAAAGCAGAACATAGAAACAAGTAAAAAAAAATCTTTTAAACAATGGTAAATATTGAACCATCCATTATATTTATATCCCACTTATTATTTGAGGGCTATAGGGCAGCTTGAAAAGTGAGGATGCAGACCAAAGACTGTAATTGCTCTCAGTCAAGTGAAGCCAGAGTTATTGATATATCACGTTTAAAGCCAAACACGGTGAAGGAAAAACAACTTGTGAAGAGAAAGAAAGTAAAAGCGGTGCAGGCAAGAAAAGCAATAAAAGAAGTTATTGGGATGTAAACGGAATCAGGCTGAAATTAAAAGCACTTTGGATTTCATGCTCAACAGGAGAGAACAATAATAGTTTAGGCACTGGAGTGAGAAGAAGCAGACTCTAAATGCAACACGGTTTCACTTTGTGGTTTCTCTCTGTGAGGATCTGTGGCGTTTAGCTGTATAATAATCACTTTGTCAAATATTTGGTATTTATCTCAAGTTTCCAGATCCAGACGTCAGGGCAGAAATTCACGGACACTTTAATCTTTTGAACTGTTCCGGTCAAATGAGAGTTACAGTAAATGGAATCTCCCCGATAAAAACTGAATGTGCTGTTTAGCACATCATGATTGTGTAAACTTGAACGTGAACTCTGCAGTTTTTCCCCCCAGTCACAGGTGTTTTGTGTTCTGTTGCATGTCTAAGGTGTTAGTCACTGCCTCAGATGAAGGTCAAAGGTAAAAGCAATTCTGAAAGTGACTCAATGTTTTTTTTAACGCCTTGAAAAGGATGAGACGTTTGTAAAAATGAGTTCAAACCACCGACTGCAGCAGGATCCAGTAAGAACTGCTGGCCTCAGAGAACAGGATTATCTCTTGTTCTTATGACTCAGGAGATTCATCTGTGTCAGGATGACTTAGAGTTAGTCTGAGTTTTCTTAGATTACCATGAACGTGACGTTTTCAAGTGGAAGCAGCACTTTCATCTAATAAACTATTACTAATAAAACTGGCCATTTGTAATTAAGTATTGACGAGAAGATGTTAGACAGAGAGAGCATGAAGCAGACAGAGGGTGGTGATGGTGGTGATTATGGCTTATGTTGCTAAAGATTACTGATGTTATTTATCTTAAATGTCAAATTAGACGAGTGCAGGTATTAGCCTGTAGGGATTTTCTAACATCAAGTTCTAATATAAATTTACTGTGAGTAGACTCCCCGTGCATTTAGTTAAATGAGGGTACCAGAATAAAGCTTAGTAAAAAATATATAATACTAAAGCAAATCACCACCACTACAATAATAACAATTCTAAAGAAAATCGAAAAATAATACCCATACTGGAAAGAGAACTTAATAATAGAATCAGATTGTTGAAATCTGACCCTTTAATAATTTGGTAACAATGTAATCAACCTCTGTTAAATGATGACTCATTCCTGACAAACTGGATTTTGGTAACTTTGTCCCATAGTCTTCAAACCATCCCTCATAATCCTGGACACACATATTCATGCATGTTTTAAAAATCATTCTCCTCATCCTATGTGGACCAGTCCGACCTTTGACCCTCATCAGTGTAACTCTTCATCTGCATGTCTGTCTCAAGTGGTGGTTTGGTGGTGATGTCCTGATGATGTTGATGTCATTGATCTTTTCCATGCTCCTCCCCCTCTCCCTCTCTCTCTCTCTACAACCCGTACAAAAAACACCACCCAGTGCTTGAGTACAGAGATAAACTATTCACTCACTCCAACCAAAAACCTGCCAGTAAGGAGAGAATCCCCCATCCAGGTACAGTCATCCTGTCCCTCTCAGCTGCCGCCCCTCCCACAGCGCTGCTTCGCCCTCTAACACGTTCTCCACGCGCCAGCCGCTGGGTTTTTTTCCTCTCACTAACCTGCACGTGTGCTCCCTAACCGAATAACGACCACGCTGCACCACGCCGCAAACCCATTACAAAGAGCTTGAGTGACGCAGTACTAATCATGGCCGACTCTGTGGGCGCTCCACTGGGAGCTGTGGTTTCTCACAAACCAAAGTGGCTGCTCTGATGTGGCTTCTTCCATTGTTGATGTGTTGGCACAGCCGAGGCCCGCTGTAGTCAGTTTAGAGCCAGGTCCAGACTTAGGGGGAAACTAAGCTGTTTGTCATGGCAGACAAGTCATGAATCACATACACACACACACACACACACATAGACCGACACAGCGTAGCCCCTCTGGTCGTCGTCTTTAGTGTAATGAAAACAGCTTGAGTATTCTGAAAATGTGATCCCAAAGGATTGGTTTGAAATGAGTGTGTGGTACGATGGGATGACAGGACTCATATTAGTCTAATTATCAGGTAAACACGTTGTTATCTTCACCAAGGAAGTTGTGTTGTCATCTGTGATTTCTTTGTTTGTTAGTTTGCAGGATTAAACAAAAACAGAAAAGAACCCATTAAATGTTGGTGTTAATCCGGATCTGGAGGTGGATCCAGGAAATAGGTTTTTTTCACTTTCTTTAACATTGTGAGATTGGGCATTTTTCACAGTTCTTATTGTTTTCTCAGGGAATAAATTATGGATTTATGATCAAAAAGGTTTTTCGAACCTGGCCTTAGTTGTTGCACAGTACCAGTATTTTGTAATATTTGTCTTTGTTTATTCAACCAAGGAAGTTATGTTTTCACCCCTGTCCATTGGTTTGATAGTTTGTTAGTTTGTTTGTTTGTAAGCGAAATTACACAACGGATTTTCACAAAACTTTGTGAGAGGATGGGACACAGACAGAAGATAAAATCCATTTAATGACATTACCTTTTCGTTAATTAAGATTAATTCATGAATCTTGATGAAAATAAAAGCAGGTATACAAAGAGGACTGATATATGTGAGTGTTAGAAATTTGGTGCTGATCTACATGGAAATCTCGATCAAGTGAATCTAAATGTTTATTAAGGTTTTTTGTTGGGCCTGTTTGGATGTATACTCTGTACTGAGAGCCGTTCTCATTATTTCAGTTATGATTATACTATAAAAGTTGGGCGTACCATGTTAGCTAGAGTGGATCTCTGAGCTAAAAATTTGAATATTCTAGTTTACAAATACAAATATTGTTGGTCCTATATTACACATCACATCTAAACTCTTAATCCACCTCCCACAGGAACGTTGTACTGACGGCTTTTGAGAATTATCCAGTTTCATGCAGTTGTTGCTCCAAAAGAATTTCAAGTTTTCTCCGAGTTGAATTTGAGTCCAGGCCGGTTATATAACCGGCCTGTTTGCAGAAGCCCACATTAGTAGCAGTTTGACAACCATACAAATTCAACAAGGCCTGAAGGTGATTACTGTGAAGGATCAAGTCCATCATGCTGGTGATAGTGATTCATGCTGTTTGAAAGCACTGCACGCTGCGTTTCAGAGAAATGGCTTCTTGATTCATCGAATTACCAAGAAATTCCATCAACTTCTGCTTCTAACATCTCTCCTCACGTCTCAATACTCCCGAGCCACACAGGCAACCACTTTGTTGGTGAACCGAGGGAATGGCGGAGTTTATATAATCGCTGTTGTAGTGCCGTGCATGTAAATGTAGTTCGCATGTCAGGTGCTGTTCATTACTCAGTTTTAGTTTGTTTGACAGCATGTGTAGATCAGTGGCATTTGAACAGGCTCAAACTCCACATGTGTGCGTGCGTGTGTGCGTGTGTGTGAATTTTGTTTGCATCTGTGTGTTTGCAGGCATGTGGGCCAGCCTGCGCTCCAGCAGCAGGATCATCCAGCATACGTCGGTAGCGGACGTGGGCAGCCGACTAGCAGGGAAGGATCTGGCGCCCCCCGCAGGCAGCAGCAGCCTGCAGGCTCAGCTCCTCAAGCAGCAAGCGGCCCTCTACATCTTCGGAGAGAAGTCCCATCTGAGGGTGAGCATGAAACGAAAAGCGTCTCCCTGGTGCCTCAGAGGAAACTTTATCTCTGATTGTTGTGTTTCTACCCTAAGGTGAGATACAATCTGTTTCAATCCAAAACAAGTGTTCCGCTATGAAGTCACACGGACGTCCAGGGGTTGATTCAGTTGTGATGTTTCATTGTCGTCACACTCGACTCCCTCCTGTAGAAAAAGTGAAGCCAAAACATCCCATCAAACTAATCCCCTCTTAATACAGTGCAGCCCAGTTCATATCGCCTGTAACTGTGACCTCAGTAATTCACATGTAATTGAGCGTGTGTGTCGACAGAAAATCCAAACCTCAAATTCATGGCAGAGGTATTGTTTTATAACATTTGTCAGATGTATCTTAGAAAGGTTGAAAATGTGTAAAAACATTCATCTCGGTACGTTTGAAGCTTAACTTCAGACAAAACAACGGGATTATTACAAAAAGCTCGTGCGAACACGATGTCACTGCTCATTTTCCAGGAAAGGATGAAAATTCGCATCATGCTTTGTATCATTAATCCAACTCCTCTAAGAGGAAGTCAACTCATGAAGTAACATCATTTATTGGAATAATAACACATCAACAACCATAAAGTAGCTCAGACTGATTTATCAGTGGAACCTTTTATCTGTCTCGTTCATAAACCATGATATGTCTTTCAAAGACTTATTATCAGCCAGTCTGACCCTGTTGAAAACCTGAGCTACTTTATGGCTGTTGATGTGTTATTATTCAAATAAATTATGTAACTTCATGAAAACGTCTTTTACAGAATAAACAATGCAGGATTGAAATATATATTTGTTATGTCAGTTTTAAATCAAGAAAATATGTTTATTTTCTTGATTCAAGTTCTAGGTGTTTGCTGTTTTCTTTTCCTTTGTAGTTATTTATCATAGCATTTATGGTTAAACTTCAAAATAGCAAGCTTCCATTTCTTATCTGGTCATAACGGGTTGAAATGACTTCTTGGGAATCATTGCCAGTTTTTTCAACGTATATTTATTGGCCAATATCTATTTTCGAAGTTCCCTTTAAGAAGTTTCATGTGAACAGGAATGATGTCAGTTATACCCGGGTCAGTGAGTGATTATTGGAAGAAGAGAGAGCATCTCACAATTTTTTACAGTTGTTACACATTAATTGTTCTTTGAAATGTTTTATCTAATATAAACGTGAACCATGTCAATGATAATGATCCCACCTCCATCGAGAGAACTGTTATTCAACCTTAGATCAGAAAATGACGTTTGTTTGTCCAAACTGAAAAACAACGTCTTTAAAACCCAGTCCTTTGATTTCAGTCTTTGGTGTTATGGAAGAAGAGGATGCTGTGGGCCTCTCCCCAGCCAAGCTTTAAGTGTTGCTCTCTTCTGTTATTTCTTGTAAAAGATTGTGACTGCATTGGAAAACCATGTCATCGTACCCTGTGGCTCGAGGACCTTTTGGTATTTTTACAATTTGAAAAACAATTTGAAAAACTCTTGTTTTCGGTCGGATGAGGAAGATTGGCTGTTTGTTCTGAGTCCTTCTTCTTTCTGTCTTTATAAAAAAGTGTCTATAAAAACTGTTTTCAAATGTAGTTATTTTTATATTTAGTCGACACGTAAATTAAACTTGATTCTGTGATGACACAGCGTAAGTGATGAAAGGTTCAGAGGCTTGTAAATAAGTGACGTAAAGGAGAAAACTAAAATTACAGCCCTGTGGTTGTCTGCCTCTGCCATGTTGAAAATGATCTGTAAATATCTGTCGAGACTCATATAATATATGTTGTGAAGGAATTTATTATAAGGTGTTTTGTCATAGTAAGTCTATGGATTATTGAGCTTTGGCCTTTGAAGTTTGACCACCAAAATCTTTATTAGCTAAATTGGTTTACAAGAGAAACATCTTGAAAACATCGCTAACTATATATTTGTATTTACTGGTCTCTGCCTCTTTTTCCACAGGGCCTCAGAGTGGACTCGGCTCTGAACTGTGAGCTGGTGCCGGTGGAGTTCGCTGACACGCGGCAGGTGAAAGCCGCGTTTAAAAAGCTGCTGCGGGCCTGCGCTCCCAGTGCCACCTCGTCGGACTCTGAGGACTCTTTCCTCAAAGCCCTGGAGGACTCTGAATGGATCCTGCAGGTGACAAAACACACACAAGACATGCAACAAGTCAACAACACTTTTTACCCCCAACACAGATTTGAAAAAGTGTGTGGGAACGACCCCGCTGTCCACTCTTCCTGCTCATCCTCTGCATCAGTCTTACATAATGGATAAATCCACTCTGAGGCCAGTTTCCCAAGGGAAGCAGATTCACAACGATGGGATAACAGCAGAGCTCTTATCACGCTGCTTATCTGATCGACCCTCTGCAGCCTTTGTCCTTACATCCAACATGTCATACGCTGCCGAAAAACATCAGCTGTGGGAAACCCTTAGTAGGCAACTCTGCAAATAATTACCAGTAGACCAAACATGGTATACTGTATGCACAGGGAGGATTAATCTGTGTGTGTGTGTGTGTGTGCATGTTCACATATGTTTGATCCCCCCGCAGATTCACAAGATCCTGCAGCTGGCCCTGTTTCTGGCGGAGCTTCTGGACAGCGGCTCGTCCGTTCTGCTCAGCCTGGAGGACGGCTGGGACATTACTACACAAGTGAGAGAAATGCACAAATACCTTCAGCGATTAACACACAGATGTGAGAAAAAAGGTCGAGCTCGATATCTAGAGGTTTAACTAGGTGAGAAGTGTGTGTTTCTAACATGCCGTTTTTCTACAGAATTGGTTTTTCTGCATGAACAACATAGAAAGATTATAAAAATACCATAGAGAGGTTTGAACGCAAACATAATGAAGAAAGATCTGCTATTGGTAAGTGTTGTGGTCTAGAGTGTGGATACTATGGCCTGTTACACCGAGACCTGTCCGGACCTGACGAGCAGGGCCAGGTTCGGACAGAAATCTTGAAATGATATTCGGGTTGTGTTTGGTCATGCTGGCTGGTTTATCCACTGGTTATCTACACTGCATCTGCCTTTAATCATTAGAACGTCGGGCCCGGTTCAGGTTGGGAGTCCTGTTGGGTTTGTGTCGCTAAGTGTAAAGTGTTCAACCCCACTTCTCCCCCTGGTGCAAGTCCAGATGGGGGTCCTCGTAATGTTTCTTTCCTCCTCTTTATTATCATAGCAGTTGATAAAAACACCACAGGGAGGTTGTGGAACAAAAGAGTCGCATTAATTCATTACAATAAAATACCACCATTAGTGGGGAGCAGCAATGAAATGAAGCCAAGGATCCCAGTTACTGGCACTTGGTGCAATTATCCAGTTCCGTCCTCATCCTCTTGGATTAACTTAGAAAAATGCAGTTGATGGAACGGGAACAGATTCGCTCATGCATGCACCATGTATGATCTGCCGAGCTCTAAAATTTGTCTAAAACTTGTTAAAGAGGAATTACTGACTGTTCATAAAACATTTGTCTCCATAATGAACAACATACAACAGTTGCTTTGTTTTGGTTTTTACTATTTTTCATGTTAAAACCAACAAAACACTAACCTGCTCCAATAAAGATATCAAAAGGATCCAGATGCAGTCACACAACAGTTTAACAAGCAAGTGCCTGATAAACAGAGCTTTACTTGTAGACAGCTGTTTGAATGCCTGTGTGTCATGTTGATAGAGCTGCATCGTCCTACCGTCATAGATTGAGACTTAAAGCAAGAACACGTAGCTTATAATGGTTTAAATGTGATGTTTGGATTTTCACGACAGAGTTTATTAGAGATCTTCCACAGACGGCACCTCTGCACGAGCCATGTGTGAATCATAGATCTGGCCACACCTGCCTCTCCCGCTCATCTTCTAATCGCTGGTGTCCCTGTTGACACGATGGTGCTGGAGATAGATAATGAAACGGTCCGAGGTCTTGGAGCCATATGTCACTGATTTTTGCCGAATTTAATCACGAACGTTCACGGCTCTGATTCTGAGGCATGTAAACAGAGCTGTCCGTGTCGATCCTGATCAATTCCCAGTATCTGTTTGCTGCTGCACTCAGCATTTCATCACATACTCGCTCTCTGAGCTCATATTTTCCATGTTGACCTGTTAACGTGCACATGTTTGTGTTGCAAAGTGCTCGACCTTCGAATGTGTTTACGGGGGGCTTGTGAAGCCCTGGGCTGCTGTTTAAGAGTCGGCTCTGTGGACCCCTCACGCCAGGCACGTGTTCGGCCCGGAGCATCTCTCTCTCTCCACGGGCCACTGGCTCCATCACGCCACGTCCTGATTGGTCCACACAGGCAAATGGGCTCCATATGCTCTGGCTCTCCTGCGTGTGTCCACGGACCATAGACACCCAGCAGACAGGATGCAGAACCGCCTTTGCTTTCTCTCTAAACCCTGCGTCCTGTTTCCTCCTTATCCTATGTCTAACCCCCTTTCTCATATCCACTCCGCTCTCTCATGCCTTTCTCCTTCTCTCAAATCTGCTGTAATCCCTCTGTAATCTGAGGGATTGATTCGAGTGCCAGGGCACAGGGGGCTCTCTCTGCCACTCGGGGCCTGACTGCTCACTAACCCCTCGGGGGGAAGCCACGGACTGTTGTTCCCGCTCATTCCACACGCGTCAGGGCTCATTCGTTCTTGTTGGAGGAGACACGGGCAGGGAAGCAGGCCAAGCGCATTGCATGTGTGGACAAGTGGTTTTCAAATGGTGTTTTGAGGGGGGAGACTTCAAGTGCGACTTTGTTCCAATGTTATATAAATGTTATTGATAGCAGATGATCAGTTAAACATTATGTAGTCAGAAAAAGAAAAAAAATCAGGACACTGGTTGCTGAGCAGCTGCCACTTTTTGTTGTCCTATGGTGATAAAACAATTAAAAATTATGAATAAACTTAATCTTCTCTTTAACTAAGTAGATGTACTTTCTTACATCCCAACACTGGAGATAACTCAGTGTTTTGATGGTTTTCCTCTACCTGGCTACTTCACCTTATCTTCAATTTGCAAGTCTAGGACTCTGATAAACTGTAATATCTGTCGTATCGGTCATGGGTCTTAAATTTCATCCACTGTGTCTTAAAAAGCTTGCAGAATCCCTTTCTAAGAAGTATCACACTGATGTGTTTTTTTCTCTCTCTGTGTGCAGGTGGTGTCTCTGGCGCAGCTGCTGAGCGATCCCTTCTACCGCACTCTGGAGGGATTTCAGGTGCTGCTGGAGAAGGAGTGGCTGTCGTTCGGCCACAAGTTCAGCCAGCGGAGCAACCTGAGTCCCGGCAGCCAGGGCAGCGGCTTCACGCCCATCTTCCTGCAGTTCCTGGACTGCGTGCACCAGGTGAGTGTCACTGCCCCCCCACTCCCACAGCTCCTCTGTACGCTCCGGTCTACCTGCCCCCTGCTGCTCGACTCTTCTTTGCTTTCCCTCCGCGGCCGAACGTCACTCACATCGTCTCTGTGAGCTCACCGCATTCCTCAAAAGCGAAGAGGCGAGGGGGGTGAGGAATGTGAGAAATTCAGCTGTCATTAACTATACATTTGGTTCAGTTTTGCACCTCCCAGCACTGTATGTGTAAAACAGTGTGTTGCTGCCGGGTGTGTGCGCGGGGGGCTGCAGCCCAGATGGCCCGTGAACCCCCCGCGATCAGGGCTGAGCTGACTGCGCTTGTTTTTCAGCATCCCTTCACAATGCAGTGCGTGTTTAGAGCACCATGTGGAAAATGGCAGTTTTGGGGATTGAGAGTCTCAAGGAATGTTCGTGTGTGCCTCAGGATTTCACTGAGGGGCGGGGTTGCTCAGACAGCTGAGGTCCAGAGATCCGTGTCCGCTCTGAAATACTAGCTTTAGAGGATGTTGTAGGCTCTTTCGTGTCTCCAGGGATCGTACGGACCCACTCCCATACACTTACATCAACACATAGTTTGTGCATTTGTCTTTTGAAACCTCAGGCTTGGCAGCGAAGACACTTTGGCAAAGGTCCTGGGGTCTGGAGAGCTATAAACAGGGGGAAAGGGGATTCGGACAAGAGCTGAAAATAGATGAGCATCATCTCCCAAACAGCTGTTGTTTTCGCCAGTGGACCCAGGTGGCCTCAAATATTCGGCACTTCTCTCTGGTTGGCCACCTCACACCACTGGATGGGAACAATGGGGCCGCGGCCCAGTCTGGATTGTGTCTGGCGGTGATGATATCGTCGACCTTTGCCCCCCCGCACTGACACGAGACGTTCTTTCCTGTTTCTAGTTGGTCATTTGTGCAGTGTAGGGATATGAAGCCCCAACACAAGGACATGATCCAGCTGCCACACACTCACCCTGACCCTCTCTCTCTCTCTCTCTCTCTCTCTCTCTCTCTCCCTATTAATCCTCATCCATCTTTTCATGTCTTTGCAGATTTTGGCGCAACATCCTCTGGAGTTTGAGTTTAATCAGTATTATCTGAAGTTCCTGGCCTATCATCACATCTCTAACCGCTTCAAGAACTTCCTGTTGGACTCAGACTATGAGCGCTTGGAGCATGGTCAGTGTCCTTCGCAATTTGAACCGAATTTGTGTTGTTTTTAATATTATCTCTTCTTATGCTGTGGAAGTGCTTCACTGAAACTGACTGAATGTGAATTTTCATAAAACCGATGAATTCGTATTTTAACATAAACGAATGATATTTTCTTTTACTAATGTTCCCTTTACTTTTAAACTATTTGTAAAAAGTGAAACAGAGAAATGACAAGCAAAAGCTTCCCGGGTCAAATCCTAACAATCCAAGGACATTCAGATTGGAGCCAGGGAGAATTCATCTTGATTCTCTGTAGGTGTGAATTTGTCCCTGGCGATGTGTCAGCTGGGATAAGCTCCAGCTCTCTCGTTACGCTCAAAGGAAAAGAAGCAGAGATAATAATTGAGATGAATTTCTTTTGTATGTTTTCTTACACATACCTGGAGAGAGAATTGATTTAGGGATGCTGAGTTGAAGCAAAAGAAACAAATCATAAAAAACGAAGACGTGAGATGTGTCTGTTCTCCTGTGTCTCTATTTGAAGATAGATTCTGTCCTGATATACTGTCAAATGAGTCTGGTTCACAAAGAGCAAAGAAACCCTACAACCTTTCTGACTGGATCTGAGAGAAGAACTGTCCCATGTTCTTCATCATCATCATCATCATCATCATCATCATCATCATCATCATCTCTGTGTTTCTTGACAGGCTTGCTGTTTGACGACAAAGGTGACAAACAGGCCCGCAGAGGCATCTGTATCTGGGAGTGCATCAACAGGATGCACAGGAGGAGTCCCATCTTCTTCAACTACATGTACAGCCCCTCAGAGAGCGAGGTGAGGGTCTGTGACCAGCAGCTGCTCTACTGCAGACGAGCTCCCTCTCCCACAGCATGTTTGTCCCGCGCTGGAACGTAATGATGCTGATCTCAGCTCTGTGCACAGGAACAGCTCCTTCCACTTCACAGCCTGAGAGGAGGCTTTGCATCAGATCTGAAAATAGATATAAATAAAATTATTATATATGTTATCGTTTGGTCTGTGTGGACTGTAGACAGACACAGTCCAATAGTTTGTTACTGAATTATCAAAAAGTAATGAGTTGCTCCCTGCAGTAACCAGACAAGAGGGTTATTTTTAAACTAAATAATTTGTAAATAATATTTAATTGTTGTTCAGTGGTGGGATCAAACTATACTAGATTACTTTATGGCAATACTTTACTCAAATAAAAATAGTATACAAACACAATAGATACAATTTCCAAACAAAAAACTTGGTATTTTTATGACACAATGAGTGAAAAATATTAAATGTCTGCAACAGTTTGTGTTTTGTTGACACTTTAACTTGTAGCTTTCTCCTCTTGCTCCTATTTTTTTTATTTTTAAGCAAAGAATCCAAATCTTTGACCAAAGTAGATTCTGAAGAAATTCTTTATGAATCTCATATTTCTGGAGTTTCGTCAAACGTATGATTGTGGTTATTTTGTTTTATGATAATTTAGGAGTGTTTCTCTTCGTGAAGTTCTCGAAGAGACAGAAGTTCTGTTACTGATTTCAGTCTTGTTTTGAAGAAAGAGCTGATGCTCGATGCTGGTGATGTTTCCTGTTATATTTTGGCTGTGTTGTAATTCAATAAGAGAAACTCGCATGACTTCTTAATTAGTTGTTGAGAAGTTTCTATTTTTATTTTACCATCTCCCACACAACTTTACGTAATCAACACCAGAGGACGACATCTTATTCTCGATAAAACCATTGTGTTGCAGGTGATCCTGAAGCCGTCGACAGGAATCCCCAGCCTGAACAAATGGGACTTCTTCACGGACGAGACTCTGTCCACGGGGCCTTGTTACGACTGGCGGATGATGGCTGTGAGGTCGGAGAGCTCAGAGGAGGCGGACTCCATCTCCAACAGCAAGAGGAGGATCGTTTGGCCGTGTTACAGCAGCGTGAGCCGCGCTCAGCCCAATGCCATCACCAAACTCCTCGCGGTAAGAGCCCTCTACCTGAACTGTGACCTCAAGCTTGTGTTGGATCACGAGTTTATCATCCTCACTGGCTGTCACGTGTGCTGCAGGACATTGAGAAGCTGGAGGCCGAGCTGAACCAGGCCCCTGAGAAATGGCAGATGACTCTGGAGAGAGTCAGGATCAGCATTCAGGAAGACCTCAAACAAGAAGGCAATGTGAGTGTTAGAAAAATTAAGATGACGTTACATAAAAAACACCAGAGCATACACATCTGCCAAGGCCCAACAGTTCCCTGATGGAGCCACCATTAAATTCACTAGATCCAGATTTTTATTTGGATCAGCACGAAATTGCGCACAGTCCTCAAAACATGCCTGATATTTTTCTCAAAGATCCATGAATGATTCTCAGAGAAACTATGGAAAATTTTGAAAAATGTCCTATCTCACAAAACTGTTTTAAAGAAAGTGTAAACAAGATTCCTGCATCTCCCCCTCCATTTAATGGATTTAATAGACAAATAAACAAACTCAGACAAAAACATAACTTCCTTGGCGGAGGTAAAAACACCAGGCACCGTCATATCCAATCATTACAACTGTGTAAAACTCTTGTACACGTGTATTTCTCCCTTCTCACACTTTGTCGTCTTGCGTGTCAGCAGCTCTGCAAACAGTCGGTGTCCATCTCGAGCCTCATTCCCACGTCCAGCCTGCAGGTCTTCCAGCGGCGCTCCATGCTGCACCTGCCAGACAGCCCGCTGGGGGAGGACCGCACCACCACCGCCGCGGCCAACGGCATCAACCGGCGCGCCGCGACCCTTTACAACCAGTTCACCCCCAAGAGCGAGGAGAACAGGTGGGCCGTGAACTTCCTGAGTTCCGACACAAACATGAGGTCCACATTTGATTCACTCACAAACTGCCGCTGAGGGCCGGTTCAGTTTGGTGAAGATGAGTCAGGGCTGCGGTATGCTGCGTGTCATGTTTGTGAGGATTGTCTGTACTCTGTTAAACTCTGGGTGTGTAATTTAACAATTACTGTGAGGTCAGAGTACAAACTCTTGGCCCAAATATCTGGATGTTTTCCCGATCTGGACAAATGGTGATTGAAATCTACTTTATGTAAATTCGTTTTTTTACTTTCCTGTCCCTGCTTATCACGTTTCTCGTTCCAAATAATGTTCACCGACATTTTATCACGTGCGATAAATTGTTGATGGATAATATACGTTTCAATATGGCCAGATGTTTACAGCAGAATTCTTGAGACAGGAACATGAGCTGGACATCAGTGAAAAATGTAGGGAAAGATGAAATATGAGAGTTGAAACCTCCGGCATGGAACCCCCTGGTCTTTGCTCTCACCGAGAAAAACATGCACACCCGCTTTTGGCCTCTTTACTTTGAGGGAACATAATGTACCAACGGAACATATGGAGGACGAGTTTGTCCTCCTGCTGGAATGGGCTCCATACGAGCAAAACAATACCTGTGGTAGAAATGCGGTTCAAGATGACTGATAACAGCCCTTATCTGTCATCCAGAGGACGTCCAGTTGAAAATGGGCCTGCGGCTCACTGTGTTATTTATCCAGGTCATACGAGGGGATCCTGTATAAACGCGGGGCGCTGCTGAAGGGCTGGAAACCTCGCTGGTTCGTGTTGGACATCACCAAACACCAGGTGAGCAGAGATCATGCCTGAGAGACGCTTCAGCCTCGACCCTGGGGACAGTGCCGCAGGTTTAACGTCCCAATGTCTCCACAGATGAGGTACTACGACACCGGGGAGGACACCAACTGCAGGGGCCACATCGATCTGGCAGAGGTGGAGTCCGTGTTGATCTCCACGCCCACTATAGGAGCACCGAAACACATCAGTGAAAAGGCGTTCTTTGACGTGAGTACGCAGAAACACGAAGGTCCGGTGATTTGCAGCTTTTGCATATTGAAAACAAGCTAGCAGCCATTTCACAGTCAATGTAGAACAGATGCACTGGGGCTGTGCTGTACTCTTGGATACAGTCTAATATTTGCAGGTAACAACTCTGGCTTTTCCAGCAAAAATGGACCCAAACATATAAAGATGATTCATTCCAACAACCTGACTTCCTGCCATTTTCAGTTTGTGCTTTAAAAAGTGGGGAAATGTTTAGACATTCCAAAAGATTCTACGTTTGGCTCAGGTTGGAGGTTTGGTTCATCAAACACCGAATGAGACCGAGTGCAATAGAAACAGAAGAGCAGATGGTTTGTTGCACTGAACCATCTGGGAAAGCTTTATTGGAAACTGGTTAGTAAAGCCCAGGTGCTTTCAGGGAAATACTTGGCATGTGATTGGACGAACCATCTGTCTATCACCATTTATCACGGTTGCACAAGTCAGTCTGGAGAAGAATGAGGGGAAGTCTTTCCCATTGAGAAAACCCCTCATTGATGTTCTATTGGTGAAGAAATACTCCCCAGCTCTGATGAAACTGAAGCTGTAGCATCCTCGCTAACCTCTTCAGCAGCTTCTGGCTGCATCACACCGAACACACGCAGGGCACTGATTGGTCAGATCCACTGTGACACAGTCTAAAGCCACACGTGAGAAATCCAGCTGCCTCGCAAGCTGAGAGAAACAGGTTCAGCAAATAAACACATGAAAGCACAATGAATACATGGGACTTAAAAGTCCATTAAAAAGATCTGATGAGCATGGATCTACATGAAGCAGAAAATTACTTCTCTGTCCACTTTTTCATATAATTGACGTTTTTTAATCTTTTTTTTTACTAATCCTAGACACTTTTTCAGTATTTTTATGTTTGTCGCCATTTATTGGACAATTAGTCAATAAACATCTGTAGTTTCCCATGTCCACTAACAGGAGATGCAAACAGGATTTCCTGGTCATGTGCTGAGATGTGCATTTGTCCTATCAAAATAAAAGACCTTTTTTATTTCTGCTCTTCAGTAAACCATGAGATACATTCATTTTTGCCATATGGCCACACTGCGCTATAGAGGGTTAATTGCTAGAGCAAAATAATTGTTTATCTCAATCAACGAAATACTACGATGTCATAATAGCAGTGAATGGAGCTGGGCATGAATTCATATATTCTTTAACAAATTGGAATTTCAATCTTCTCACATCTGGGTGAAACCTGACTTGTGACCTTGTCCTATCTGTCCATGTGGAGAACAGCGAAGCCTTCCCTGTTGTTTTAGCCCATTCAAGCACTTCTCTGTCCATATGTATTCACTCTCCTTATCTGATGCCTCTCTAGCTGAAGACCAGCAAGCGAGTCTACAACTTCTGCGCCTCAGACGCGCCCAGCGCTCAGCTGTGGATGGACAAGATCCAGAACTGCATCTCTGACGCCTGAACACCGAGGTCCCGAACACCAGAGGCCGCGGGAGGGGGCGGAGAGCAGAGACCTGCTTTCACATGTCTTTACATTTGGGGACCACAGTGAACAAAGTGCCTGATAGCGGAGGATAATCCATCCAACCTCTCCGCCCGTTTCCCAGCAGCCAATCAGGCCGCTTCGCCTCTCTGCCTCGGTCAGAGTCAACACGTTCTTATGTGCCGTCAGCTTCCTCCTCTGTGCCTCCGACAGGGATGAGGTGAAGATAAACTGACGTTTTAGAGGACTGCACTACCAAGGAGATGTTATCCTGCTTAAGCTGTTAACTAGATCAAAAGCAATATCACTGGCCATTCAAACTGTGGGTTCAATATTAGACTTTTAAAACAAAAGAAAATAACCTTTTTAGAGAATTTCTATCAGATATTTTACTACGAGGACGGGTTATTGCTGCTTGAAAGTGAACCGCCAAAAACTCTGATTTTAATGCACAACATCGAGGGGCAATTTGTTTGCACTTAGCTCTAAAGTATGCACTCCTTATCAAATATAGATTTTCTAACAGATGCAGACGAGGCTTAAGACATTGCTTTACAATGAACATGTGACGTTTCCTCGTGACATGACAAGAGGAAACGGATTTGCACAGCGATTTCAAAAAAGAGTTACCTGACATTTTTCTATTTAAATAAGTGACGTTTTTCTCTATTTTGTCAAACGTGTAATGACTCCTGGATAACACATTTTGTCTTATGTAATGTAAATTATTATTTTTTATTAAAAGTGTAACTGTAAGTGTGGTGGCTACATGTTTATTTCTGTACATACATGTGCGACATTTCATTTTATATACTGTATGTACGGAACATAAGTATACTTTTCTAACCGTGATTCTAATGTGATCAACCAGTCTTTATTGGTTTTTTCTTTTTTAAATGTGTCGTTACTGGTGCAAAAAACCTGAGTGGCCTGTTCCCTGTTTGTGATGAAACGTTGTTCTGAAAATGGAGGTTGTGTTGTTCAGTGTGTCCAGACAGGCTCTGTGTCTTAAGGGCTTTTAAAGAAGTAAATCATCATATCTTGTAGGACATTGTGGTTTTCAGAGATCCTCCTCTCATCTGTTCTCTGTTTGTGTGACCTTATACAGTTTCATTACAAAAGAAGCAAAGAAAAACACTCTAATGAAACTATTCAAAGACGTCAGAAGCTTTTTATTCATTACTGTATCTTCGTACCATGTTTTGTGGTGACACTAATTTTTTTTGAAATAAATCGAACATACTTGAAGCGACTCGCTGGCTCCGTTCTTGTTTTTACTGAAGGTTTGTTTATTTCCTGTGTGTCGTCGCCAAGTAGCGCAGAGGTGATGGAAGAGTTATTCAGATTCTTCACTGTCACATAAAATTACACAAAACATTTACTATGAACTATAATACTAAATAAACGTTATAATATTAAACTGAATATTCTGAACAAATGCATCAGATCCATTACAGAATAACAGCATTCATGTACATGCAGGGACACAAATTAGTCACAGAGGAAACACATAAATCTCTTAAATTTAAACTTTGAATAAACATAGTCAATAAAAGACTTTCAGAGAGTTGTCTCATGTGCATGATCCAAATAAAAATCTTGATCTGGTGAATATTGATGTGGTCTCATAAGGGGTCTGTTGAGGTTTGTGTTCTCTGAATTATCTGATCCTTCAATGTGAGTGCAACAATAGATAAGCACAGTTTAGCCAATGACACACAAACAATTAAAGCCTTTTGTGTCTTTACTGAATATAAAGATAAAGATATTGATATTGTAGAAAGATAGTGTATCTGACACATAGATCATTAACCTGAACAACAATCAGGAGGAAGTGTGGATGGGTCTCTGGAGCTCGCTCCCCAGCACCTCTGTCTGGTTCAGGTTTTGGCTCCGACACAGTTTCTTTGTTTGAAGTCATTCTGTTGTAGATTTACTTTGATGTTCTCGGACGCTGCCGTCCACCCTGACATTCTCCGGGTGATACTTGAATTTATTTTCCCCTCGATGCTGTCCAGGACCAGAGGAAGCAACACAGACCCCAAATCACGATGCTCTCTCCGCTTTACCTCAGGATGATGATTCCCTGTTGGTATGCAACGCCCTTTTCACCCCACTCGTAGCAGCCCTGCAAAACAACTCACCCATAAGCATTTTCCCTGCAGTGTTGTCTAGTGTCAAGCTACTCTTTGGAAAACTTGAGGCGAGCAATGATGTTGTTGTTTCTTTTTTGAGAGCTTGGAGACCATTCCTGTTCAATGATTTGTGTTTTGTAGACTCATAAACAGAGATGTGAAAACGCTTCTCTGGGCTTTTTATGTCACCAAGTGTCTGTGTTGTGATTTCTGAGTCTTTGTAGCTGGGCGCCCACTTGATGGGAGGAGAACCACAGAATGAATTCATCTCTGTTTACAGACTGTTTGTCTGACTCAGCGTGTAGAAATACGTAATCTCCACAAGACGACTTTGTGACCACCTTAAATCAACAGCTCTTGTGTGTAAGTACTTCAAGAAAAGAGGAGTTCAGTTATAATAAAGTCGATTTGCAGAAGTGTGAGTAGACAACTCCAGCAAGTTTCACGTTATGAATTAAACCTATCGCTGCAATAGAAAATGATTAACTCCCAAACTTGAATAGAAGTCAGTAGAGCTCATCACACAAATCACACAGTGACACACACTCATAGATATCAGTGCATTAGTGTGACAGATTTTTTAGGAAAATTTGTGAAGATGTCAAAAAGTGCACTGTCTCTCAATGTTAAAGGTTCAGTGTGTGTAGTTTAGTGACATCTAGTGGTGAACTTGCAAGTTGCAGCTGAAAAAAAAAGCCTTCAGTCGTGTTTAGTTTGTCCAGTCTGGGCTACTGTAAAAAACATGGCAGCCTCCGTAGAGAGGACCTGCACCCAATGTAAATATAAAGTACTTAAATATAAAGGGCCAATTCTTGGGGTAAAGAAACTATTTGTACAAATTTAGATGACACACACGAGTGAAAACATCACAAGGATTATTTCATATTCAGTTTCTGCCAATAGATCCCTTTCACCTAAATCTTACACACAGCAAAGCAAGTGTTATAAAAAAAGCTCCTGGATCTGCCCCCTGACCCAAACCAGGCCTGTGCCAAAATGTTATGGATTCTCCCCTGCGCTTTTTGTTTTGCATTTCCAAGTTGCTGTAATTTGAGGGTAGATTTAAAGAAATATTAACTGGCTGAAAAATATATTTGTGTGTGAATGCAACGTATTTTCAGAGGTGAGAGTTGAATCTGAGTCCCTCCTCAGGGTCACAAGTTCACAGACTCTTGTTAACTTGGAACACAGGACACAACATTTCTAACCGCCATGTTTTTCTGGCCTCTTTGTGTGCGCTTCATCTTTAATAAAGATTTTCTCTGAATGAAAGGTAATGAAACACCACCTCAGCTCTGAGCCAACACACGGGCTTGGAGAAGATGATGACGGGTGTCTCGCTTTCCAGCAATGAATATCAGCCCCAGCTCCGGCTCTGTGGCGCCTGGTTGGTGTGGCTGAGCCGGCTCCTCGTGGTCGAAGGGAGGTTCGTCTTCGAGAGAAAACTTGACGAGCAGAGGACGAGCAGTGGGGGCTTCTCTGGGAGGGAGGCGGTGGTTGTTTGTCCCTCAGTGTTCTCTCCCAGCTTGCTTGCACCAGCAGCAGGTGCAGAGCTGCAGCAGTCCAGCGTCTTGGCATTATTTAGACCCTTGCTTTCGCTCTTTCACAGAGATTAGGACCCCCACCCACAAACAGATGGGGATGCAGGCGAAGTTATTCAGCAGGAATGTGTTGAGCGGCATGACAGGAATAATTTCATCCACAGATTGGAATGGTGGTTTGGCAATTCTCCCCAGTTATTGATTTCATATAGCTCAGTCCCCTGACTTGGATCACACCACATCACATTCAAGCAAATGATCAATCCACAGGTTTAAGGAGACGAAAAGCAGAGCTGTTGCATAACCATGAGATTTGTTCTCTGGAAGTCGGCTGATGAAAGTAACAGTTACACCTGAGAGCAGCCGGGCTTTAGAAAATCTGTGATCCTTTGTAACTTGGCCAAACACTTCTCCTGAGTTCCGTGTGATTGGTCTTGGTCGGCTGGAAGCGTGTTGCTCCCACATAAAACAGCCAAATCCGACGCAGCCTATAAATTCAAGATTGCACGTATCTGTTGCTCTTGGACCCTGAGCTCTTCATGCACAGTCACAGCTGCAGTAAAGGCCTTTCCACCCCCCAAATAATACTCCACTGACAGATGATAATGATTTATTTCGTTGGAACTCCAAATCCTATTTTCCGTTTCCATTTCCTGGGTGCCTCTGCAATATGTCTGGTTCCCCCATCGCTGGGGGCCCTTCAGGCTCAGCGGGCACCTGCTCCAAGAATCCAACGACTCCGAGCGCTGATCTCACTGTGTCGACACACATCACATCATCGGGTCGCACCCTGGAAAGCGGGATGATGTCAGCTGCCTGCAGCACATGGGGGTCCATTTGGGAGTTTTTCAAATGCATGAGCTCCAGATGATCTTATCTGGACACCGCCCGCTCATCATCCACGAACCGAAAGCACAAATTACACATTTTGATGGCTCCAGAGACACACGACACACACAGGAAGTAAACAAACCTTCAGTAAAAACAAGAACGGAGCCAGCGAGTCGCTTCAAGTATGTTCGATTTATTTCAAAAAAAATTAGTGTCACCACAAAACATGGTACGAAGATACAGTAATGAATAAAAAGCTTCTGACATCTTTGAATAGTTTCATTAGAGTGTTTTTCTTTGCTTCTTTTGTAATGAAACTGTATAAGGTCACACAAACAGAGAACAGATGAGAGGAGGATCTCTGAAAACCACAATGTCCTACAAGATATGATGATTTACTTCTTTAAAAGCCCTTAAGACACAGAGCCTGTCTGGACACACTGAACAACACAGAGGTTTATTTATCTGAGCTCCTGATGTTTTTACTTCACAGTGTAAGTGACCCAGAGTCCATCCCAACATGTGAAATGCTCAGAGCTGTGAGGTCACTGTGGGAAGTCGTCTAACTCTGAAAACAGGCATCTGCCAGACAACGTGTTCCAGCTTCAGTTCAGCTTCCATGAGGATATTTTGGAGAAGGAATTAGATGAATCGGTCACGGGGGTTAGCGTATTTTTCGGACACATGGTGTGAGGGTGAGACAGCTAGAGATATCCTTATTTATGGAATGCCGAGGGCTTTAGCTACGGAGATTAGGAACTCCCAATTCTGAGAATAGTTTACCACAAAAAGGCATCGCGTTCCTGGATATTAATACCTCTTATAGGGGCAACGTGAACTGCAGAACTATTTATCATATACTCCAGAGTTGAATTCATTTGTTTGAAACTTTTTTCTTTATTCTAATTAATGCATTTAATGTTGTTTTGGGGCAGCAATTAAAGAACTGTAGCTCATACAAACAGATACGTCCATAAAAGGAGAATCTATGTGGATTACTTGATCTGTTCTGGGGATGAAGCACATTCCGAGTTCTAGTATTGGATTAAAGATTTGGACATTAAGTCTCAACGTGTGATCTTATCAGAAACCCAGTGGTATAAAGAGATCTGCGTGGTGTGGACTGTTGACTCGGGGTATGAATGCAGGTTCTTATCTCATCTCCTGCTCTGACAACCCTGAACTCAACTTGAACCGTCTCTCTGACTCCGGGGACGAATAAAGGTGGGTTGAGAGTCTTCTCATCAGAAACTGAAGACTCTCGTTGTGCGGGCAGACACGAGACAAACAAGTACCCGCAGCCGAAGGTTCCAGCCAGTTGTTCCTGTAACCTTGTCTTTGTCTTCTCTCGCTGAGACGTGAGGGAGTTGATGACAGAACGTGTGCGTGAGAACAGTCGTCCTTTGTTGCACAAACTGATTTTGTGTGTGCAGCAAAACTGACGCCTGGATGCTGAATGTCACGTGCATCAAGTGAGATGAATCTTGTTTTGTTATAACTTAAAACAATGAAGTCATATTCTACAACACACAGAGACCTGTCGTACAAACAGGTAACTAGTGACGCACTGCACCTCTCTGTTATGTGACGATTCCAAACACTGATGTGATACTGGTGCTCTCTTGTTCCAGTCTGAAGAGCTGCTCACCAGTGAGAATAGCGTGTCGGAGGATTCTGAGGTAAAATGAGGTCAATGAGGGCTGTGGCTCTAAAAGCTGAATCACAGTGTCTGAATAAGTGTAACAAAGAGACTGTATTCAATACGGATCGGACACGTTGTGGCTGAATCCTGATCTGCTGATACACATCTGCCAGATTGAATCTGCGAATCACTATAGGAGACGGCACAGCTTTCTGCAAAACATGAAATGAACGAACAACTGCTTAAAGTACAAGGCTGATAGTCTCTTTGTCTGTTGTTGTTACAAAACCAATGAAAAGTCTAATTGATGATAAATAAATTGATTCAACTGAAAAGTTCGGGGGCCGCATCCTTCTGAGGCTTCATTTAAAAACTTCCCTGTCCCACTTCGAGGTTTCCTCCAAATGTGTCCTTCCTCTCCTGAGCGAAGGAGACTCATATATTGTTGTTTTATGTACAGTGCACCAACCACACCAAGGCAATTTCCTGTATGTGCAAATATACTTGGCAAATAAAAGAATTCTGATTCTGATTCTGACCCTTCCCCACACAAAACATCCCATGATGCACTTCTATGACAAACAATTTTTCGAAGAAGGCAGCAAAAGTCAAGGCGAAAACATCAGAAGTTTATTGTAAGTTATCAATCGAACGGTAGACGTTAAAAAAAAACGTATTTTCAAAGTTTTTAAACAAATAAAGAACTTTTTCGTCCGTAATTCTGTTGCTAGGCGACGTCTGTAAGGGCGGGACAAGCTGGTGATGCAATAATAAGACCGGACCGTCTTATTTCGGTTTAGACAGGGTCCTCCAAGTGGTAAGGCCCCTGAGCTGAGACACAGCTAGTGACACAGACTCAATCACTGGCTGAAAATATAATCTCCAAGAAAACTTCTATAAACAACAATGTCCAGCCTTTAGAAATGATCAATCCTTTTGACCTCCACCAAGGAGGTTATGTTTTGCACAAAAACAACCTAATTTATTCAATAAAAATTGGTGGGAGGATGTGATATGGGTCAGGGAAGAACTCATGATATGTAGGTGTAGATCCGGATCAGGAGGTGGATCCAGGAAACTTTCTGTGATAGGGCATTTTTCAACATTTTCACAAATTTTCCCAGAGAATAATTTGTGTATCTTGATGAAATAATTCATGCTCAGGTGTAACGAGGGAGCAGATAGCTATAAGTGTGTAAAATCTGGTGCAGGTCGATAGGATCTAAGGGGACTGCTGGGCCTTGTGTTCTACTGAGAACCGTTCCAGTTGAAAAGTTGCCACTGACATCACTTGGTCAGAACATAATTCGTTAGGAGTAGAAATCCAGAGGATCCTGCAACATCTGGACAACGTGGCTCTTCTTATGAATCCCTCACACTCCTGAGTTTACTCAGCACCCTCAGTTAAAAGGCTGAAACACACTGAGGCTCCTAAAAAGATAGTCCATGGATAATATAGAAAAGGGGTTTGCAGGGTGGTTGGGTTTTTGCTGCTGAAAACACCACCACCCCCCATGAGCCTGTAGCTCCAGCTCAGTGATCAACAGACCGAGGATCCCGTTCCTATGGCGACACCCGGTGGACACGCTTCATCATGATCAGGAGGCGAACGTGTCACAAAAGGTGTCTTCACTTGCACACACACTCTATGAAATGATGGGACCTTCTGAGACGTTTACTGTCATAAAAAAACAAATGCTGTTTTTATTCTTAGTTAAGGCTTCAACAATTGCTACTCACTCGTCTTTACAAAAGCATCTATTTTAAAACACATCACACGTTATCAGCCCGGTGTTCTTCCCCTTCATCAGAGCGGTGTCTGAGAGAACAGCCGGAGGACTCAAAGGACAAAACGTTTGTCAAAGAGAGAAGGAGGAGATTTGAGTTGGAATGAAGCTGTTCCACTTAACTCCAATAGGGTTCTGCAGAATCTACAACATGTATTTCTTTACAGTAAAAGCTATTGGAAGTGTTGCTCTTGGATGGATGTGTTCATGTGTAGACAAACTTAAAGATTAGTCCGATTTATTTGTACTGTAAAGTGATGACAGTTTAAATACACTGTGTTTTGAAGCAGTCTGGACAGATAGTTTAAAAGAATACAGAATTAATTTAATTGTATTAAAAAATAAATATTCAACCCTTTTAACCATCAATTTGTATTTGTTAGATTATTGTGTAATGAAGACTTTGTATTTGTGGTCACAGAATGAAGAAATGGACTATTGTAATGTGTTGTATTCATTGTATCTGTGGTGGCATTTTGATTTCATGATTGATAACAGTATTGTGTATAAGGAAACTGGAAACAGCCTCAGACACCGGCCTGATGAAGCCATGATGCATGTTTGGGATAAACCACAGTGGACTGGAGTAGAGCCTGGACAGAAAGTCACTCTTGTCCACATTGCTTTGAGCGTGCACACACAATATGAAAAAAATGGCAAAAATAACACAAGAACAGACTAAAATGACCAAAGAAGAAAATGATCCGAGCAAAAACAAAAGTGTTAAAGCATTTATGACTAAATTAGCTTAACTCACTTTTCTATCTGTGGATGAATCTGCTGAATGGTGATCGATCGTTGAGATGTCATCACCTGACCCTTCATCCCCAGAGAAAACTAAGTGGAACTTCATTTAAGACATAATTTAGAAAAAGGCCAAATGATGAAACGTAGTAAATCCAAACTGTACATTTAAAAGTAACCTCAGAAAGAATGAGTGAAATATGTATTTTGCAGTTATCACGCAGCTCCGTAGGTTCACTGAGCCTGAGGCCCCTGGTTCTTCCTCTCCTGCCACGTCTTCTTCCTCATCTCCAGCTCTGTGTCAGTGAACGAGGCTGGACCCCAGTTGGTGATTCTCTGAGGAGCTTTATCACCTGAAACATCAAGTTACAGGAGAGAGGATCAATATCTTTTAACAAATGGGAAAATAATCACCAAGAAAAAACATGTATGTTTGCTGATTTTGTATTTTGAGTCAGTCTGGATCTGTGCACTGACCTAACTGCTGTTTGGATGCACTGAGACTGTTAATGAGTCTGAAGTGAACCAGAGAACTGTGAGCGGACTGAGCTGCAGCCCAATGAGCACAGGACCAAAGTACTTTGCTGCCCCCTTGTGTGTATACAGGGTTTCTGCAGCGTTCCCCAAGTTCAATTCAAGACTTTTAATGCTACATGTTACCTCTTCAGTACTTCAGTGGAGTTATCATTACCACCGGTAATTATTGTCAAATACTAGGACAATTATAAAATTCATGCTACGGGGGCACTGCTCCTGTCGTTAGTCTGTTAACTAAGTAAATATACTTTACCTCAGATCCACATTAAACACCAATTTGGATTAGGACACTAAAGAACATCACAGAGACAATGAAATTTACTAAAAACCACAGGTCCGTCCCCCCCCGTCCCCTACCTGGCTGGATGAGACGCATCAGCCCCTCATGTTTGGCCACCTTGTCTTTCCAGGACTTTGACTTGCAGGTTGCTCCCTTCAGCTTCCTCGACACCTCCTGTACATGAGAGTGAAAGAGGGTTGGTTTCATGTGTTTAATGAATCAGTGCTTAGTCTTCTGCCTTTAAACAGCTCCTTCAAATTCATTATTATGTTTTTTGATATTTAATAAAAAATATATACAAATCTATAATCTATAAATGTGAGCTATGAGTGGAATTAGAAATGAAAATTTTTAGTACAAATGTAGCACAAAGAGAACCAGGTGGGGTCTCATATATTTGTTGTGACCAATAATTTCAGTGTTATCTTTTATACATTTCAACCATTAATGAACTTGGGAGTGGGGGGGTTGGAATGCCACACATATGTATAGAAAAGACTTTCTGATCTGAAGGGACAATATAATTAAAATCAATGAAGCTTTATGAACTTCAATGTGAGATCTGACCTCATACTGCTCAAGTGCTCCCTGCCGCTCCCTCTCCAGACTCTCCAGCTGCAGCATGGCTGTCTGCAGCTCTCTCTCTTTGGCCCTCCGGTCGGCCACCAGCTCCTGCTTCTCAGCCTCGGTCCGAGACAGCGCCCTCTGCTGCTGCAGGTGGATCTGCTCCAGCTCGACCCTCTTGGCCGCCTCCTCTTCCAGCAGCCTGCGAGGGAACACAGGAGGGATACTTCAAGGAGGATGCTGACAAAAAGAAAACCTGTAAAAAACCATACCTCCTGTGAGTGTTAATCTGTGTGCATGTGTGCGAGTTAGACCTGGCCTGCAGTTTTCGCAGGGCCTCCTCGTCCTGCTTGGCCTGCCTCTCGTCCTCTAAGGCCTCCTCCAGCCGGTGGTACATGTCCTCCAGCTCCCGGACGCGCTGCAGGTACTGCTCCAGCTCAAAGGACTTCTGCGCCACCTCCCTCTCCATCTGCTGATGCACCTGAGCAACACACACACACACACACACACACACGCATCACTTATCACTCATCTCCTACACACAACTGTACATGCAGGGCTTGGAACTGAGCAAATCTGTTAATAATCAGAAAATCTTCACATTCCGAACTGAATCTACTTTCACTTACATGTTATTTTATTTCCCAAAGGCTTTTATCAGTATAGTCATTCAGTTATGATGATGTTATTGTTAAACAGTGCATCTGACACTTGAAGATGACTCAACATCATGGGAGCTATGATTACAACTACTTTTAGCTTGTTTCCTGGAAGGACAGAACCACAGACGGATGATTTTGATGACGACTTCGTCACAAGATAAAAACTTCAGTTCATCATTTCCATTCTGGCCCTTTGACAAGACCACGTAATTTGCAGTTCATCACCAGGACCCTTCAGCGTTGTGGGAGGTGCAGTGGATACCATTTTCTCTCTCTCCAGGTCCAGCCTGTGGCGGTCCTGCAGGTCTAACTGAGACTTCTTCCTCCTGTTCTCCTCTAACGCTGCTCTGGCTGCAGTCTCTTCCATTTTCTGTGAAGCACAAAAGAGGAAAGAGCTGTTGCTTCTCTGCTTGACCTGGAGGTGAAACCCGGCTGGTAACAAACAAGACATTGTTATATGTAACATCTGGGAGTGTTTGGCCAAAAGTTTTTTTAACAACATCATGTGACTTTTTGCATAACCATTGATTAGTCTTGGAGATATATTCGTTTTAAACCAAAACGCCATCTGGCAGAGTAAAAAGAGAAGTGAGAGGACGCCGATAACGTCATGCAGATCTGAAACGACTGAGTTCTCACATGTGGTCGCCTGATGGAGGCAGGTGTCCCTGAATCATCCAAAATGTCTTTGCATAGCCAGTTTTACTTCCTTGTTCTTTGTCAACTTTCTGCTGCATCCTGTGTTTATGTGTGTGAGAGTTTGAGAGAGTGTGTGCGTGTGTGTGTGTGGTTGTAGGAGTTGTCCCCTCTTCAGTGAGTTGGATCAGTGCTCACTTCTTTCCCCCTTCACGATTATTTTAAAGATTCAGACAAGATGGACAGAAATTTGGGTATCCTCTAAGTTTAGTCATTTAGATCCAAAATGTTCTTAGTTTCCCAGACAAATCGCACATTTCTACTCATAGTAAGTAGTATAATACATAGTAACATTTATTGTTTGATTACATCAAGCATTTAAAATTGGGTTTAAAAAATATATATATTAACCATAATTTATAATTAATATATTTATATTTACTATTCCCCTCAGGCCTTGGCGGAGGTATGAGCTCCACTCAGTGCCATTCTAGCTAAGACTGTGTTAGAGTTAGTGACTCAGCTTTAAGCTCTGATCTTTGTATATTTGTGAAGTTGCCGATTGTGATGTTGTATTACATTTCAACCAAGAATTCATTATATTTACAAAAGTTCAAAATAGCACTTTGGGGACACTGATTGGTGAAACACATTGTCCCTCAGAATGTTTCCTCTCTGCTTGATTTTTAACCTTTTAAAGTTGTAGGAGTTAAAGGTGGAGCAGTACCTCCCTCATGGCCTCCAGCTCTCTCTGTTTGTGCTCGTTGGCCACCTGGAGCAGCCTCATCTTCTCCATCACGGCCTCCTCCTCTGCGTGCTGCTTCTGCCGCAGCTCCCTGCGCCTCAGCCGGGCCTCGCGGTGAGGAGACGACAGCCCCAGCCTCATCAGCTGGATGCACGTTTGAATGGCTGCCGCGAAGCGAGAGGAGAACCACTGACTGATCAAACCTCCACAACGATCTGACATGTTTGATCCATAACCACGACATTCAAAGATGACTTGTCAATACCTTGAATCCATTCCTGCTTCTTCTTTTTATCTGAAGCGTTGATTTCGAAGCTTATGTCAGTGCACTTGATGAGGAAAAGGCATTTCCTACCATCTTTATCAGACAGAGACTGAAGGAGAAACAAATATTACGACTGCATATGTCACTTTATACCAGATGTGAAAAACCTGGTGAAACAGTCATTTAGAAACAAAAGAGGACTTTTTTAAAACATATTGTTATTATAATAATATCATAATTGTTTTATTTTATTATTTAGTCAATATAGTTGATACATGTTACCAATTAAAAATAAATACCTCCACACAGCAGTTTATGTCCAAAAGGATTTTTCCTTTCTGCTCCAGAAGATCCTCACAGACGTAGTACGACAGGGAGTTGGGTCGAAGGACAAACCAGCGCTCAGTCCAGTTCTTCCTCCTGTGGCCCTTTTTCATCATGTATCCCTTCAAATCACAGAGTGGAGCTCAACACAGACACCCAACTCACTGAATTACTCATAATAAAACTAAACTACTCAGATGATTCACTAGAAACGGGGAGAAGTCCTCGGTCTCACAACACAATGTCACTGTTCAGTCAAAATCTGTCGAATCATTTACAAAAAGTAAACAAGTACATAAAAGAACATATCTCTTTGAATATTTCTGTATTATTTAAACTCTTACAGCGCTTACAATCACATTTGATTTAACTGGTGGACAGCTGTTTTGGGTTTTTTCTCCCCATCTTTCTTTATAATTGCAATTGCGTATTGAAAATCAGAAAATAGATATACAAAAATGTTTTTATTTTAAACCATATAAATATGAAACATTCTAAACTTAAAAGATTATTTTTATATTTTTATATATTTAAATGTTAAATATTCTAAACTTAAAAGGTTCTTATTTTATTAAAGGTTCTTATTTTGTTCTTATTTCTTGCACAGTTTTCTTTCTACGCTGGGCTTCTGTATTTGAGAGAAAGGAAGTTGGTGCAGTGGCAGCACAATGTTCAGAGAGAACCAATCCCATTGACAGAGATCTACATCCGGTCAGACCTGTTTGAGCACGTCCAGTATGAGTTCCTGGTAGACCTCATTGATGCCCAGGGACAGGGTCTGCTGGTTCATGCCCTTGCTGAGGTATCCCAGCCCCACCAGTTCGATCAGCTCCCAGGCGGTCAGGCAGTTCTCCGAGCTCAGCTTGTAATCTGCAAACTTCTCCTCACTCCATTCGCTCCCCATGGCCTCCAGCACCTTACGCAGGAAGTACTCAATCTAAGGAGATGGAGGTGACGTAACAGTGGTTAAATATCGAGCTTTCCTTTAAGACTGTTTCGTGCTTGGTAAAAATAAGACTATCTTTCACCTCTTCAATGATGATGACCAGTGGGTAGTGGTCTTCTGACAGAAAGTTGAAAATGCACCAGACTTTGAAAGCATCGTCCTGTGAGATGAGCAGATGTTTGGTGCAGATATTTTTCCTGAAACACAGGGTCCAGCACATCTTGTTGAAATCCTGCACATCGAAATCCTCCCGCACCTGAGAACAAAAACCAAACTGCAGCTTTCAGTCAGAGTCACACAGACCACCAGCAGTGTGCGTGTTTACAAATGCTAAGCAGGAGGCCGTTGTTTGTGTCCTTTCAGAACCCCCAGTCTGCAGGATGTGAGCTACAAACCGGATTTAATGAAACGCTTCATTTTTATTCAAGTCAGAGCCAACGAGAGGAGAGCAAGAAAACAGCTCCTGAGAACAAGGAGGGAAAAGCTGTTTTCCAGCTGACATGAGAGAAAGTTTTGAAATGCTTCCCGTACATGTGCTTGTATTACACTGTGTGCAATAGATAGATATAGATAGATAAATGTACTTTATTGATCCAAATTAGTAAATAATTGTGTTGCAGCAGCGTGTCAAGGGCATTGCACAAAGGGCGAAGAACAAAAGACTAAATACCAAAGACGACAACAGGACACAAGCGTGCAAAACTGCAGTAGTTGTTTGCTGAGGCAAAGTTGGGAACATGACTAAAGTAAATAAATATGAATCTTAGATGGGCAGTAAAAAGAGCTACCACATCAAAACCTCTATCAGAGATATCGATCTTTTATTTAACAGAGCATTCGGTGCATTTTATCTACACATTTGAATAATATACACATTATACTCAAAAAGCCTTTGTTATTTTGGGCACAACTTTTCATTTCCTCTCCTATCGAGCTAAACCGGTCACAATTAGTCATCTACAGGTAGTGTGTCATGCAGTCTTACACAGAGATGTGTGTGTGTATGTTTGTGTGTGTGTGTGTCTTGTCTATATTTGAATGGAGCTTTTACAGTCAACCACTTAAAGTGCTTCAACACACAGCACTTTTTTTATCACACACCATAGCCATGCTAATAGAAGCTTCTTTGAGACTGTCGGCAAAGTCACCAGCAACAATTAGAGGTTCTCTATCTTGCCCAAGGACACTTCATAATGTAGACTGGTGGATCCCGGGATTTATTGCTCGGTGAATTAAGAGCCTCGTCCCTCTTCACCTGACCCTACACTGACACATGCAGAACATGCTAACTCCCCACAGAAAGGCCTCAGTCAATCCGGGATTTGAACCACGAACCTTCCAGCCGAGATGGAACACGGCTTACCACTGCACCTTCTTTAGATGTGTAATGTTTTTGATTTATTCTTTACAAGCTGCTCACGCTCTTGTTTGATGGAAACATTGACTTTGTCTTTACTTTTTTGAGATTTCCTGAAACCTCCATTAGCCATTTTTCAAATTTGTTTTGTGCAACTATTGTTTATGGAAATCTTTAACCACCAACATTAAATTTGTTGACAGTTTCACAAACCACTCTTCCAGCATCTTCATCCCCACCTTGTCCAGTATGAACGTGTTGAGGTACGGCATGTAGCCTTGGTTGGACAGAAGCCCTTTGTCATCGTTTTTAAAATGTTCTTCGAGGGACACGGGGTCATGAGGGATCTTCATCACTGTGCACAGGTTGTGAGACAACACCTGAAGAGCCACAATATGAGAATTAGATGACAAATACTTCACACAAGGGGGGTTTACACAGGACACATTACTGTAGAGTTACACATTCATGCTAAATGAACACATACTGTATGAAATTAAATATACCATCGAGAGCTGTCTTGCAGTTTTCAGAGTTTGCCAGCAAAAAATACCTTCGGCTGCCATGTACAAGCATTACTGGTCAAGCGTTACAGAGGAACTTTCACTCCTCAAACTGAAGGTACTTTCTACAGGTTTGATCAGCTGTAAGAACAGAAGACTACACCGAGACATGTTTCATTTTTAATGTACACGTCAGCGAGGACCAGAAAATCCCCTTGCAAGTTTCCTCTGACGTGGGAAAGGGAGATGGTGGATATATTTCTTAAATTGGCACATCATAGAAAGGCCGAAGATCAATCTCCTAAAATATTGACTTTTAGAGTTTTCCTGGTCGCTCTGTCTCATATTCTGGCAGAGGATGTGTGAGGGATGGAAAACCGAAATCCTTCACACTGAACCTTAAAAATCGTTTTCTATTTCCCCAATTCAAAACATTGGGCACCTGCCTCTCTAAAGGTCTCTGCACGGCCCTGCCTCAGGAAACTATCAAATCAAATCAAATTCTTTCATGGATCCTAAATAACATATTTACTTTCTATTATTTGTTAAATGTAAAATGTAGTAAATTGTAGTTAAAGGGATAGTTGACCCAAAAATGAAAATTCTATCACTTTCTATTCAGCACTATGCCAATGGAGGAGTGGGAGAAGTGTTTGAGTCAACAAAACACTTTCTGAGTCTTAGGGGTAAACAGTGTTGCAGCCGAATCCAATACAATTGAGGTAAATGGGGAATGATGTCATAGACACTACATGGAAAAAACAATTGACTCGAACCGGCTTCATTTACAAAAAATGTTGGGCCTCAGTGTCTTTGATCTACCCACGAATTTGTTCCGAGAAGGATCATCAAAGGAAAGTATGGAGGCATTTTCTGTTGTTTTCTTACGTTTGAAGAATCGATCACCATTTACTTCAATTGTATTGGATTCGGCTGCAAACCGTTTACCCTTGAGACTTCAAAAGTGTTCACCAACCCCTCCATCAACAGACTGGTCAGTTGATGGTTGAGAGACTTGTGACGTCAGCCTCGATGCTGGGGACAGATGTCGCAAAACTTCCTGATGTTTCACAGAAACTTGAGTTTATTCTGCGCAGAGTCTGAGGAATAAATAAAACACAAGTGAAACTGACCTTTAACTGAGACTTGGAAACCTTCCCTCGACTGTCCACGTCCAGGGCAGTGAACGCGTGCCATATGGACTTCAGCAGCTCCTCTCGCAGCCACATCTTCAGCAGGGACGGGATCTGGGCTGATAGTGTGCGTTAGAGTGTGTGTCCGTGGTTGAGTGTGGTTTTCAAATGTCCGCCCCTCAAAAACAACTGACAGCATGGGCAAGTGTGTTGACAGCGCCACCTAGCGTTTACAAGTCTAATAAACCATCCTTCATGTTATAAAGCTCAAGGACTCGTGCTGGCTGTTGATGAACATGAGAGGATCTTAGCCGCAAACTTTATACTTTTCCTGATTTAAAATTTGGGCACTAATAAGATATTTCAATCCATTTGATTATTTAGTGTGCGTCAGGAAAACATTTTTAAAAATACCCATCTTGGTTTAAGTTTCACATTGTAGGTCATACACTCCAAATGTTCCATTTACAATAACAGAAAAATTAAACAAAAACAGAATTGTTATACATTGGTTAAATTGGCTCCAATTTGATCAGGTACATTCAAGATGCATACAATTTAATTCATCAATAATTATAAAGAAATATTTATCAACCAGTGTGCCGAATAAATACTTTTACCATTGATATTCCAAGTGCATTTGCAGATGACCATATATAAACCCACTTGCTTTGAAGAGTATTTTACAATCTCCACCTTATCCATATCTTTAGTTAGAAACAGTATATAAATAGTTAAAATTAGCAGAGCTGCAATGATTGGGATCAATTCAATCCAGTTTTATTTGGATAGTGCCAAATCACAACACACATTATCTTTAGGCACTTTACACAGTGGTGGAGACTCTGGCATCGAACTCGACCAGTTAGGTTGAAAGGACAGAAAATGGGGGGGGAGAGGAGATGGAGAGAGGAGCAACAAGGAGGGTAAAGAGAGGGAGTAGACATTTTCCTCTGTTGTATTTAACACTGTCAGAATGGTTATGTCGTTGAAGACGCCGGAAAAATAAAGCTCAGATGGTCATTAACCATCAACGGTTTTATATTTGGGAATATTTCACATTTCATTTCATGTATGTGAATTCTTTCCTATAGCAAAAAGTGCCGGGGGGAGGGGGCGGGGATACACATTTATTAAACAAGTGTATTCCTTTGTGCGCACAGCCAGCAGTGTTTGATAGGCGCTAACTAAATAGTGTGCACACCCATACCTGTAAATACAATGGCCAAATACTTGAGGCACAACAGAAATATTTATTTGGCTGAAAAGGTCCTCCTCAATGTTTAATATGCACATTACAAACCTCGCTCTTGTGCTAATCTGATTAAACACTTGAATTAAAGTATATTTTAGTATAAAAAGTAATAATGAATGAAGATGGTTTCAGTTAATCCTGGAGCCTTCCTAGAGTCTGAGTCCATAACTAAGACTGGATTACAAACTGCTTTATGCAGCATCATCATTCATGTCTCACTTATTGGATTCCACAGGTTTCAGACCACGGTCTTAGTTCTGGAGGCTCTGTAGGGGGCAGTGTTTCAAATCAGGCCTGTTTAAAACTGATGAGTGCACATGTGGTGATTCTGTGCTCACAGGAGAGCAGTGCCCTCTGGTGGACAGAAATGTGCATGTATAAGGAAAAACACACGGTCATGAATTCCCTTAGCTTTTTTTAATATGTTGTTGTATATATAGATGGGTCATCCATACACCAACCAAAAGCTTGAGACCTTCACGATGAGTCCAATTGTACATGCTTCAAATGATGTATCCAACTGTACTTTCAGTGCTCACAAACACATCTGTAGCCAACGCGAACACAGAGAGCATTCTCTTTCCCCCCCCTTGAATCAATGTTTCCGAGTTGCCCACTGATCCACTCTGTAACCAGATACTTGACAACCAGCCATTACAGAAGTCGCTTGCTGGGTAACAAAGTTACAGCGGATTTCATTTTAAATAGTCTTCAATTAAAAAAATTTGCAGTCTGATACAGAAGGCTAGGAGACCTGAACAATATGAAAGTGCTAGTCATTAATTTACAGAGATCAGGCATCACAGTGCTAAGAAGTATCCAATATGCTACATATGAATACAGCTGCTGACACCTTACAAATGCCTCTGGTTGTTTTTCAAGGCTACCTGAAAAATCAATAACCTTGGCTTGTATGTACATAAACGTGAGTGTTTATGCAGAAAATAACGTAGATATCACCACTACCAGAGGTATAATCTTATCACGGCCGTATGGCCACAACAGTGATAATGAAATATTAAGTCCCATTATCGATTTCTAAACTGTTAATCCCCCAATTTTGTTTAAGTGGGAAAAAAAACAAAAAAAGAGTTGCCGTCGTGACATCCCTTCCACACTGGGCTCCAGAAGACAACGTTGTTCAGAGCTTCTTCTCTTGCATCGTGCTCAAGTTCTTGGTTTGTTTTCCCCAGCCATTGGTTGCATTTTGGTTGCTTTCCCACATCTTCTGGTGCTATTTCCCCATTTGACAGATTGAAGAATGACTGAGAAGAACCAGTTCTGGAACCACTACTTAAGGGAACAACACAAGCTTTTTTTCACTTCACTACAATCAGTCACAGAGTAATAAAAAGTAGAACGGAGGACTCAATTCATTCCTGGAGCAGTGCCTCCAAAGTTGAAAGTAGATGGCACCACTGGCGCCGTGAACTTGTACCCGCCGTGTTTCTCGATCATCTTGGATTCTGAAAGTAGACGATAAGCAAAAGAACTTTAAACATCAGACAGTTATCTTTCTCACTGTTCATATACTACACAGCTTGTGCTTGAACAACTTCTAAATATTTTTACATTTTCATTTTAACAGCCATTGGTTAAAGACTGATTTCATTAGCAAAGCTTTGTTTTCCTCTTTTCATCATTGTCCAGTGGATACCACAGGAGATTTGGTTTATGAATGTTTATCCTGTTAAACTCCAAGTGAAAAAATATCTGTATAGAATAGTGAAGCCCTAAAATATAGTTCATGCTTTTAATTTTTCACCCTTAGCTCATGTGATGAGGCTTTCTGATATTTTCAGGTCAAACAGGCAGAATGATCCAGTATATTGGCTTTTTCTTATTGAATTATGATTACAATAAAATTCCTGATAATGAATATAAAGTATTAAGTTTAACAAACTTGATTCAGTAGAGACCATAGACAGGATGGAGCCACTGTAGCGAGGTTCCACCAACAAATGCGCTTGATCAATCATGACGTTTCCCACTAACTTATTAAAACCAAAGTTACCAGAGACATGGACAGTGTAACATACATCAGTGTGATAAGAACATACGACCGAAGCCATTTTTAGTTTGTTTCATCCATGTCACATTTGTGAAACCGGACGCAGGGTTTATATCAAACAGTGAAGCCAGCGATTTAGATGCTTTAACTACAAGTCTGTGAGCCATCGTGTCGTCTTTGTATTCAGTCTTTAGTAGAGGCTGGGAATATTGTAGTGCTGCACTTTTCCAGTTCAGTATATGGATAAAAAGTCATTAAAGATAATTTTGTAGTCCGCATCAATAACAAAAAAACAACAAATGGTACCATGTAAAAAGTTGCTTTATTGTGTCAGACAGAAAAACCTCATCAGGTTTGCATTGAAATTTTGTGGATGCGTCTCAGCTGGTTCTCACCATGTGCTGCCCGTCTCTGATCTGCGAGTGTGCCAATGTCCTGAAGCTGTTTGCCCTGCTCCTCATCGAGGGCTTGTGTTAGTGCCTGATACCACGCTGGGTCACGGCTCTGGATATCTGCATCACAAAAGGAAGATTAGTGACTGATGTACAACATGGACACAAACTGATTCGCACAAGCTTTTCATTAACACGTCCTGGTTGCCTTACTTTGTAGTATGGCTTTGAAGATCTGATACTCGTCCACCAAGTTGTCTTCATCATCTACAGCTGTATTGTAGCCTTCAAGTGCCGTCTCCTCAGCATCATCCTCCTCCCAGTCTTCATCGTCTCCGTCCTCTCCCGCCTGCTTCGCCAGCATCTCCAGGTACTCCTGGCCCTCCTCGTCGATGTCGTCTTCGTCACTGCCCAGCTCAGCTGCATTCATTCAGAGTCATGTTAGTACCTTAACCCACCTTGCAGATATGGGTGATGAAACACTGATTCAAAAGATCTGGGCCTTACCATTGTCGTCCTCTTCCTCCCCATTTTCATCATCATCGTCCTCATCGTTCTCATGCTCTGCTCGACAGGCATATGCCCTCTTGAGGCCACTGAACAGTAGGATGGCTGCTGGAACAAGCTGACCAGCCACCTGGTTGATAGCCTGAGGTCTGTGGTCGAGGTCGATGAGGGCACAAAGACCGAGAATGCACATCTTCCTGTCGTGGAGGCTGTGAGAGGAAAACGTGGAGGAGTAGGATTTAATAGGACTTCCCAAAATACCAGCCGTTAAAGTGCTGATGAGGATGACAATAGTTTAGTAAGAGAATTTGTCTCCTGTTTGAATGAGGCCTAAGACCTTTGTCCTGACACTAAGGAAGTTTCACATTTAACAGGTTAATACAGTTGTCTCACCCAAGGAAGCAGTCGACATCTTTGAGCCACTGGGTTATGAAGTGGTTAGTGATTGGCTCAGTGTTGTTGGGGAAGCGCAGGTTCTCCAGGGTGTTGAGGAGAAGAGCGGGGCTATAATAAAGTGCTGCGATGGCCACCTGCAGGCACATGGTCCTCAGCTCGCTGGTTTTCACCTCCCGCGTCAAACGCTCCAGTGCAGCAGTCACAAACATGATGACAACCTGCAACAAGTTATTCCGTTAGAAATTAAACCAATTACAACAAACTTAATTAAAATTACATAAAATAGTCATTGTTTTAAACTCCTAGCCAAATGGATGTCGTTGTACATCCTGCAGGCGCATGTTTAGAGCGTGTGCAATTCTCTCACCAGTTCAGTACTCTGAGCTGAAAATTGGATTATCTTCATTAGACACTGACCTGATCAATGCCACGCCCTTTGCACTGCAGGATGATCACTTCCAACAGCTTTGCAGCATGGCACTCTGGATCCTCACCTGGATCCCCTGTCAGGACCTGTGTGAAGTGAAGAGCAATGGTAAGCCTCACAACAAAGGATCTCTGACAGGCAGAGTTATTTCTCTTACACTATGTGCTCACTACTGCTGCCTTTACCTTCTTGCACATGCTGTAGATGATCTCCAGGTATTTGGTGTCGGATAGGAGGGTTTCTGTGTCAATTGTTACATAGTTGTGGAGGAGTGGCATCATATCTAAAACACAAACAGTAATTATTCCTTCATAAAAAAACATGGAGGTTATGTGACTGCCAAAAACAAAGTAGTCTACTGCCAGTACCTGTGAAGTAGTCGAATCCATCCTGCTGGAAGACTTCGTACACCAGTGGGAGGAGCTGCCACATCTGTGGCGACACCTGCTGGCAGGTCAGGCTGTGAGCCAAGGACAGGATCTCCTCATAAAACTCTGAGAAAAGAACAAAAACAGAAGTGAGTCACTGGGTAAATATAGTTTATTAATGAGGTCTCGTCTAATACAGGTAGACAGTAAGAGCTTAAGTGTCACATGCAGGTAGAATGTGGAAAAACCAGTGGAACCAGTCTTGCTTACCCAGTACATGTTGCTGCAGGACAGTGCCAATCACCTGCAGGCAGATGCCTTCTAGTTGCTGGGTGATCTGATAGAACGCAGGGATTCAAAGATAATTAGGATTTCAATCATTATTTGAGAAGATAAAGTTGTACAAAGTTTCATCTTTGAGCAACATTATGTTGTGAAGGATACAAATATTATGCATCCTCAAATACCAGGCCCTTGATTGACACATGTAGTAAATGAAACATTTGGGCACACATTGCTGAGATTGTGACAGTCTGGTTTGTGTAGCACTTATTAAAAACAACGTACAAGAAAAATCTTAAGTTTCAGAAAAAAGCACATTTTATCCAAGCGTTATAGATATTTCAACGGAATACTTAAATATTCCTACTTTAAATAACTAAATAAGATTTTTTATTTCAGGATAGAATCTTTTTAATTCTTACTGATTCCATTCATCATCCAATCTGGTTACTAAAATCAATGTTAATCAGTGTTGAGGTGTGGAACAACCTTAAAAAGTAATTATTTTGAGTTTAATGTTATTTCCTGCATCAGTCCTGTGATTTCACCCGATAAAACAGAATGGAGTAATTTCCAGTTCTTTGAAATACTGTGAGAAACAAAGATGGATGAAACCTGCATTACAGTGAAAAATCCTCAATGTAAAGCCAATAGAATTCTTGGCATCCAATATCAGTAGTCCCATGTTTCAGCAGACATGGTGGCAGGCCGCTCCAGGACTATTTCTAGTGCCTGCTTCAGCATCATTGAGTCATTGGACATGGAGAGAACAGAGAGTGTTCCCGGCAGTAAGTGGGTGGTTCGAGTGTGTTGCAAGAACTCTACAACAGACCAGAGCTGCTTCTGCAGAGGAAGTGGCACCGAGATGAGCTTTGAGCCAAAAGAGTGAGAGTGAGAGAGTGTGTGTGTGTGTGTGTGCGCGGGGCAGCATGCTTAGCAACTGTGACGCGAACCTCTTTATGGTCTTCCACCACACTTAGCAATGTGTCAATGGTGTTGAGGATGCCCATAGCGGTCACTGCTTTGTCATCTCCTCCTTCCTCATCCGGCCCCGTCTGAATCACCTGGTTGAACGTCATTGCCTGTCGAAGAGTGAACAGAGATTATGATGGCGTTTCTGGATTGTATTAATATAACAATATTTCACCATTAAGCATGACATCCTGGTACCTGAACCATAGCCATTTGTGTGATTATTTGGATTAGTCATAGAGTGACTCATTTCTGCTGACTGTACTCAGTCTTGTAAGTAGGACAAAACATTCTCAAACTCAGACTTAGATATTTTATCCTAGGATTGCAGTTCTCGTTTAAAACAGCCATGTTGGCAACTCAGTATTGAGGCCTCCCTTTATCATCTGAACAAACAAGCAGCCTATCTCTCATGTTATCCCGTTTCAGAAAACGTATGCTTAGTGACATGGTGAATTATTATGCGGGTAGTCTCCATTAGAAGATGGTAAATTGTGGCTATACATGGATCGACATGGTCAGAAGCAATGCTTAGACTGTAGCATTCAAACCATGACTGTTTGGTGCAACGCAGGTTGGCTCCTTGGATTCATGCTGCTGAAATCCAGATATCAGTCCAGGTTACGTTCTCATGTCTTCAACTGTTCACGGTTTGTGAGTCTGTGCCAACAGAAGCCTCAGATTTCTTGGCTGAGAGGAGTGAAACCTGATCTCATCGTCTGCTGTCGTCATCCATCTCGAGGTTTAACTTGTTGTTCATTTTGAGATGCGTTTCTGCTCATCCCAATTTTAAAGTGGGGTTACACAAGTAACCGTATCTTGTGTCAGCCCCAACAAATCTGTCCTTTCTCCTCAGACCTCAATAATAAACAATGTAGGTTGTTTATTTTTTTTAATGGAAATGCTCTGAATAAAAACTTGAGGCTCCAGTGAGTGAAAATCCAAGAAGATCGTCCGATTCAGAGATAATCAAACCAGTCCATCCGTTACCTACTGCCGCAGTCAAAGTCACTGGCATAATTTTTTTCCCGAGAAACAGAGTGTGTATGGTGTTCCTAATAAAGTGCTTGGTGGGTGTATGATGATTGTACTCACCAAGTGCTGTGTCATCTCCACTGCAATTGGAGTGACCTCCTCACTGTATTCACAGATCATCTTCTGTATTACATTGGTGAGATCATCGTTCTCCGTCTCCCTGACAATGTGCAGGAGTGCCTGCATCACTGGCCGGATGAAGGGGACGATGTATTCTTTGGCTGAAGAAAACCATATATGGGTTTAGTCGGACATTTATTATCTAATCTACTGGATTATACTTTATAAAAAAGGAAAATCATTGTATGTAGTGCAGGTAAAAAACTATGAGCTGTATGACCGTGCTTTCTCACCTTTCTCCTGGTTGCTGATGAGGACCTGCAGCGCAATAGCTGCCTCCACCTTGACCGGCATCTCGTTGTCATTGATTAGACAGAGGCGGGTCAACTCCAGAGCCGTCTGCAGGTTCTGGTCACTTTTGAACTTCACCTCACAGAAGTAATGGAGCACCCAGCAGGCCTGTGAAAACAGACGGGTTGAGGAAAATGTGGCAGGACAAATTAAAGACCATAAACTTAACTCATTAAAAGTTTTTGTTAATATGAAGCTACTTTATTCTGCCTGTTGGGAGGCTGTACTTACTCTGGCTCTCATGTAGCCCAGTTCATTGCGAAACAGGGGGAAGACATGATTCTGGAGCATGAACTCCATCTGGTCTTTATATATTTTTTTCTGTTTGAAAGAAATAAAAACTGTCAAATTTTACAAGACAAACACTCTACATCTATCTATCAAGTCCATCTATTGCATGTTTGATCGTTTCTAGAAAGATGCTGTTCAAATCAAATGCGGTCACATCATTTTGACAACTTCACAGCATCAGCACTGGAAGTTTTGGTTAATAGATATCAAAATGTATACGTGGCAAACTCGTTTTCATCATCTCCAATAACCAACAGCTGAAACGACTTCTACACAATCACCTCTTTAGGCACTTTGACCATTATTTATGAATGAATGCTCACCAGAGTTGACACAATAAAGGGCAGTGTGCGATGAAAGGCCTGTTTGCTGCAATACGCTGCAAATGCTCAACATCTGCTTCGCTCAGCAAGAATGTGTAGCATAGAAAAACTGTTAAACAGTGTAAATTAGTCTATTAGGAACTGGTTACCTTCAGCAGGATTTCAGCCAAGGAGCCTATCATATGGAGGGCACCATCCTTTTTCCTGGGGTCAGAGGCGGGATCAGTGAGGATCTGGTAGCAGAAGCCCATAGTCTTTTGCAGCACCTAAACAGACAATCAAATTTTTATTAATCTTCAGCCTTCATTAGATTGAGGGAAATGTCTCTCACCAACTTATTTCAGCTCACCTCTTTCCTCTTGTTGCAGGCAGTGAACAGGAGCGTCTGAGCTGCTGTAGTTGGGGAGATGAAGTCCTCAAACACATCTAAAGGGGACAGCAGCGATTGAGAGTAATTGTTAGTTCTCACTGATGAACCAAATTACTTTTGGTTTACAGGCACTGATTTTCTCTGCTTACCAAATTTCATGCGGATGTACTCGTATGGATCCTCCTGCCACAGTTCCTCATCACTATCTGTGTAACACATGAGTGGGAAAACCACATCCTGGATGATGCCCTGAAAAACAAATTAAGGAGGTCACAAACAGGAAGTGGGGCACACTATTTGTTTTTAATGTGTTCTTTTGTCCAACGTTCTTGAACCGATCAATTTTTGGTTGAAACTGTACAAACAGTCACTGTAGAAGTATTATGGTAAAGCACCACCAATCAATTGAACAAATTGTTTCTGCACAACTCACATGCAAGACTTTTCATTTGCAGAATTGTGAAACATTTCCGGGATATTGAACATGCTTTATTACCTGGATGTGTGGTTTGAGGTTTTTCCAGGTCAGAGCGTGTGCAATGCCCTGGTTGATATAGTTGAGTGTCTGTTGGAGTACTCTGGGAGCCACATATTGCTTTTCCTTATACTGGTATAAGACTTTCAGCAGCACCTAGACAAACGCATAAAGAAATTCACTATGTGCATTCAAAATACACAGTTCATTCCAACTGTAGAGCAGGTGCAGCTGACATGACATCTTCTGAAGTCCTCACCTGTTGTGCAGGAACTGCATATTCCTTGAGGAAAAGTTCAGCAAACTCTCCGTACTCTTTGGTTGTGTTGCCTGGGCTTCCATACCTGAATGCAGGATACAGTAAAGTTTAGCTTATTTTTAAAACATTAGCAGGAATTATTTAAAAAAAGCTAAGAATCGTAGGAGGATTACCTCTCGAAAAGGCGAGCCAAGATGTGAAGGGCCCACTTCTTACACTTCCACCATGGCAGCTCAGGCCGCTCGTCTTCATCTACCTGCATTGTTTCCTGTACAGACCAAGGACCACATCAGCACAGCTTGCGGAAGAATTTAATGTGTGCATCTCAGAAACAGGACAATGTCAGGAGTGACGAATAATATTAGCGCGGAATGAACACAAATTGTCTCCTTACCGGAGGAACGTCTCTATCCACTACTGCCTTCAGGATCTCCATCCATTCTGTCAGGTTTTGTCTGTTGATGAGTTCCAGGGGAAGATTGTACTGGGGAGACAAACCAAGAGTCAGTTTTATATAAAATCCAAAATCAAACTGTAGCAAGACTTTTTCAGCTGGGGCTGTGCTCAACATTGCCGTAAGCTCATGGCAAGGTCTCAACCTCACTATGACCTTATGAAACCCTAAAGAGCAGTTTGTGGTCCTGAGCTGAGAGGAAGGTGCTCGGTGTTGTGACGTTACCTGGAAGAGGGCATAGAGGATTTTGAAGATCTGCTTCTGTATGAGGACAGAGTCACTGGAGTGGTCTGGGAGCAGCTGGATAAAACGATCTTTCAGCATGGGCATGAAGATGTGCATGGCGGCTACGAGAGGCTGACGCTCCTCTGGTTTCTTATATCTGTTTCACAAATTGGCCACAGGAGAACAACATTAACCAAATGTCATGTACCAACGATGCAATGTGAAATTAAGAATGAGAAATGTCGTACTCGTAGTTTTTGACAAGCTGGTAAAGGCAGAGCAAGATGCCCAGCCACCCTGCACTGTTGTCTGACTGCAGGTAGAAGCCGATCTTGTCCACGATGGCCGTCCACTTGCCGGGGTAGTCGTGCTTGATCATGTGGTGGATACATGTTGTCAACTGGACCCTGACGAGTTCAAAAGGAAAGGATGAAACAGGGGATCGGGAGGGAACATGGATGGACAATAAAATCTCCTGACCTCCTCTCACTCTACTCAGTCTACAAGGTGGGCATTTACCTGATGCGCTCTGGGGAGTGGATGATGGCCTCTACGATGCTGTCTCGAATGAACTGCCTGTCCTCGTCAGGGATGTTATTGACAGTCGGCTCTGTGGCTGAAACTTCTCCGTCACTCCAGTGCTGGGTTATCATGTTCTTAAGGTAAATCACACCTAGATGGAAAAAGATAGAAAATCCCACATGAGTCAGCCTATTAATGGCACGTTCAGAAAACAGACTTGTTGTGGTCAACTTGGGCAAAGCATTTTGTAACCCAGATATTTAAAACATTTGAAAAATATTAAATTTATGCATTTATCATTAGTTTTAAGTGCGATAGATCAAATACTCCCTTCCGCCTGCACTTAGCTGCCCATTAAAAACATTGCGCTCCCCATTAAGCTCTCTAAACTCTGTTGGTGCACAACCAAATTTGTACCATCAAATTGACTGCATATACATCATTCTGACTGCGTTACAACACAGTAGTGTGTGATTTCAGAGCTGTGTGAAGCCTAAACTGGAACACATTTTCCATTTGTAGTTCAGTAGATTTGAATGTGGCCCCAGAGTGTCAACTGGGATCACATGCACAATTGGCAGGGTGAGGCATCGGAGGGAGTGGAAGAGTGAGGGCTGGGAAGCAGACGTCAGACTGCTGACACAAATGTCCACACCGCTGGCGAGGCGATTTTAATCCAGCCTATCAATGCTGACAGAGCATTAACCCACCTACCTCTGCCCTAATACCACCAAACTACACTGAGGTCCCAACAATGGAAATCCACTGAGAATCTGTCCTTTAAATTCATGGACAGGAGGGAAATTTGTTGAAAATATCTCACTAAATGAAATGACTAAACAAATAATTGAAAACATAATATGCATGGCATAGAAATGGTAAACTACATACTTTAGTGTCGGTATTTGAGCCTTTAATTGTTTTTTTTATTATTACCTCTAACATAAAGCTTCTAGAATTTCAGTTAGCTGGAGCTCCAGACCAGAAGAAGGAACATATGTAAACTGTGCTCACTGATGAAGCCACAGATTAACCATTTCAAATGACCTCAATCTCTGTTTCAAAAATCACGTATTGTGGGTCAACAAAAACCTTTGAAATATACAGGGAGAAACAGAATCTTCAACAGATAAGATGGAGAATTCCTAGATAAAGTCCCTGAAGGGAAATGGTTTATGAGCTGTAATCACCTGGATATTAATCCTCTGGATTGACAGAATTGGACATTTGGTCCAGACCAGTAGGATATCCTAATTTTGTGCAATATTGTGACAATATGAATTTGAAGATTTAAAGTCCACCTGGCAACACAATACGAGTGTAAGGTTACATGTATTTTCTGCCATCACATGGACAGACTGAGATAGAAGCTAAATAAGCCCGCCCGAAGAGTGACTAATACAGTTAATGTAGACAATGAACATACTTCACTTGTGAGCATATTCTGACAGCTTCTGGGCCGTCCTCAGGAGTTGCTCCTCAATTCTACTCTGAACACCGTCAGACATTCTTCCTACAGCTGGAAAAGTAATTTATTGCACCAAAGCACCCAGCTCTAGAACTGCTTAATTTACTCGTACAGTTATTAGTACAAACTCAGATCCTCTCAGTGCACATTTTTGGAACAACTTTGTTCAAGTCTGTACCTCAGACCATTAATTTTCCCCCCCTTCTATCGACACAAATTCCACACAGAGGCATTTTTGTTTAAAGCAGCAGAGGCTATATTTAACCAACTTCATGTGTCCCCTGCACTTCAGCCTCACAAAAACAGAAGTGTGAATCATATCATCATCACTAAATGATCTTTTCTGAAACCATTATACAAGTGACCTGTTTTGCTTGGGGTCATGGCAAATATCATGTACATTTCTGATCTGATGCAGTTTGACAAAATTGGAGTCAGATGCACAATAAAGCAGCAAGTCACACAATAGATTCGGGGGGGAGGGGGGGGCTTGGACTGAATAACATGACCTATCAAGACACAAAACAGCAACACTGAGCATAGAAAATGAGAAGAATGTGATACTAGAACAAGTGTTGTTCTGCAGGTCTGAGAGGGTTTTATCAAAGAATTATAGTACATATTGCTCTGAGCAGAAAAACAAAAAGATTTTTACCTTTATCCCAATAATAAACGTGTTAAAATTGTTAGGAGTGACCCAGTGCCTTCGCCTTTCAGGCAGTTTGGGAGAATATTTTTGCTTTCCGCCTTCTTGCTATAACCTGCACCTGTTTGCATCCTCCACCTCAGCTTTTAAATACCTCCTTCACCCAAATCTGGTAAGACAAGTCAGTTCATTGAGAAGACCTGCTGGTCCCATTCCAGCAGAAAGAAGGAACTGAATCTTTATGTCAAGCGTTTCTTATAAAAGAGAACCTGACATTAATACCCGATGAATGTGTTTCATCTAGTTATATTTCATATCACCCTGGACAGAAGGTGAAAAATGTTTTTTACATGACAGGAGTAGAGGCTCACCTGCTTGCCTGACAGGCAAATCCAGTTGATCAGACATGGTGACCCGCAGCAGAGTGGACACAAAGTTCACCTGGGTGTGACCCTGTAAATCAGAATTAAAAACAGCTTAATGTAATCTGGTTACAAACACTAATGAGAAATGTTGACAACAAAAACAGACAACGTCTTTTTAACTTTTTTTAAATTCAGAAATATTTTGGGAATTGTTGTCATTTTTACATCAAGTTTACAAAAACCCATGGACTATATTATCCTTTCGACGAAAACTATCATTACAACTCAAACACTTTTTATCAGAGAAAAACAAAACACATTGAGTTGTTTAAAATGGGCAATTATCATAAAAACCAATGATCAAATTACCCCGCTGTGAACCACAATAGTGCAGGTCATTTTGGCCAATACTGTGGCATTACAATCAATTTTCTGACCTAAAATAAGATTAAGGTATAACAGATAAACATTTTATTTTCTTGAAAGAAAGCTGCATTTTGTTTTTGCCTTTGATATTGTGAAAAGGAGGAAAGAGACATGAGATCTACTGAGCATATTGTTTTGAAGGGATATCACCGTATGTCATTCGTTAGGCTCATATAATGATTTAAGCATTTTGTTGACTCTTATCTACCATTTACTTGGTCTGAGATATGACTAAACTTTATTTAGAATTATGTCATTTACTTCATCCACCTCCTGAAAGTAAAATACAACTCCAGCCACCCGTGTGTGAATACTTTCCCAGTCATTCAAGTGAGCCACCACTAACGATGTGTATTTGTTGGTGGCAATATGATCAATTCCAAACCTATGTTTTTATTCTGGGACTCAACTAGAGTAGGCTTGCATGATTCACAGTTAGAAAAAGGTTCTTATTTATTGTGAACTTCCTGTGTTGCAGTCCGTCGGTCAAGCTTCTTAACTGTAATGGTGAATTAATATTAGCCCAGGCTTCCTGAAGCCTCCTTAAGGGCCCAGGTTCTTCTGATTGGCTGATAATCTTGAAGCTTGCTGAGGGGCCGGACACCCAGAGATCTTGAGCCCCGCCTTATCCTCTGACCAATGTAGAGGTTCTGAAGCAAACTGTGAAAGTAACTGACTGGTAGCTAAAACCAAATAACAGAACATTGTGGCAACTTCACAAATTTCGTAGTGCACGTTCTAGCCCGAATCATATAAATTGTTATGGTTATCCAAGTGGACACTTAATTCCCTGCAATCCTCCGACCCATGATAGCATCCAAGGAAGTGGAAGCAGAGAAATTTGTAGAACTACATTTGTGCTACTCAGAGCCAGTTAGAAAACATTTACACATATATGAAGTTAACTAAGGAAGGTTCCTGAAAAAGGAAATCAAAACACCTTAGACTGCCACAAAGGATGGAGGAATCGTTGTTTGGTTGGAGCTGAACATGTGCCTGACATATTATCAGTTGAATATAAAAAATAAGATAGACCTTACATTGTAAAAACGGTTGGCCATGGCATTATGATTGGCATTATGACTGGACTGTGCAACATTATGTGTCTAATGTAACACAATCTAGGCATAAAAATAAAAAAACAATTCAAAGGCTCGGCCCTGCATGCACTTAAATCACCATAACCTAGACAGGTAGTCATGATTTACAAAGCTGAATGTTCTTATATGTTGAACATAGATCATACTAAGTGTTGATGACCCTGTTAAGACAGAACAATGTGGCCCCCACAGATCCTCACATCATTGATTCCATCTTGGATTACATGTTAAGACAGAACAGCTTTGGCAAGTCAGGGCTGGTAATAACAAATTTTATTTATATACATATATAAATTGCTTATACATGTAAAAGCACAGCAAGGATGTCTAACACATAACTGAATTACCTCAGAAGAAGATGCTTTGTTATTGATTAAGTGTTTGTCATTCTCTGCCCCATAAAGAGGATATTAAAAACCACTGAGAATCAGCATTTAAACTGAAGACACATTTATTTTTGATAATTATAGATATTGACTGATGTGAATTTTCATATTAATATAATTATTGGCCTTATCGTCCAGTGACAAGTTGTGCAACACCCTTCCTGTCTCTGTACCAAGAAGACGGAATAAGTGTGCTTTTAAAAAGGTAAAACATTAAAACTAAATATTAATTTGATCTGAGATTTGTGACTCTACCCTCGATCGCAGTAAATGGGCAAATATAAAGAACTTACTTTGGTGATTTTTAACAGTTTATTCTTGGTCATTTAAATTATTTCTAAACCGTTTAACTGATTATTTGATTAATGTATGTAAGTATAGCAAAACTGGCGGTTGAGAAGAGACCTCAACTTTGTGAGCACACAACATTGCTAACGTGCTCACATGGAGGTCGGCTAGCTTAAAACTCCATTTTGTGACGTTTTCCACGAAGTAACTTCACTCACCAAACATATATCAGGTCGGACTGAGGCGAATAATAGCTCTGAAAACGTCATTGGTGCTAATTTACTCAGTATTTTAAAATAAATACATCACTTCGAGGCTTGTCACAGTGACACGTGAGCAGCAGCTATGTAGCAGCACATCCAACAAGTAGCGCCGTTAGCCACAAAGCTACACATCACTAGCCTCCATTTGACACGCTCAGTGCTACATGCCCCGCGGTCCCTCTCTCTATTTCACCTCTCGAGACACCGGTCACATAGTGACAGTGTCGTGTCAGCTCTGATATTAATCGTAACCCGGCCGAGGCTGCGTGTGACGAGCTAACAATTACCTCCCGAGCATGACAAGAAGGGTTAGCTTGTTTAGCATTAGCTACACAGCTGGCTCAGGCGACAACTGACGTCGGTTACTGGAATCGACGTTATTTCTAATCGCGGCCGGATTCGTGTTATCGTCCCCGCGGTGGTGTTGGGAGACATGGGGGAGTTACGGGGGTGTTATGTGGGTCGAGTGGCGGAATTTCGCTCCGGCTCGGTCATGGGCTAGCGGAGCGCCGCCTGCGTGATCGCACCATCTTGATGTTGTGAACGGCCCAGGCCCGAGCCGAGACCGCGCCACAACTGCCTTCACCATTACAGGCTCGCCTCAACTTTACCTCGTTCAGCTGCCTCTCCGCGGCCTCCCGCAGGATGGGGTCCATCGTCCCCCGAAGGGCCTCGACCAAAGACTCGGGATCCATGGCGAACGCTCTGTTTTACGGCTCGGATTTTAATATTTCAGAGGACTCTCAATTCCCAGTCACTGCGCACATGGACGCACGGCTCTCCGGTTACTAGCGATGTGTCCTCCCGTGTCGAGGCTTCGAGGCTTGTGTTGATGACGTTTGTGGTGACGTTCAAAGCCTCGCGAGCCGGCCGTACCATGTGACTGAGTCAGGAAATGGTTCGCGGGTTTGGAGTGCATTTCGAAATATAAGGGGCAGCGAAACGAAATGCATCCCCCCCACATGTTGTGGACTTGAGATGCTTCTAAATGGAATGAGGTGCTTCACTGGATCTTCGCTGATGTTCTTAGTACATGTTTACTTATTTATTTATTTTACTGATGTCTCTATTTTGACTCTCCTCTTAGTTGCTGAAACATGGCACATTTCCCTGTTGTGGAGCTAATGAATGTTTATTTAATTTCGTAAAATGAAATCTTATTTTATGCACAGCACAGTCTTTATTGATCCCATAAAAAAAAATTGTCATGGTACTCACTAACGGAGATAACAAAATAATTCAAATAAAAACCACAATAGCAGAATAACAGATGTTCAGAGTCAGATATTAAATAGAACATACACTATTTATACAACAAAAACAGCATTATGCATTAAAAAAGTCAGAAGGAAACAAAGTGCAGGCAGAAAACTGTGAATTCGGCTTAGCACACTTGAGAAACAACAGGATACTTTAATTGAAATACACTCTTCCTGGTATAACTAATGCAGTCTACATAAAACAACAGATCTGCGATAAATCATCCTACATGAAGCTTAACGTTCAGGTGCTGATGTTACCATTTGATCAGTTCAGTTGCTGCAATTTGTGTGACTACTGAACTGTATCATTATTTAAAGAGATTTAGCTGCAGTTTGCCATATGTTCATTGTTTTGTGGGTGACAAAATAATTGAAAAGAAGAGTTGCATTCATTGCTGAGATACTGGCTGATAATATAAAGACCCAGTGAGCCACGGAGGCAGCTCAAACTTCTTCAAACCCACTGATACCTCTGCTGCAGAAAGGTACAGTGGGCGACAGAGATCGACGCACTGCAAATTACGTAAAGACATGCAAATACAAATAAGGATGTTTTTTTTTCTATTTGCATGTGTTGAGCTCTCTCGGCCACTGTAGGAAGGCCTTTAGAGGCCAGTAGTAGCAATGACTGTCCTACACATATATATATATATATATATCTATGGTCCTACACCCATGCCTACACCAGTGGGGGTCTGGCGTGTGTGCATGAGGAGGACTGCAGGGGGCGCTGTGGTGGGCTGCGGTGCATGGTTGCTGCTGGGTGTGAAGGTAAAAGGTCAGCCTGTGTAACGTGTCTGTCAGCGGGCTGTCACTGCACCGGTGTCGGTCACCAGTCACTCCACCGGCTCCTGCTACCGCTAAACACCTGTTCACTGGTGCCTCATCCGAACTCGACGTTAACTCTGTAAAAATGGCGAAAAAGCGAAGGGAGAGACGAGAGGCGGAAGGTTCGCCCTCGTCCCAGGAGGAGGTGAAGCCCAACGACAGCGACTCCCAGGCGCTGAAAGGTGGGTTCAGACTGCGGCGGCTAACCGCTGCTAGCTCCCTTTCGGTTTAAAGGGGGAACAAAGTGGAGGAAAGGAAAGCGAGCACTTGGATTTCGAAACGCAGCCTTGCACCGTTTCTTCATTTAGCCGAGTGGTTGTTGTGAAGCCGGAGCTAGCAGCGAGCTATAGAACCTTCAATGGCTGAGATGTTAGCATGTATCCAAAAAGCTAATAACACACACACGCTATGGTTTGATGAAGCAGCTACAAAAATACTCTTTAGTTTAAACTGAGTTGGTGAGCTCTAGAGGAGCTGTGGATAGGTTTCAAATAGCCCGAGTCAGCATGAGAACAAAAGGGTAAATAAGAGAATGGTTTCTGTAGCTGGATGTCTAACAAAGATCCGAGGTTGCAGGCTTAATGAGATTATCTACTGAAAGAAGAGAAGAAGAAATTAAACTCTGCTAAACTACTCCAATACAGACCATCCGTCTATTACCGTATTCTACTACATTTAAAGTGTTATTTCATGGATATATTCAAGTAACGACAAGTACCTCAAACGTGTTGGGACTGTTGTCGATGTACTTTTTATCATGTCACTGTTGCTAATGACGCGCCTGCCGAAAGGGATAAAGGGTAAACAAGGGTCACATGGGAAATAGATAAACAGATAAACACACATCCTGATAAAACCACAAAATAAAATGTTATGAATGAGATTCAGGGTTATATCATTAATCAGAAGCACAAATCTAAACCTCCATTATTTCCCATTTTACAAAAAACCTTCAGGGGAATTTGTCCACAAAGTCCAAGATCTTCCTATCAAATGAAACTGTGACCTCAATAGTAAAATATTTAGCTGCTAATATAAAACAGTTTTTTGTTAACAATTTGTTTCTGGCCATATTACAGTCACCCTGTTAACCTGTATTTTCACAGTTATAATTTACATCAGTTGTGACCATTGTAGTACTGTTGTTTGCACTGTAAAGCCAAACAAAGTCTCCTCTACATGCATGACAGTTTGGTTTAGGTTGCAAATCCTTTTCTAAAGGGGCGGCAGTACAATGAGCTGCTTCATCAACAAAACCCTGAAGCAATACCTGACATAACATATCCACGACCATGACAGGAAGAGCAGGAAAAACCCCTCGGAGTTTAGTGACGATTTTTTTTGAAGCAAATCTGGTTTTTGATTCTATAAAGGCTTTAGGAACCTTAACGTGTTTTTGTGGGAGTTTTTGTTGGTGAGAATTAGATTCAAACATAATAATAGTCAATGAAAAAGTCAAACTGATGTAAAGTATTACAGGATAATAGTTTGTTTAATTTCAGAGGTTGCTGGCATGTTAAATCACTAATGAGAGTGCTTTCTGTAATAAAAAATGTATTAATCATAATAAATTGAATACATTCTACTACACTCATAAGAGACAACATTTTCACAAAGGTAATTCTGTTAATATTTTGTTTAAGTAAGTACATAGTAAGTAAGCTAACTGTTAATATATTATTTTGAATTAACATCAGGCGTCCTTATTAATTTCTGTATCATTTCACTAGTATGCTTAAAGTAACAAGCAAAAAGTAAATTTTTATCTACAGTTTGAAATAACATCTTTTACTGACCTCTAAATTATTACAGTTGTGCCTTTCTACAAATCATTACACAGCAGACGGCCTCAACACCAGTAAGAGTCTGTCTCATGGGGGAGACTCAGTTCCCTGTGGGGTTTAAACTAATGATGCAAACTTCATAAGGAAATTACACAAGGCCTTCTGGTAGCCTGTTAGTCTGATTCAGGTATAAACTCTTTTTCTTCTTCCCCACAGAAGCTCAACATAGTGTGGGGGGCTCAACACGCATGTCTCTCCTCATTCTGGTCTCTATCTTCACCTGCGCTGCCTCAGTCATGTACCTGGTCTACAGGAACTTCCCAGAGCTTCAGGAGTAAGTTGCTTTTTGAATTATTCACCTTGTTTTATATGCGAGGGGTGATAATGTTTGTCTAGAAAAATATGACAGATTTCTTGTGGGGGCTGTTTTAATGAGCAATGTTGGTGATGTTTATTATGGGTTAGGTTATGGTAAAACAATAACAAAGTTATTTACCATGTAAAAAAAATCAAATGATCCTGACTAAACCAGATGCACATAAATCACAGTAAATAAAATGATTATTTCAGGATAATATCAATGAAAATAAGTAATTAAAGATTCTGATGACCTAAGATTTTGAGCCTTGATGTGAGTAGTTTCCCCACTCTGAGTCACAAAACTCCTTTGTTGAGTAAAGGAAGATCATTGAGATAAATCTTAAAAGTTAACAGGTCACCAAACACTAAGAGGCAGGTGCTGGTGCAGTGTTAAAGCGTGACAGACCTTTCTGCTAATCGTTAAACTTGGTCACTGAATTGCAGCCTCACTCTCTTTTGGACGCCCGTTTTGTCCTGTTTCTCTCTACAGTGTCAGCTTCGTGGCGGCGAAAACAGCTGAGAAATTACTTAACTGTGGCATTTTGAACAATTGATTTCTGTATAGCTAAATATTTATAATCAAATAAAAATTGTAATCTCTTTTCTGGAATTTGACTGACCGGGAACATTGGAAAAGTAGTCTAAATGAGAGGTGTAGCAGTTTGACAAAATCTGAATTATGTATTTATACAAAACAGAACAGGATAAGATCAAGTCTTGAGCAACGGAGACACAAAGGACTTTTAGAAACATGATCCTTGAAAGGGACACTGACTGTTTAGTTTGACTCATGAGATTAAAACGAATCATGTGCAGCTCAGCCTCTCAACGTTCCTTCTTTCTGAATTAGCCAAGCAGCAGAAACGAACAAAGCTGCAAGCTATTTCCAAACTCTGCTCATTAGATTTGTCTAGCATGTTTGTATTGTGATGAAAACAAAGAATATTTGTGTTAAATGTATATGGCTGACAATCTTCGTCGTTTTGTTTTTTTCAGTGATGAAATGGAGAAAATCAAGATCCCTAAAGACATGGATGATGCCAAAGCTTTGGGAACCGTGTTGTCCAAATACAAGGACACCTACTACAGCCAAGTGCTGGTGGCCTACTTTGCAACATATATTTTGTATCCTTGAAGAAAAAATATACAACTCAGACTTACTCGGAAAATTAAATCCTTTTCAGAATGATTTTTAAGCGCACCAGGAAAGGGGTTGCCGTGATAATCTGTAGTAATCGGCTCTCGGTCCTGGGATGTCCCCATGACAAACACTAGTGACAGCGTCTTGCTGTTGTTTATTTCTGTCTGGAATCTTCCACCAGGCATTCCTCAAAAGTATCACCATGTGTGGTTTCACAAAACTGGTCCTGCCGCATCTGATTCATCTGAAACATCTCACCATCTGATGGAAATGATCTGAGTCATTCCTCACAGTGCCGGTCACAGTGTACGGATGAAATCGAGCCAATGACACCGGCTCATAATTATGTCTTATCTTGTGTACTGATATCTGTATGTGAGCATTGCCTGGGATGGGCAGTCAAACGTTAAGCTACTCAAATTATAAACACAAGATCAGGTATCAGTGTTAGTGACCTTTGCTTTAAGAAAAACAGTAAAAACTAGAATGAACTGCTAAACATGGCAGGACATTTCGTCCATTTTTAGGATTTCTTCTTCACTTGTTATGAACATATTATACAATCAGATTTTAGATAACGATCAGCAGGCTAGAGTGCTTTGAGGGTTATGCTTGATTTTTTTATTATTGCTGTTGATTTATTTGGTAACACTCCTCCGCTTGTGGTGACTATGTTTTTTGTTAAGCCGTTTACCTTGACGCTTTTGTCAGCCTCCAGACATTTGCAATCCCTGGATCTATCTTCCTCAGCATCCTGTCCGGATATCTTTACCCGTTCCCTTTGGCTCTTTTCCTAGTCTGCTTGGTGAGTAAGAACAGTTTGAAATGTGTGACAGTTGCCTTTTCGTTGCAAAGGGGATGTAAATACACTAATTTCATAAGAGTTAGGAAAGGCTTGGTTTCACTTCTCCCAAGGCTACATTAGCGTATGTACACGCACACACTCATAGCTTGGGATTGTGATCCTCTCTTCCTTATTGTGAGCTTCACCTACTGATCATGTGTTTTATCTGTTTGCAGTGCTCTGGCCTCGGTGCTTCCTTCTGCTATATGCTGTCATATCTGGTGGGCAGACCAGTGGTGTATAAATATCTCACAGAGAGAGCACAGAAATGGTCCCAGCAGGTAAGAGCTGTAACACAAGATGTATGGTAAACTGAAGGAATCTTAGTATAAACAGTTTTCTCCTTCAGATGTTTGATATTAACGATAATTTAGTTTTATTCATGTAAACACACCAGTATTTAGCTCATTTTCCAGTTATTATAGCCAGTGTGTGAGTGACTTTTAAGGCTGAAGTTTTACCTAAAATAATTGCTGGTTATGTAATATGTCATAACTGTTTCTGTAATTACTATAAAGACAAAAGTTGGGCTTCAATTAATAATTGTTGTCCATACAAGCTAGTCTTCTCATTATTTTCATGATTAAGGAATTGTTTGGTTTATTAGAAAGTGAAGTAGCCTAGTGTCACATTTCTTGCTTATGATCAGATATAACTGTATAATTATATTTGAATATTTTGAGCCTTAAAAAACCCTTCTGCTCGTGGTGTGTTCTCATAGGTCGACAAGCATCGAGATCATCTAATCAATTACATCATCTTCCTGAGGATAACACCGTTTCTCCCCAACTGGTTCATCAACATCACCTCACCTGTCATCAATGTGCCTTTGGGGGTTTTCTTCATCGGTACCTTTCTCGGTAAGACTCTCTCCCTCCTGTTGTTTTAATTTGGTATCATGTGTTGCCAGCGACTCACCTGTGTTCCACCTGCTTGATTCACAGGAGTGGCGCCGCCATCTTTTGTAGCGATCAACGCGGGTACAACACTCTACAAACTGACCACCGCTGGCGAGGCCGTGTCCTGGAATTCTCTGGCCGTGCTCGGAGTCCTCGCCGTGCTCTCCATCTTGCCCGTCTGCTTCCAGAAGAAGCTGCAACAGAAACTAGAGTAGATCACTGTAAACACCTCAGAACCTCATCTGCTGGCTGACCCCGACACCCGCTTCACTCAGCTCAGGAACATGCAGCTCTCGCCCAAGTAGCTGCTGGGACTGGTGTGGTGCTAGTGGGAGAATCTCTGCCCACTGGCACGAGCTCTCATTGACTTCAGAATGCATGCAGTGGTGGGTCGCTCCTGATGTTGAGTAAAGTATAAAAAAAACTGGCCGCTGCTTGCACAAGTTTTTGTTATTGTTTCTTTGAATTATTTTGTTGATTATGGCACATTGCATTTCTTTTTTTATAATCATTGCTTATTATCATGAATCTTGCCAGACAATTAAAGGTGCTACTTGTAGTTTGTTGAAGTAAAACACATTATTCTGATACTCACCAGTTGTTTCATAGGATCTTCTTTTCATGGGGAAACTGCTGAAAGCGATGTCATCATTACCTTGCTCAGGCTTTTTCTAACAGCGTCCGTCTGGCAGTAGCATATCCGTTACTTTGTCCTATAGCACCTTTGAAAGTCTTCCCTCTTTTAATATTTATTCTGACTCTTGTGTGTCTTATGTCAACGTAATGATGTGCGCCACCAGAGCAATAACTGTCACACTACTGTTGAGAGTGTTTTTTTGTTTTTTAAGTCTGTTTTGATACTGGTGCTTGACTCGGCAAATGTACGCAGCGTGAGGAAAGGATGTAACTGCAGTGACGAATGACCGATCTCAGTAAATGCTACTTTTGTGGACATGTAGGTGAGTTCCCATGTTCTGCCTTGAAAGGTGCCTGGATCAACTGCCTCACCACTCCCTCACACATTTAACCTTTTTCTGTTCATATTAGTAGCTCCTGGGACTACACTGTGGTTGTGTCTCCTCACAGAACATCCACGATGCAGATGATCAAACTCTAAGGTTCGCCTGATTCAAATGGTTGGTTTTAATGAGGAAGCTGGGGTGGATTATACCAACACATTCACAGTGATGCAGCCGGTAGAACTGTTGCCTAATTGTATGGAGTTTGCGTGTTCACTCCGTGTCTGCGTGGGTTTTCTCCCGGTCGTCAGGCTACCTCCCTCAGTCCAAAGACATACAGGCTGAGGTTATTGGAGACTCTAAATGAGTGTGAATGGTTGTTTGTCCCTGTATACATTTTGGCCCTATGACGCTGGCGACTTGTCCAGTGTCAGTCCGGTTTTGCTCCAAACAGTTAAGATAATGGATGGATAGTAGAAATCCGCAAAGTTGGTGAGGCCTATTCATGTAGGTCTGTACTTTCAAAGATCGCGGTTTAGATGGACTCCCGGGGGCTTGTGATGGTGATCATAATGTTTTACACAGATTGTGTTTATTTGTCTCCTCCCCACATCCCTTGCTGTGCCAGTGTAGAACTTGAGATGTTCTTGTCAAGGAAGATGCACCAGTGCCCTCAAATAGACCGCCAACAGACTTACCTTCCTTTTACTGCTTCCATTCTTCACCAGCAGAAAGTTATTAGGATGCCTGATTTATGTCCTCACATTGTTTTGAACGGCTCATTTCATCCTGTGCTATGAAAGATTACAGTTTTTTTTTCTTTGTCATTTAGATGTTTCTTTTGCGTGTGTCCCCTTGTAACTTATTGCTGTTGCTTAAAAAAGTTTCTGGACAGTTGATGCAGTGATTGTACATGAGGGTAAATCTTTTTATTTAATCTCTTAAAACATTTTTTAGTCACAGTTGGTTTGGTGCATTTTTTAGATTTCATGTTTTATTTTAATGTCTTAAATATTCAGCAGAATTGCAGCGTAGTACTGTAATAACATTAACCTTGTAAAACTTCAGTTCTACTATGGAAGGCTACTATAATCTTAACATTAACTGTTCTCATACACTTTGATCCTTAATGGGATTATGCAGGACCTGCTCCTGCTTATCTGAACATTGTTATCATGGAAACGCCACATTTTAATAAGGTGATGTCAATGACTATTCAATAAACTGGCCCTAAATATTTTTTTATTATTTTAATCAAGCTAGATAATCTTCGTATAACTCCATGATATTCAATCTGCCGTCAAATGAAAGATGGTGGTTTGATTTTTTTTTACTCCTGTTCCCTTTAATATTGAAACCGTTTTTGGACAAATACTCAGTTATTGCTTTTCATTATCCGCTTACCCTGTTAAAGATGTTGTGAGGTTCTCCTGGTGTAACCCTCTGTTAACATTTCAAATATTAATACAAATAGTATTATTTTGTACTAAGCAGGAATTTGTTGCAGTATGAAGTGTTTACAGATGCATATTTACGTCCCATCTAATCTTTTTTTAAATATATATATTTATTAAATCATTAAAATTCTTTGAAAATTTGATTTGATTTCTGAGAGTTTAGAGTCTGGAACCATAAAAAGAAAGGGGGGGGAAAAAAACACGTCTGACATTGGAATAACAATGCTTGTTAAAATTCGTAATTATTTACTGAGGAGCTCATTAAACATCTGATGATACTGTTTTATATAGGTTCATTGTCTTATTAATAATAAACCGTATTACTGCGGATGAAGAATTGCTGCTGTTACTAAGTATGAGCAGCAGGTGGCAGCAGTGCCAACTAAATGTCCAATTATATCTGTTTTAATTGATCCTATCCTATTTTCTCAAATTTCTTATTCTGACCCATTGCTTATTCACTCAGTTTCTTACTCTGAAACAAACAAACAATTTTGATTCCAAATACCAAAACAAATATTAAAAGTAATTTTTTAATGAATTGATATATTATTATGTTGGGATTAGATAAACGAAATCAGTGATTATATATAATTAAAGTGAACTATGTCTCTTTGACATGTGAGAACATGTCTTAATAAGTGCCTAAATCTGTGAAACTGGTCTTTGAATAATGACATTTAAACCCTGTCTTTGTTTATTCTTTAATGTTCCCCAAAGGGTCCTGTTAAGATACATCTCCTCTAACAAGGAGCCCTAGTCAAGATGGGCAGCAAATGATATTTGAAACAAACCTTTTATATTTATTTATATATATATATATATATATATATATATATATATATATATATACAAAAGAGAAAAAACTTGAGCACAGAATAGAGAAACATACGAGAATCTATCAAATAGAAAAAAATAAACCATATTAAAAGCATGTGTTGTTAAAAAGATTAATTTGAACTCAACACTGATGGTAAATGTGGACAAAGAGGGCTTTATATAAAACAATAAAGATGAATTCATAATAGCAATGTGCTTTACACTGTTACGGTCTAAACTTTCTACACTTTTTTTTACAGGACTCTTGATAGAATATAGAGTTGTACCTTATGATCTGTGTAAAAGATGATGTAAACAGAGGGTGAATTATTGATGCCTGCCGAGAAGTAAGTAACTTAAAATACCTCAGCAGGGGCGGCTCCTGGTACAGGCAACATAGGCGGTTCTATAAGCACCAAACCATGGAAAGAACAAATCATGAGAACGAGCATTTTTAAATACTTTTTATTGTGTTTGAATGTTTTTGCATTTCAATATTTGCAGTAAAAAACAAAACAAATTCCAGCCGTAAACATGTCGTCCTGCTCACGCACCAACTTTGAACGGGCTCCCCTCTTCAATTATCCACCAACTCCGCCTCCCACAGCCAGGTGAAGAAGTCCGTGACTGTCTTAAGGGCCACACCCTCATCAGGCAGATGGTCCGGGTCTTTGCGTGTCCCAGCCAGACATTTGTAGAAAATACGGAGGAGATCTGGAGAACAAATACATGTCAGTCATCGTTTCAGCTGGGACGAAACAGAAGTAAATCATATTTTTCTGTGACGTGAGTCCAAATCCTAATGTTAATAATTCAATTAATGCGATTTGCATCTAGATAATAAACAAAAAATGGATGGTTTAGAAATGACTGAAGACGGCATTGTGTTTTGCAAAAGTGATTTGGAGTCGGAATGATTTTCCTCAAATGAACAAATCAAGTTAATGTCAGTGGAGAACAAATTTGAGATTCAAAGTTTTAATCCGAATGGTTCCAAATGTCCTTAAATTGCTAAAAAAATAAACGGAAATATGAAAATCTACAATTCCATATAACAAGGCGAAGTTCTTCTGCTGATGGGAATCATGTGACAAGAAGCAAAGCTCCAGAGAAGTTAATAAATGGACCTTGTAGTGAGATTGATCTGTTAGACTTGTTTGATCACAACTGACTCTTAAGAAAGAAGAAAAAGGATCATGTGTGAGTTTCATTTGGAGTGAGCTCTGATGCAGAACTTACGTGGAGGATGATCGAGGGTGACGATCAGCGCCTGAAGCTCCTTAAGAGCTTCCTGCTGTCGCTCTCTCTCTGTGTTCCTGTACTTGACTACTGCAGGCAGTCTCTTATGAAAGAGGGCCGTGTGCACCCTACAGTTGGTGTGTCCTGCACAGTGAAGCAGGAAGCAGAGTAAATTCATTCGCTCGGCAGAGAGTAAATATTGTAATCAGCGTTGCGATTTGAGCTGGTGGAGAGCTTACCTTTCCCTGCTGCCTTACACACAGCAGCCATCATCTCCCTCAGGTAGGGAGACGAGCTCTTCTGAGCATTATTCCGCTTCTCCTGAGAAACGGGGAACAGAGGAGGAGGAGGAGGAGGAGGAGGAGGAGGAGGAGGAGGAGGAGGAGGAGGAGGAGGAGGAGTAAAAACACAGCGTCTGTCAAATTCACAAGAATCAGCTCAGAAGTGATGACACTGAAGAGCAGTAAACACAAAGCCCTTTTCAGACAGGACCTATAGGCGAATGTCCTTGTCCACATGAACGTTTGTGGACCCAGGGAGGAAACAGTAACATTTTGGAGCACAGGTGGATCCAGGAATTGTATTGATGAGATCTTACCAACAGTCGTGGACCAACATTAGTTTCAAGGTCCGAAATATAAGTATATTCCGTTACTCTACAACCTGTTGTAACTCAGCCCACTCCGTCTACCCTTCAGGATTTTTACCACTAACTCGCAGAGACTGGTTGATGTCACTTTTCGTACCTTCACACAGCTGAAGACCTGCTGTTCACTGGCAATGTCCTCCAGCAGGATCCTCTCCATATGATGTCGAAGCTCCCTGGGAAGCGCGCTTATCAGCTTCTGTTCTTGTGGAGACTGGAGAACAGGCTCAGGTTTCACTGTCAAGGCAAATAAACAAAGACAGTCACAACAGTGTGATTGATGGCAGAGAGTGAATGAGTCAGTATTATCGTCCTGTCTGTCCGGTGTTGGGCAGCGACGTGCGTCTCACCAGGCTCTCGAATACTGCTGCGCTCTTGCTCAGATTTGTAATATGCCATAAGTTACTGTTTTATATCAGGGTTTCATCAAGTTAAATTTAAAAGCTTTTTAAGAACATAATGAAGGAAATTCACCCTTCCATCATTAGGTGTTGTAGTATGAACTCCAAACAGTTACAAGCCTCCTGATCAGCAGGTCATGTAGTGTGAACTGCACAGTGAACCGACAGCTTTAAAAGTCATGTGGTGTGACCTCACCTGAGTCACTGGCCTTGGCTCCTCCACTGCTGCCCTTCACCAATGTGACTTGAGCCCGGGGGCCCAGCTGATTCTTCTCCTCCATTTGAGGCTGCAGAAAGAGAAGCGATTATGATCACTCGAAACATTTCCAGCAATAAAAACTACAGATGAAAATAGTAGAAAATCTGAAAGGAAAAGTCTAAATGTTTAGACTGAAATCTACAGGTAAAGATTTCCAGTCTTCCATGTTCTCAAAATGTCCAGCAGAGGGAGAACTAAGCTTCTTTCCAAAGCACTGTCTGACTCATGCAATGCCCAATGTTAATCAGAGTGCATCCAGCAGGTGGATATCTCACAAAGTCTGTTTTCCTTCTATTCTGCATTACCTCATGGATCCTGTGTGCCACCTTAGCACAAATGAAAGAAAAATTGCGAAGACCCACTCACCAATCTCAGGTTTATAATATCCTGCAACAGGAGCCGTATCCGAGAAGACGTCTGTCCCTCTTTGACGATTGTTATCATCTTGTTAAAGTACTTATCCATCTCAGGCTGGTGAGACACAGAGTGAGAGAGACGGTTAATTTGAGACATGAGGTTCATGCACTAATGTCAAAAACACTGCTGACAAAAAGTTCTCATCACATCTTCATCCCTGCAAACAACGCATTTCTCTTAATATTTAATTTTGGAAAGGAAAACAAGCCACATATTATTCTGTAGATTATATTCGAAGCTTTCAATCTGTAGCCCTTCAGACCTTTTTATGACCGTAATAAAAGAAATTTAAGATTTATGTCAAATGTACTACCACCAGCTCACCTTGGCCACCACTGAGTCAGTGTCCCTCCCGATTGTGGTGAAAAGGCTGCAGAGACACTCTAATGACTCTTCGGTGTGGTTGTCCAGCAGCTTGTCCATGCAGGCCTGAATGTTGGCCGTTGTTAGCAGCTTGAGTTTGTAGAGTTCTCCAATGAACTTGACATTGCTGACGGAACGCAGCCGGATCATTCCCTCTGCCTCCTGCAGCTCTTCCTTGTCTTTGTCAAATTCCTTCTTACAACGGCTGAGCAGCAGCTTGATAAAGCTCACTGTGTCGTTGGGTTCTTCAGTGGTGGGCACTTTGAGCTGCACATGAACAGTAAGTGGAATGAATTCAGTAGAGAACATAAGCATTAAAATAAAATAAGTAATGAACTAACCCTGAATTTTTCTGCAGGTTTAACATTTGCTTTTGTATATCGACAAATTAACATTTTCGTATTTATGTTCTTCTCTAAATCCAATTCAAACAATTACATTACAAACACAAGACTCTCTCGTTCCAAAGTCGACACACTTCTCTGCTCAACTAATCATGACCTATGACCTGCTTACCTCGGCGAGGCAGCGGCACATGTTCTCGTAGGTCACAGAGAAGCTGGGCTCGTCAAGGGCTTTTTCTAAATCCAGGTCCACGACTCCTTCGACCTGCTCCTCCGTGTTGATGGTCACATCCATAACCTGCTTCATAAGCTGCTTGAATTTCTCAGGCGTCAGCTTGTCCAGGATACTGCGGACCAGTTTGAACAGGTCCTGAGGGGAATAGGTTATAACAGGTACTTAAACTCTGAGGTCATCAAGCACAAAGACCAATCTCTCCATTGGTCCATTGTACCAGACAGCTGATTAGTTCTTCAATAAACGAGGTTATATTTTATTGTTAGAGTTTCACTTTCAAAGGATCTTGATATTTAGACTGGTAATTTCCCTAAACAGGTGAAATCTAGTGTGGATCCAGATTTTGTGAATCAAAATAAGTATTTTTAGGGAGGTGTCATAAGTCAGTTATATCAGAGAATGGGTATTTTGCCTGTGTTTAATGTGAGCCGTCTGCAGAACATATTTTAGTACATGCAACTGATCCCAATATGCATTATAGTGATAACGTGGCCTATCAGCCTTGGAGAACATAAGAGTGCCTTTCTAGCTCAGCATATCAATTGTTTTAAATCTTACAGTTAACATGTATGTTACATCCTGACTATATTTGTCATTACACTGTATTCACACCCTTTCACATTTTGTTGTGTTGCAGATAAAATCCTCATCAGTCCATACTCAATACCTCATAATGGAACATGAAACAGAAAACACTGTCATTCAGAAGGAGAATAGGGGAGTGCCTTGTTGCCCCTAATGAGCATTATGAAAAATTTGTTTCATTGTATGCAAATACTGCAAATTCCTACCCCGCAAGTGGTAGGGCCACAGGGCTCCATTATTCGTTGATTGGTTGGGTAGACAAGGGCGTGTTTGTCGGGATGGTGGGCCTAGCAGTCTGCAACTGAGTCCTCTGGAAAAACTGTATGTTGGTTGTGAGGAGATGTCCAGCAAGGAGGGAGAGAAGGAGTGATGACAAATTAAAGACCAAAGGAACCGTAAAGCACATTATAGGACAAACCGCATAACTCATAATATAATTAAAGGAACAACATAGCACATTAAAGGACAAAAATCTGCCTTTGAACCATGGCGCAACATCCTGGAAAAGCTGCAGTTCACTGGATGGCCACTAGTGGCTAGCTCCAAGAAGTAGTCAATTCCCATTGACTCCCATGTTAAAAGCCCAACTTTAGAGCAGAATTAAACTTGTTTACAGACTGGTTCAAAAAACGGTTTTAGTCTCAATTACGAGGTTCTTCCTTCATGACAACTCTGAGGGGGGTGAAAGATGGCGACGGGTGAACGCCTCCTACTAGCCTCATTTTCACTCTGCAAAAACCAACGGATGATGTCACGGACCCTCCGTCCATTTATATATAAACTTATTAAAAAAAATGATGTGACATTTATCTTGATAATTCTTGATATATCACCCAGCCCTTGGACAATGATTAAAATTCCAAATTGTTCATAAGTGACAAACACAACAGGTTTAAAACAAGACTTCCTGCATGAGTGAATACACTTACTCAGGACTGGCTAGTCTTACTCTCTTTATTGTAAAGAACCAATCAATATTTAGAGTAATTATACATAGAATGTTGGAAAATATTTGGACTTCTTACTAGGCTTGTTGCTTTGGGAGATTTTGCACAAAAGGTCTTAATGTGTTACAACCCATCTTAACGTAGACTACAACTGAAACAACTGTTGCACAAGTTGTGTCCCTAACATTTCAAAAGAGAGATCGCCATCTCGACTGTACACCGCGTTCCACATTATTATGCAAATTGGATTTAAGGGTCATAAACATTCATTTTTTAGTTTTTGAATTAAACTCAGGGATGGTATTGTGTCTCAGGGCTATTTGGATGATTGAAATCAATTTCAGACACCTGTGATAATTAGTTTGCCAGGTGAGCCCAATCAAAGGAAAACTTCTTAAGAAGGATGTTCCACATTATTAAGCAAGCTACATGTTTCAGGCAAAATGGGGAAGGAAAAGGATCTCTCTGCTGCTGAAAAGCAGCTAATAGTGCAATACCTTGGTCAAGGTATCACAATATTGGATATTTCCAAAAGAATTGCGCGTGATCATCGGACGGTGAAGAAATTTGTCACTGAAACTCAGAAACTCTGCATAATAATTTGGAACACTGCATTTTGAGTTTTTTATTTTTGAAAAAAATACTGTTATCACTGGGAGGTTTGTTCAATAAAATTTGAATTATACTCTAACAGTTGATGACTTGAAAATTATACTGACTGGCTGTGCATTATTATTTAGGAAAATCTGAGCAAAGTGTAATTTGCATAATAATTTGGAACGCGGTGTATTAAGGTGACAAGTCTTTAACCTCAGATCATCAGTTTTGTTTTTTGGGATATACACTCAATTCAAACTCTTCCCACTTTAAAATAGGGAAATTACACTTCACTCTTATGCTCAGCAGCATTCATGAGATATCCTTCACCAGAAATAAATATCAAAAAAATTAAATTAAATCAAATTGAATTTAATTAAAATAATATAAAAACAATTAAATTAAATTAAAAAAATTTAAATAAATGCATCCTGCGCAGAAGCCCATTGCGCACATCCTGCGCAGAAGTCCATTGCGCAGTTTTTTTTTCTTAATTTAAATTTACATAGTGTATGATATTTTGCAAATAAAGAGATTGAAATCACTCTCAATTTTCAGACTTCAGTATATTGCCAGAATAGAGATGGGAGAGAGTGGGGATTGAACCGAGGACCTTCTTATTTGAAAACGGCCACTCTAACCACTAGACCACACGGCCTGTTGACTTCTGTGAGGAACTAAGCACATTAAGAAGATAGACAAATTATCATGTGCTGGTGTCCGTGTCATTCTATGCTGCAAAGCTTCAGAGAAAATATTTTCTACATATATTTGACAGCCTTACTTAAAAGTTACTTTTATATTTTTGGATTTTAGATACTGGATGATTTAACATGCTTTAAAAACCTATTGTTAGAGAATAAACCAGTAGTTGCCAGCCTTGTCTTCTGACGCCTTTCAAGAATCACAGCCTGCTGCTGCTTGTTTCCATGTGATGTCCTAAGGCTGCCCCCTGCTGGCTGCTGGGTTCCTCTGCACTCCAGCTGTTGTCCTGAATGAGCTTTGCTAATGAAAGAAACAGAATCAGAATCAGGTTTATTGGCCAAGTAAGTTTGCACAAACAGGGAATTTGACTCGGTAAAGTGGCTCTCAATTGCTTACACAGAATACACATCACAAAACAAACAAAAAAACAAAACAATACAAACAGTCCGAACAGTGCCACGGTCTAAGAAAAGAAGTGCAGGTGTGCGTATTACAGTTAAAGTTATACATTGAGGGTGAAATAGTAAACATAATTAAATATAATTATTATATATATTATATATAATATAATATAATGACGGGAGTAACTGTACAGTGATTATTATATAATAATAACAAATTATAAAGGCCCAGAGTTATTGCACAGTGCCACAGTGGGTTGGCTGTTCAGAAGTGAGACTCCAAGGGGGAAGAAACTGTTTTTGTGTCTGGAGGTTTTTGTGAACAGAGCTCTGTGGCGCCTACCAGAGGGGAGGAGTTTGAAAAGGTTGTGTCCAGGGTGTGAGGGGTCTGCAGTGATCTTCCCTGCACGTTTCCTGACTCTGGAGGTGTACATACCGCATAGTCACATGCAGTATGCGTTGAGAGTACAGCATCCTGGTTTAAATGTTACTACCAAAACATCTCCTTTGGTACTCTGTGTGCAACAAGCATACTGTGTCAGGGTGAACATTTTAATTAATTCCACTGCATACAGTACAAGCGACACAAAAGTTTTGTACTAACATGAGAAAACTTCCTTCAAAGTCATACAAAACACAATTTGGATGATGGGTACACAGTTGTAGCGATGGTGGATACTTGTGTATTCAAAACAAATGAGCTGTTAAAAGACCTACCTCTCAGTAACCTTCAAGTAGATAAACTACAGGTCTATTAGAAGAATGTAGATAAACCTTTAATATTAGAAGAAGAGAATTTCCTTCTCAAACAGGGAAACTGTCTCTGTTTACTCCTTAATCCTAATATAGCTTAAAAACCCAAAGCAAAGGAAGGTTCATGCACAAACAAAGCCTCATGTTACATTGTGAATTGTTGACAGAGGATTACAGCTGTGCTGCTGCTGATGGACCACAATGCTTTTCGACTGCAAGGCTCTTCTGATTTCTATAGATGTGTTGAATTAAAAATAGTTAGTGTAAACTAGGGAGAGATCTTCAAAATAAGATAATTTGTCTCAGTCAGAAAAAGTACATGTAAACTCCAAATGGAGTATTTTGAAATATAGATTGTGGATTTATGAGTGATTCATATATGGCTGAATTTGCAGACTCTTCATTCTTTATTCTTAAACATTTCAGATTAAATGGTAGTTTCGGGACAAATCAGCATTTAGACATTTAGTAATGAGCAAAGGTTAAGGGGACTTTACTTGTTTCGTTTTTATCCATTACATGATGTGGTCAGAATGGCCTCTCATTGGTCCCAGTGTGAGTGACATCAAACCAGTCATTATGAATAGCAGTGGGTGTTCCAAGATAAGGTTGCAAGATAGGCAAATGGCGGCCGGTCACACTAAAGAATGATCAAATTAAAAGTTTAAAAAAAAGTCAAACCAAGACAACACACTGTTGAATAAAACATAATAAAAGGTAACTTATTTAGAAAATGCATAAAATTTCGAACAAAGTCCTAATAGGCACGTTTTGTTCTAAACGCTCAGCAGTGTATGTGACATTAAATGGCAACTTGGGATCAAGACAGGGTCTAAGACAATTATTTCTTTGGTTTGTTGCTAAACTTAAATTAATTTTATATTAATTACTATAAAATTATCATTAGCTGTGTAAAAATAAGAATAGTCAACGAGAATAGTGCACATCTATAAACATCGCTGCAATTCCATGAGGCTTTTAATTTGTTAATCTGGAGATTTACCTTCAAAAAGGAACACAGGCTTCAAACTACAATTCTATTGACATAATCCAAATATTTAGAGAAACCATAAAAACACTGTTGTATGTGTTGCTCAGAAACATAATTATACTGCAGCTCCGTGTTTTTACGGTTTTTACATATTATTTATAGGTATTTATTTGTACGCGCTCGTGTTTTCGCTGCAGCGTTTTATTGTGAAGGACCCGGCCGGATGTTGTGTGTGTCAGCGCTCGCTTGTAGCATCCTGGCTAGCTATAGCCTGGGTTGTGATTTTTTTCGCAGTATCGCAGCTGTAGCATCCATGATGGCAGCGAGAACCCTCCTCTCCCAGCCCCTCTAATATGCTCCCTGTCGAGGGGACAAGGGAACCACCGGGCCAGTCTCAGAATGACCACCGGCTTCAGCTCCGGTTCCTGCCGGTTCGCAGATTATTTCGTGATCTGCGGACTCGACACCGAGAGCGGACTGGAACCCGACGAACTGTCCGGTAAGAGCGCTAGCTGTTCGGGGAGGACGGGGGGAGGGGGGTGGAGGGGGGTGAACGTCGGGCTGGAGCTGGAGCTGAATACAGAAGGACGCGGCTCGTGTCGTCCTGCTAACGTTGTTGTTTGTGTTTTCACAGCATCTCAAAGTGTCTGTTTGTTCTTTACCATGTGTGTAACCACAGGATGCAGGTTACAGAGATGAAAACACCGGGCCTCGCTCCTCTCCTCTCAGCCTGGTTGTTTGTACCGATCAGAGCAGACAGGATTATGATCTCTTTTATTATTTAACTTCATAACATCATCTCCCTCCTGGTTTTCCTCTCCCCCACGGTCAAATATCGAATCGACGCTAGCTCTGCTCCGTTTAACCAGATCAACACTTTCTGGTGTTGATTGATATTTGTTTAATCTAAACTGTGACGTCGCTGCGGTGTAATTACACGTGAGAGGTGTTGTCACTGGGCTGTCACCGGGTTGTATCAAGCATCCAGCTGCCAGGTGCACCAGGCTGTTAGTGGACCATGCACCACCACCACCACCACCACCTCCACCTCCTCCATCGACCCCCTGACAGCATCCTGTAATTCAGTTCTGTGCATGAGAGCATCGTCTTTAAGTCACCTCCACAGAGGGCACACCCTCCCCTCACCATCTATTTCAATACACTAAGCTTAGACATCATTGTAAACACAGCACAGTGGGTCGTGGCACACCTACCACGTTTCTGTGTCTCTGTCTTTCATGATTTATTTGCATGTGAATTGAGGTGAATTGAGGTGAATCGATGTGAATCGAGAGGATGTGAATATCTGCATGAGGAAACGGTCCACGGATCGACAGGGAGATAACAGCGTGGCAACACTGCTGGTTTTGTTCCAACGACACAGGTCACGGTTTATTTTTCAGGCCGAAAATCACATTTGATTTCCTGGAATGACCCACATAGCTTGGTGCTAGTCGCAGGTACAGTTGTACTAGTTACAGGAACCAGTTCCTAATGGTACTAATTACTAATAGTGCTAATTATAGGTTAAATAGAAAGTGAACAGATGGCACATTTTCATTACGCACTACCGTACTCAGAGGACAGCAGTTGAGCTACATATGAAAAGTGTGTCAATAAACAAACGACAAAAGAATAAATCATCCACTAACAATTGAATTAGTGATGTGGGGTTTAAATTGATCAGTTTCTTAAACAATCTGGACGTCAATAACAATCAAACCAGCAGTCTTTTCCCGTAATTACCAAACTGTATACAAATATTTGGTAATAATGTCATTTTAAACTGTTGGTAGTTTTAATATTTCTTTCTAACATTTTTGAGTGTTGTTAGAAATGGTGCAGTTTTAAAAGGATTGCGGTTTGATTTTATTTTCTGCTTGTCTAATATCATTTTGTTATTTCTTATGTATGAGGTAGAGAAAACATGATAATTGCATCACATCCCAGACGTTACGATATCATAATGTAACATTTTATTCAATGCAACAGATGTATTCATCCATATTTCCAAATGGCAGTCTGTTATCTCTGTGTATGTGGATCTTGTGGACTGTTGGTGATTATCTGGTATCATCTCCCTCACATATAATGTCAGGGTTTTCCACAGCATCACTTCTTCTAAGAGAATATCCTGGGGAAACCCTGAGTTTCAAACAGTTCTACAATGACATAGTGAAGCTTCACCTCAAATTGTGACACTGCATTTACACTCAAATGTACTAGGAAGAGATAGGAAAGTACAGTATTGTAGTACTGTAGTATAGGAAAGTACTGATACTCAAGGTAAGACTGCTGCTAACAGTCATGGGTCAATCTACCAACGTGAAGTAGCTTTAAGCCTGTGCTTAGAAACTCTGTTAAGGTGTATAAGCTCTTACTGCTCCTAAACTCTAATGGCCCCTGACAATAATCCAATTTGTCTGATTCATTTTTTTTTAAATTCTTGTGAATACTATTTTTTTTTACAGCTCAGTGATTAATAAAACGAAACTGTTTCTTTGTGGTTAACTGTGACTCAGCAGGTAGCGAAAGGTTTGCAGTGCAGCTGTTGCGGTTTAATGAAAGTTTTTTCCTCCTTCAAGCAAAAAGACTCAACCCATGCACTTCCCTTTTGTTTTTTACTTCCTTTTTAATGCACCTTCCCGTTTGCGAGATGGGTTCATATTTACTTGAAACGAATAGAAGTTCAAGATCATGCTTGGCTCTATTTGGACTTGAGCTAAACCATGAGCAGATCACAGGCGCATCTGCTTGACAAGACTAGTAGTGGCTGACCACTCTGACGTGGGTGCATATGGATTTTGCATATTTTGTTTTCCTCTCTGTTGTTGTTCATCTGGAGATGTAGCTTTCTGAAAATGCTCAAGTGAATTCATTTCAAAATGTCAGCCGTGCATCAGTGGGAACAGAAAAAGAACATAAGTGTATAATTATCCCTCGTCAGTGCGTAGTTCTGCACAATGGCTGCAATATAGACAAGACGAGTTCTTAGAATACATGATTGAGTAATTCTCCATTTATTGGCATTCCCTCTCACCTTTTTATATGAATTTACTTATTAAACTGTTATTATTATTATTAAGATGTTAACATCTTCAATTCTTTAATTTGCAGTTTTTCCCTGTTTTTTAAAAAATCTATAGTAAGGTCAGTTATAAGATCTCCTTCAGGCCTGTTTACTGTCTAGATACAACTGGAACAAACCCCATCGTTGCAGATACGCACTAACAGGGACTCTGTGGTCGACCATGGCTGACGGTGTCCTACTTACTTGCAAGACGCTGTTGTTTACTGTAGAGGTTTTAGGTGCTTGCCCTTATCTGCTGTTTCAGTTATGAGTTGAAGAGAGGAAATGCTGCGGAAATTCCACTTATACAGGTTATATATGTGCACGTCAGCCAAACAGCTGCTTTAAGGTAATCTAGATAGTATACCTTGATCTTCAACCCTCTATGTTGAAGTACAAGTGGTGATAGCTTTTTCTGTCTTCACATTTTCAACATGAAATCAAAAATACTGTTGATGTTTCAAACTAAAATAATATTACTGTTGTCATTCATGTGAGAATGCACCCACATTAGAAAAGAAAGGTAGGAACTGAAGATGTGTCTGGATGAAACAAAGCAGTATATGTGAGGAGTTAAAAAAGGTATTTAGTGTGAGTTTTGAGAACATCTGTGCAAAACACCTTCTATGTTGCCTCAGAATTGAGGATGTGCTGTTTCCTTTGTAAAATAGTGAAATGAATATCCTGAGATTTAAAACAAAATCTGAAGAGGACACCTCAGGCTCAGTGGAATGATATTGAATGGCTTTTATAATAGAGCTGAAACCTTTATTGATTAGTCAGCAGTTAGAAAATTGATCATTTAACACTTTTTATGGTAATAAAACTCACCAATGTTACCAATTCACAGTTGTTTGAATGGGCTGCTTTTTTTCCATATATTGTTATTGCAAAACAAAACATTTAAGACAAGTCCTTGGGCTTTAGGGAAATTTTGGCATGATTGTTTATGGACCTAAAAAGGACCCCAGTGTTTGATAAACCCCAACATTATAATCAATCCTATAATTAATCAGAACTAAAAAAAGAGTGTCAGTTATATTTGAATGACAGTTTCAGTCTGCATAGATTAATGAAAAAGCAGCATTCAGTATAGTAGCTTACAGAGGAATCATTGAAAACAGTGAACAAATGAAATCAGATTGTAAACACTCATTGATTTGGTTTAAAATAATAAAAGCTGCCCGGCCTCATATTTTGCTTCCAAAAACAATGCATGAAATGATCCACATTAAACCCTCTTGTGATGTTGAACATGATGGAGCGGTGATTCGTGTACAGTGACACACAAAGACAGGACAGACACTTCCTTGAAGTGCAGTGAGAACCTGATTAGCATATGTATGACCCTGTAGCCTCACAGGCCACACTGGAAACACAGGGAGCTGAGGGACATAAGTACACTCGTACACAGGCTCCGCTTATTCAAATGCTAAATATCCTTTTGAAATTTCCAGGCAGCCTCGCTCCCCTCCTCAATCCTACTCTGCAAACAAATGAGGATCAATGGCTCAACGTGGAAGCTAGCTTTAAATGCATAATATGCTTTTCCATATTGCCACTCCAGAGTTGTGTATTCATGGGCATGTAAAGCCTCCCCTGTCTGTGTTTTTTAATCTTGCTTGAAAATATATCATGGAAACGATAGAAATTATAGAAAATACTGCCCTTTCATTTGTTTTAATGAATCAATTCATCACAGGCTTTTTCTGCTTCCAGAATTAAAAGCCCCATCTATGTTCCAAACAGACGTTATGTTATGCGGCTCACAATTGGAGCTCGTCTGTGGCTGTAAAGGACATGAGATTCTCCTTGTTGAATCATCTCCACAATTTGATTCTTTGATTAAAATATATCACAAGCTTATTGATGACGTTTACTACACCCCCCATTGTGCATTTCAGCAACAAACAGCCAATAGAAGAGTTGTTGAGTAAACTGACAATACAGAGCGTGGCTTTTCTTGGTAAATTTTGGGATTCTAGGTCATTTTTGAAGGAATTCAGCATCTATGACACTGTTGTATGACACTGTTGCCAGGTTTTGTTTCTATGGTAAAAATATAGACAAACCCCGATTTGTTCGAAAATACGTTGAAATTGTTAAAACTGGTTCACATAAAACACGCTCACATAGGACACTGTCAATGATCGAGTAAACTCTGAAAACGGTGAATTCCCTTTGGAGAAATGTCTCTTTCTCTTGCTCATCAGTGCTGATCCTTGTATGAATAAGACTTTTATGGTGGTACCTTTTAGATTTTCTCCTGAAACGTGACAGGTTCACATTCTTTCCCATCACGTCACAGTAATTAAACCTGCACATTCTTGTCTAGAAGTCTGTGGGTTGTCTTTGTTGGTTAAGTTTCTCTGAAGACCAACCCTGTGGCTGGGAACAGATGTTTGGTGAGCTGAACCTTCAGGCTGTCATGTAACGTGTGTTTGATATTTGCAATTCTCACCTCACTGATTCTCAAATTCAAGCTTTTTTCTCAGGCAGAAACAAATGGCAGTGGGTAAAGAAGTGAAAGACTTAAATATAAAATGATCTGATGGTTAAGGTCAAATACCCAACTTTATAATGTTGATGTTGATGTTTAAAGACTATATGATGTTACATTAACAGGTGGGGGGTTGAGAGGGACTGTTTCCTAAGCACTGAACTGAGAATTGTTGCCTAAGTATTTGTACAGATGTTATTGTAGCTGTGAGTAGAGCAAGAACAAGAAGCATGCTGAGCCTCTGTATATCAGTATTTTGGTTTCAAACTGGTTCAGTGTGATGTTTGAATTCAATAGATAACAAACCCCTGTTTCGCCGAAAGCTTTCAAAGAAACATGATGCAGACATTTTGGCAGCTCGCCTGTGAATGGTGTTAACCACATATCTAAATGATGGGTGACAGTGATGCTAGTGGCAGCTCTACTTTAGACTAATGAAAACTGGCACACCAACATCACTGTCATTCATTGTTAATCTCAAATGAAATAGTTTATTTGGTCTGACCAGAGGTGTAGCCCAATATTTAGTTTGTTTCATATAAGATAGTTGTTTGTCACATATGAGAAGCCAGAACCAACAATTGTTGATTTTCTGAGAAAAATGTATCATAAGATTAATCAATTATCTAAATAGTGAGATCTTTTTTCCGTTTGATTTACTCATAACTTTAGATCTAAAATGTAGTGGTAGCTTAAAGTCCCTTTTAAACACTGACAACTGAAAAATCAAAAATCTGGGAAACTACTGTGTCCTCCATTGAGAAAACCCTACATTGTGTCCACTGTGAGTATAAACCGTGAAGACTGTGCGTTAAAGCTGTAAGTGAGCGATCATGTCCTGTCAGCGCTGGGTCCTCTGGGTGAACAAGTGTTGATGTCTTTGCTGCTGAGCTTTTTTGAAGCGTTAGCGGAGTCTTCGCCTCTTTCTGCTGCAGGCTGTCGAGTGGACTACAGCTCTCCTTTTAGGGTGGTGCATCCGTTTCTGTCTGAGCAGAGTGGGCCGTGCTACAGGAGGTGTGAGGGTGTTTGCACAGGGGGCTGCTGAGCGGCCAGTGGTCCCTGGCTTAGAAAAAACAGCATGATGCCAGAGCTGACGCTCTACTCCCACTGCTACCGGTCCACGCTCTGATGGCATCACAGCGCTACTTGATAAAGAATATGAAAAATCAATAACATGTTTACACTTGAGAGGTTGCTAGTGCTGAGTCGACTCCCCACTCTTAGCTTCTAATTAGCATGCAAGACGTTTGCCGAAGCATTCACCTCTGTTGGATGAAACATTTTTCACTTGAGCCTGATGTGAAGAACAAGGAGAAAGTACAACGTCAGCAGAAATTAAACGCCTTCTAATAAAATTCCTTCTTATCATAACAACATCAACGTGAGCCGCGTTCCTGGCCTAGTTTCGGAAACTGCCGGCAGTTTGCATATGAAAGTAGGCTTATTAAACCACCTATTCCTCAAGACTTACTCCCTCGCTAGGATCTTTTTCACTTTACCTAATGTGAAATAGTTTGTTGCTGCACTCAGCACCTCCTGTCTGGATGTGTCGACTGCAACTGTTTGGTCAGGAATAAACCTGACATCTGAATCGCTAATAGATTTTGTGTTCGGACATTGTTGGGCTCTTACCGGTCTGAAAACGGCATCATTATTGCCCCTGCGATGTTTGTGTGAATTTTCAAGATATATCTCTGTCCTAGAGGACTATAGACATAAGCTTAACCTTATATATCTTACAATAGTAATTTACGATCATATGGTAGGAAATCATGCAGTAGGAAATCAGAAAGTTATGTCATATAGTGTAGTAATGCATTGACTTTTGCAAACAATAACATAAGAGACATGATCTACAGATTATTAAGTTTTATCAATCATTAATAGTCCTTTGTCATCGTCACAATATATACACAGTCCAGTTAACATATGGTATCATTGACCTATTTGAAGATGCAATTTCTACAATATACAGAACTTAGCATTGACTCATTGGGGTTTTACAGAGCGTGCATGGGGTATGTATGGCCCCTCCGATGCTTTTCATTCTTAAAGTTACAATTAGAATTCACTGTAAATAAAAATCCTTGATTTAACATAAGTGTCTAGTTCAAACAAAAGCAACAGAGAGAACGATTGTAATCTTTGGGGTTGAGAGATGAGTCAGTTTATCTCCGTTTGTGTGTGTTTGTGTGTATGTGTGTGTGTCACCACTGAGACGTTTCATAAGAGCGATGAAATGGATTTTTCTCTTCCCTGACCACACGGCCTGTAAAAGGTTGTGTGAGGAAAGTCCTGGTTTCACATCTCACAAGGCTGCATTAGCCTGAGAGCAGCTTGAGTTTGAAGCTGACATGGTGGAAATAGAAAAGAGTCGATGTGTGTCAGCACACATTTGGCTTTGACGTGCTGCCTGGTTGTATGTTTCTGCCAGCAGGACTGTTTTATCTAAGCTTGTCAAATGTCCTGCATCAAGAGGACAGCAAAAAGCATTGCACGGCTCCATATAAAGGCTTTCTTTGATGTGAAATGTTAGATAATCCAGCTCCAGGGATAGTCAGTCCACAGTAGAGGCCATTCACTGTAGAGTTTAACCCATCACAGTCTACTAATGGATACACACATTGGATCAATCTGCCACGATTTTACCGGTATATATAAGAATGTCCTGTTTTTCAATTGGAGATCGTCTATATAGCAATCAGCTATCATGTCTACTTTGTTATTTGAACAATGCCTCAAATATATGTTTTCAAGAATAAAAGCATTCAATCATTTATTATCAATTAGGCACTGTGAGGTTTAGCAAATGTTTAAAAATAACTATTCATCTGTGACTATTTAAAGCTGCAGATGAATATACATTTTGTGTAGTAGTTACAGTAGTGTGATATTCATGGTATATAATATACAAAACTTATGAGTCGGCAAACCTGTGGTTTGATGATTGAAATTCTTAGGCTATGTTAAAGATGTTAACTGTGAGGATTTTAGCATCATCGGTGTGGGCATATTAGCATGTTAACATTAGCAATTAGCTCAAAGCCTCGATCAAAGACTGTGTATAAAGATGGATGACACTTCCTCCGACTAGCTCAAAATTAAGCCAATATATCCTGGATACGCACATTGCCTTCTTGTGCTGGATGGTATGGATCCCGCCTATCCATACAAGCACTGGACCAATTGCGAGCCAGTCTCAGTCAGCCAACCGGGGGACGATCAAGATGCTTTGGCTTCACTTTTGGGACTCGACATGTCGTCCATCTTTATATACTTCTATGATATGGATATACGTGATCTCCAGAAGAAAAAGGAGAAGAAACCAGACACAAAACAAGTTAATCTTTTATCATAATGCCACCTGCTGGCTTGAATTTGCATACCCACCTGACAGAGAAGCCACATCTGTATGCAGCTTGTTCTGAGGACAGAGCTGTCAGGATGTGGCTGCACAAACTGAGAAGTGATGCTCTACCAATCCAGAACCAGGCTTTTAATTATATTTTTGTTTTATTTGTTGTGTAGCTTTATGCCAGTATATAGAGGCTACTAAATTCAGAGATGGGGCCAGAGGAAAATTGGCAAATGCAGAAGAAGGTAACCCTCCCACCACACACACTCCTACCCCTCTTAACCTGATCTCAGCTTTAACCCTTCAGCCTTTAACCTGGCACAATTTGTGTTTCCGCCCTCTTTTGTTCCTTCAAGTTTTGAGTTTCCACAGTTACTTTCTGCACAGGTTGTGGGGACTTGCCCTCTCTCTTTTTTGCGCACTCTGATTTCTCTCCTCCTGGTTTCCCCCCTCCCTCCCTCCCTCCCTCCCTCCCTCCCTCCATCTCTCACTTCCTCCAGCAGTAGCTGAACGAGCTGATGTTTGACAATCACTGCTTCTGTTTCTCTCTCACACACACGAATCCAGCGCTGCCTGTGCTGGCATTGCTTGGTCAATGTTTACTCTCCCCCTCCACTCTGAATTACTTTTCAGTGCTGCCTTGGTGTGTGCATCACTCCTGCTTTACTCTGGGCTCAAATCAACTCAGTTTGTCTTTTTTATGATTGATTCTTTTCTGTGCTGTTTTGTATTGCCATTAAAGCTGTCAGGAAGCATTAGGAGCTATAAAGTTTGGTTGATTCACTTGCTCTGATGATCTGTTTGGACAGATGCCATCTGCATCATCATATTTACTCGATCTCTCTCTAGAACGGAATGCAGATGACAGCTTTAATTGATTTGCAATACAATCTTCCTCCCAAGACAAATATGCTGACTCGCTCTTCTTCCTGGAATTGTGCCTGGCACCTGCTTCTGATCAAAATGTTTTTATTTTTACACCTGGACATGTACGCTTGGTGCTCGTCTTATTTGTGCTTTTGCTCTCTCTCCCTCTCTCCCCCTCTATCTTTCTCTCTGTTCGACTTTCAGGTGAGAATTTTGAGCAGAGTCCTTTGCGGAGAACCTTCAAATCCAAAGTTCTAGGCCATTTTCCAGAAAATGTTGAGTGGAATCCATTCGACCAGGATGCTGTTGGCATGGTACGATCTCTTTACAGTTTTAACACACAAACCACCTCTTTAAATAATTATAGCATGGCTGAATCTATAAGTTGAATGCATTGACATGTGTTCCACTGCTTATATATAATACCAACATGCAAAATAAGAACAAATTTGGGCTTAAAATTATGTTGCATGAATAAGGCAATAATAGTTGGGCTGTAAATCCTTTTTGAACTTTTTAGGAGTTCCAGACAACTTATACAGTAGTAGGAGCATTAGTAATAATAGCAATAGCAATAGTAGCATTCTCTAACATCTCAAACTGTCATTAAACAAACAAAATATTTTTTAGTAAGTAATGCTGGTAAGTATAACTTTGAACTTTTGTCAGGGCCAGCTGTTCCCCCCTGTCTACAGCCTTAATGATAAGCTAGGCTAATCACCTTTTAACTCCATCTCTGTACTTACTGTGCAGACAGGAAGATGGTTGTCATCAAACTCTAAGAAACTGACACCTTCAATACGACAGCCATAATGTGCTGATGTAGTCTGTTAAACATCTTCTCTTTTCCACAGTGAATTGTGTTCTGATGTAGTCTTTTATCCCTCTCACTCTGCTCTCTGTCTGTCGTCTCACAGCTCTGCATGCCAAAGGGTCTGGCGTTCAGGACGCAGGTTGATTCCCGGGAGCCTCAGTTCCACTCCTTTATCATCACCAGAGAGGACGGCTCGCGGACCTACGGCTTCGCCCTCACCTTCTTCGAGGAGGTGACCAGCAAGCAGATCTGCAGTGCCATGCAGACTCTTTACCACATGCACAATGCAGAGCAGTACGACATCCTGCACACTCCCACCTCACCACAGGGACTCGAGGAGCAGCGGCACCAACCGACCCATCATCGCCACCTGCTCCACGCTGCACCTGCCATCTCCCGCCTGCAGCGCTTCAACTCATATGACATCAGCCGTGACACGCTGTACGTGTCAAAGTGCATCTGCCTGATAGCACCCATGGCCTTCCCTCAGGCCAGCAGGAAGGTGCTGCAGCAGCTTCACCAGGCTGTGTCCTCCCCCCAGCCCCCACCCCTCCCGCTGGAGAGCTACATCTACAACATCCTCTACGAAGTGCCGATGCCTCCCTCTGGGCGATCCCTCAAGTTCTCAGGCGTCTACGGGCCGGTGGTGTGTCAGAGGCCGAGCACATCTGAGCTGCCTCTCTTTGACTTTCCCATGTGTGAGATGTTTACTCTGCTGGGGGTGGAGAACGTTCTTCAGCTGTTCACCTGTGCCCTGCTCGAGATGCAGATTCTGCTTTACTCACAGCGTAAGTAGCTGGTCGATGGTTTCACATAACCTTTAACGTCTAGTCGCATTAGGACGCATTGATTACAAATATCCAGGCATCAGTCTCACATTACAACCATTTTAGAAAACAAAAGAGAAAGATGTTACTAGTAGTAGAGACACACTTTATAAAACCCAGTATCTAAATGGCTTGAAGAGAGGAAGGAGAGGAGGAAAATCATTTGCATAACAGCTGTTTATTGAGCATTATGATGTCATGTGATCCCAGTAGTAGAGACTCTGTTAAGAGACGTATCAGTGTCATGACATTAGAGTAGATATTGTCAGGGGACATGTTCATTACTACCAGCTGAGGCTTAAGGCTTCCTCTCCGGTTTTACATTTTAGATGGATGGAGGAAGGGCATAGGTTAGTATTGATACAAAAATGCAGTTACAGTAAAGATATTTAGTTTAATTATGCCATAAATATCACGATTAAACATATTACTATTGTTTGACTTAAAGAAACACAGCGGAAAACATTGGGATGGTCTTTGATAGGTTTTCATAAGGCCAAAGGTCTGCTCATTTGCAACTATGGCATTTGACGTATTTTTCAACCAAGTTTCAGAAATTAATCAAATGAAGTGTTTATAGTTGTTAATGGGCAGAGTCTTTCATACGTGCAAGAAATAGTTGTGTCAAGAAAGAAAGAAACTATATCTATAAACAAATTTTCATTTTGACGTTCAATCCCGAGATCCTTAATCTGATGTCAGAAAAGTAGATGGTAAATGGATAGATAGAGGGAAATTAAGGCTTCCAGTAAAATATGTTGAGTTTCTTCAATCTTAAGTGGCAAAACAAAACCAAAATCATCATGTTAATGATCTTTTTCACCAGACTGTCTCTCGATAAATGTGCTCTGTCGCCAACTTCAGAAATGTTTAGCTTTAAAACATCCGGATGGTTTTTGTATTGGAACAAAAACAACAACAACCCGAGGCTACGACAAATGTTTTATATGCTTGGCAGAACTACTATCCAGGAGATTACATAACCTGTTGTGTGTCTCTATTAAGGTGAAGTTGTCTGAGGATGAGCTTGAGTAAATGTTAGTCCTCTCAGCCATTACAAAACTCACATGTAAGAGGTTTTTCTGTTTGTGTTGCTATGGAAGTTGGTTGTGTTTGCACATTGGAGTTGCAGAGCTAAGCAGGAAGTTCTTTTCAGCTCTGATTCGTCTTGAGTGTGATTCTTCCTTTAAACCAAACACACAGCAAGTCTGATAATCATCGCTTAATTTAATGAAAGCTTTTGATTTAAAACAAGTTTTGAGAGCTTGATCTCTGTTAGTAATTCATCAGCAGTAGATATTCAAATTAAGTCACATAATTCTTTGCTGTGTGTGTGTCTGTGTGTGTGTGTGTGTGTTTGTGTGTGTGTGTGTGTTTGTGTGTGTGTGAGTTTGGATCCCTTACAACGGCGATACAAGGCAAGTGGTTTACAAATCGCCAGGGGACAAGGGGGAGCAGCTCTTTAGGGGGAAAGCCGTGGTGTTGCTAGGCAACCCGGAGACATGGAGGATAGCAGTGATGCTGGGTGATTATTATTGGTTGGAAGTGACATCATGCCCTCCCCCCCCAAGAGGCTCATCACTGCAGAACGTGTGAAGGATGTTGTGTGGAGTTGAGCCCTGGCAATCCTCCACTGAGAAGAAATGAGGGGTTGTTAATGAAAGGACACTTAAACACTCTGAGGAGAGGGATGCTCTGCGAATAAGGAGGCAACTGTGTGTTATGTGCTTTAAATAGCACAGTAATTCAAAACTGATTTCAAAAGAAGAAGTAGAAAAAGACCTTGGCCACCAGCTCCTCTGTGAAGCCATAACAAATATTCTGAAATACTTTTCTGTTGCTTTTTTCTTCCCTCGCAATCAGGAAGCCCGTCATGTGTCAGTCATGTGTCAACAAATAGGACATCCTACAATTTAGCTGTTATATGTTGTTTTATTATTTCATGGCCCTTTTCTGTCTTGTGAATTCTGTCACAGGATTGATCAGAGGATAGGGAGAGCGGGGTGTGATCAAGTGATCTGATTTGAGGATGTTGGAAATACAAAAAAACACATTTCAACCACAGAGATTTAGACTTTGACTTTAACAAAAAAAAGCACAAAATCGAAGCTGGGCTTCAGCAAAGAATGTTTTTCTCTGACCCGAAGATACAGAATCAAGCTCTTTGATCGTACTTTATCTTTCTTCTTCCCTTACTGTAAATTAGGAAAAAGCATCGCCTTTCTCTGTTTTTCAGCTTTCTGATGCACCTCCATGATTCCCAAACCTGCTATAGTCTTTCTCCACTAGCTTCTCAGCAACATATTATCAATGTCCATTTGTATGCTTTTATTTTGCCTTATGCTTCTTAGCAAAGGGAAATTATAAATAGTCTAAATCAGGACGTTCTGTTCGCCTTTATTGAGACTGAAGCTGTTTAAACAACCGCAGGATTTTGTCGAACACGTTGCTTGATCAGAATAGTGCTGAGATCTAAGATCAATCGAAGTTTCACTTCTGTGTTTTCAGTGTATTTTTAACCTGCTGTTCTGCATACAGCTGCACTTGACTTGTAAACTGAACAGCACCTGCATCACTTGAAGTTCAGGCAGCAGCCCTGTTTGCAGTGTGGACATTTCTAAAATGTCCATGGCAAGTGCCTTTGGAAATGAAGCAGCAGACCTGAGATAAAGTGGTTTATTGTTTTGGTGACCCAGTTTAAGAGCACACGGGTGATGTTAGTATTCTTGTCCCCATCCTGGGAGAGGAAGCCTGCTGAGTGGGGGCCCAGGCCGGTTTGGGTGAGAGTCTCTTCTCATGGGCCAGCACATGACCAAATGAAGGAATGGTATTTATTTTGGCACCATAACAGGAGAGGCCGAGCTGCTGCTTCTGCTGAACATACACTAGGTGTGAACAGGATAGAGCAGGAATGCAGATGAGGAGGACCGGACACATATTTGCATGAATGGCAGTTGACTTAAGTGTGAAACTCTGTAAGTGAAGGAGTCACGGAAAAGGAATTTAATGTTCACCACAAGACCAGCTGACTGTTGCTGTTCACACAGCTGAGTCTGGAACCTCCAAAGGACGCAGTCCACCACAGGACCTCCTCCTCCCATGAGATAGTCGACCCTCACAGAGACTAAACTGTTGGCAGACAGACAACAATTTAGAAAATGTGGATGTGTAAAACCAGTACAGTGTCCTCAAACTACTTGTTAATTGCGGGGCAGCAGAGTGGTGTGGTGCTGTATACTTAGCACAGCAAGAAGGTTCCTGAGTTTAATCTGGGGTCTTGCTTCGTGGAGTTTGCTTGCTCTTGTGGTGTGTGAGATTTCTAAGTGCAGCCAGCTCCCACCGTCCAAATACATAGTGACTAGGGTTGATTTAATTTGAGACTCAAAGTTAACCTTAGGTGTGAATGGGAGAGTGAATGGTTCCTGTGATACGCTGGCCCCTCGACCAACGTCAGAAGAGTTGTGCAACCATATTATGTTTGAATTTGTCCTAAAAATGCACTTTTATACTTTTATGTTCAGATGTTATGAAGACTGTCAGTCTTGAGTAATACAGCAGCAGAGTTTTACCCTCTAGGCTTCAGTGTGGCTTATATCCTTGAAATTTCTACTAAAAGTGCCCTAGTTATGTCCAATAAATGTTGAAAATATCTCTTATCACACAGTTGACCTGGAATTTTGTGCCTTTGAAACCACTAATTAGGGTAAAAAAAGCAATCACTCAGACCCATGACAATAATCAAGTCAGGAGATGCACCCTCAAATTTGCACGGTACCGCACTATATCCTGCTCTGACATACATTTCACATGGTTACGACACTCTCTTGATCACCCCTTGTCTGTTTTCTTTCTCTTTTTGTTTGAAACAGATTACCAGAGGCTGATGACGGTGGCAGAGAGCATCACAGCCTTAATGTTCCCCTTCCAGTGGCAGCATGTGTACGTTCCCATTCTGCCCGCCTCCCTCCTCCACTTCCTGGACGCGCCTGTGCCGTACCTCATGGGCCTCCACTCCAACGGGCAGGACGACCGCACCAAGCTAGAGCTGCCACAGGAGGTACACACACCATGGTGTCTTCTTACACCACGTTTTAACACAGCTCTTAGTTGGTTCCTTCGCTGACTTTTGAATGGCTGTAGAATGCCGCCTAATTCACTGTTATGGGATTTCCATGCTTCGGCATTATTAGCTTCATTTTAAAACCTCTTTGTAAGACTACTTAGTTACAACATATCCGGTGTATATGAAGGTCAGTTACCTTTCAGCCATCCTGCAAGTTTGATTCATCAGTCATTAGTTGACACATTAGGAACATGTTCTTTAGTTCGCCATTCAGCAGATGTGTCCAGTAAATCATGAATAGAGTTGTTGGATCAAAATTGATTTTAAAATAGGATTTGTTGAATTAGTTATACTGTTTATAGGACTTGAAGGACTAGTTACAATGATGATACCACTGTTATACCTGTTTTTTCTCTACCTCGTCTTCTTCCAGGCTAACTTGTGTTTCGTTGACATCGATAATCACTACATCGAACTTCCCGAGGAGTTGCCCCAGTTTCCCAACAAGCTGGAGTTCATCCAGGAGATCTCAGAGGTGCTCATGTCCTTTGGCGTATCTCCAGAGGGAAACATTCAATCCAGTGACAGCCAGGTGAAATACCAGGGCCTCAGATCTGTTGACGTGGTCTCAGACAAGCGCAACGGCAACCTGGCCTCGCCCCTGAACTCGTACCTGCTGAGAGAGAACGAAACTATCGCCAGACTGCAGGCCCTGGTCAAGAGGACGGGTCTCAGCCTGGAGAAGGTGAGAAACCTTACAAATAAAAAATCGTCTGCACTAACAATCATGTGTTATACATTGGTCCAAATGTTGTCTTCAGGCTTAACTGCAAACAAAAATTGTGAAAATAGATACTAAAATTCCCAAGTGACATTGATGTAATATATTATGTAATGTAAAAGCTTCTTTATTTCACCAAGACAGATCATTTTTAAGGAAGTTTCCATTTTAGCCAGTTTAACTTTGAATTTGAGAGGCAAGATCAAGGCGGTGAACTGTTTTTAATAAAAAATGATTGTCTTTATGTTGGCATGTTAATATTCTGCTGTAAATACATTCTCTTCTCAAATGAATTGATATATATGTGGAATTGGGTTTTGCCAGTTCTTAAATGATGTAGAGGGCCAAAGAACACAAAGTTTTATTGCATTGCTGCCCAACTACCATCCCTGGTGCAGTAGAGCTCAGTAAACAAAAGGGGGCGCCCTTCTGTCACACAATGGACAGGATGTGTTTTGTCTGTAAAGACAGAAAATGATAGTTGTTTTTATATTTAATGTTTTTTAAGTGCTTTGAAATAGAAAAGTAACGTTGTTGTTTTGATTCAGTATTTTAATGTCTGACATATTTTGGTGCAGATCCTTAGACGTTCTTTTCCCCAGTGAATAATCCATAGATGTTGATGTAAAAATCAAGCACATTAAGGGGACTGATCACTGAGTGTGTGAAATGTGGTCGGCTTTTTGGATTTAAAGATACTTTTCGGGGTATTTGCTGTACAGTGTGCCATTCAAGTTTTATGTGTCGAATGTTGAAGGTGTTTTATTATACATCCAAGAAATGTCATCGTTTCAAAGCATCAGATCCAGTTCCCTTTGAAATGCTGCCGGTCGATATCTCACAGCCTTGATGACAGAAACACTTTATATCACTGAGAGTTGTGCAATCTCATTTCCATTAGAGTATCTTACACACAGTATTCAGTAGTATGATGAATTACTCGCTCTGAAGACTGATAGATGGATGAATTGGCTGATAATGACAGGAAGTCTTTGTGGTTGCAGTCTAATCGGCCTGTGCACTCGTGCCAGCATCAATTAGAACACAGTCATGAACGGATGAGCTAATTGTCTGTTTAGTTTTCCCAGACATGAGGTCAGTCCTCACTTTGAATTAATCTTATCTCAACTCACTGCAAAATTTGCTTTAAGGGAACAAGTCAAGGATTTAATAGACTCTTGCTGTCTGTCATTTGGCTGTGACATTTTTGTTCATTTATGTGTACACACGTACAGTGGACGGCCGACTCTGCCCAGCTGATGAAATGAAATGGGGCAGTGTAGCCAGACGTTCAAGCAAGACGTTCGTGAGACAAGAAGAAGAAAATCTAGCAGTGGCCGCTTTCGCCTCTTTCTCATGAGGATCCAAACACTCTGGATTCTCTGCTGCCCTCTAGTGGATGTTTAGACCACCACGCAAACATAAAGGACTCATGGAAGTACGGAGGCAGTGATGGTTACATAATTTTTAACAGACGCGTCTCTTTTCGTACATAAAGGCAGAATAAATGAGCCTTACGACAACATGACAACCAAACAATGCCCTGTCTCAAAAATCTCACTTCCTACTCACATGCTTTTTTCCCCCTTTTATCTAACCTCTGTTTTTCCTCTGCCTGTGCCCATCAGCTGGAGGTGAAAGAGGACGCCAGCAGCAATAAGGACCTGCGGGTTCAGTGTGATGAGGAGGAGCTAAAGATGCACCAGTTCAACGTCCACGTGCGAGAGGTATTTGCCAACCGATTCACCCAGATGTTCGCCGACTACGAGGTGTTTGTCATCCAGCCCAACCAGGACAAAGAGTCGTGGTTCACCAACCGAGACCAGATGCAGAACTTTGACAAGGTACAGTGGAACGGAAAGTTTGTTATTATTACACTTGAGGTTATTTGATTTTTTTCCTACCATTCATTTACATAAATTTCCAACTTTCCACGCACAGGCCTCCTTCCTGTCTGACCAGCCGGAGCCCTACCTGCCCTTCCTGTCACGTTTCTTGGAGACGCAGATGTTTGCCTCCTTCATCGACAGTAAGATCCTCTGCCATGATGACGAGGACAAGGAGCACACGCTGAGGGTGTTTGACTCCCGCGTGGATAAGGTCCGCATGCTGAACGTCCGCACGCCCACGCTGCGCACATCGATGTACCAGAAATGCACAAACATTGAAGAGTCAGGTGAGGAGACTTTGGAAAGTACTGTGCTCACATTTATCAGTATACCTCAGTTGTCTGACTTTGGAGAAAAGGCTGATTTTGTAGTTCCAGGACCTCATGTCATCGGGCTCGAGAATGACGAGACTCACCTTCGTAATATTTGCTCTCGTTACCTCAGCTTCCTGAACACGTTTAAATTGTCCACATAAATATATTTCACTCAGAACTAGAGTCCGACCAATGTCTCTGAAAGACTCATACCAATATGTTGGTGTTTATGTTTGACGATATGAAAACTTTACTCTACACAACATGCAATGCAGAAAAGATTCAGATTTATGTTTGAATTTAACCTTAAAAAACATGTTTATACTCTTAACTTCATTAAAGCTCTATAAATATGTTTGTATTTTTTATTTATAGCTATTTATAATAAAGTTTAGGGTTAAACTGTAAAATATCCAACTTGAATTCCATCCTTTGGTCATAAAGATTTGATAACGACATCTAAGGGATCCTTTACAATTTTAATTATTTTTTTATAATATGTATTTTACTCCCTTATATCAACACATTGTTGGACTTTAGTCCGAACGCTCTGTGTGTTCTATAGAAAACCTTTTTGTAAAACATGTTATATTCACTTATTATTAATCCAATAGTTCTCTGAGACCCTTCATACACTGCACACGGATCTTTATCGTGCCCTCTGATATCTTGGAGCATGCAGGGGAATTGGTGATAATTAATTATTTTCAGGCAATTCAATCATTGATTCTGTGCATTGCAGCTTCAGACAGTCACTCTTTACATTTTCCAATCTGCTGTATATCTCACCTTGTCTGTTTTGTATCCTTACACGCACTGTAATTATTATTATCTATTCTATTTCTCCTAACTCCTAACTATGTGTGGGTGAGTTGTAATGAGGCATCAGAAAGACTCTGTTTAAAGCTGCATTAATGGACGACTCTGATCTGGTTGTTTGTATTCTGGGCCTTTATTCCCTCACTTCCCTTGGTTCTGTGGGTGTTTGGAAGAAAATGGATTTTTCAGCTTTCTATTTTTTTTTGTCAACAAGTTACTGAATAAGAACTTAGAGGTAGTTAAGTGATGATTTAAAAGGTAGAACAACAACAGAATTTGACTCCCTGATAATCATCCTTAAACTTGTTTCTCTTACCAGTCCTACATGATGAGTAGTTCCAGTTGTTTCTTCATTCTGTTATCTCACCAACGACTTTCGTCCCCTCTCATCCGCAGAGAAAGCCATCGAGATGAGAGTGACAAAGATCGATCACACTGCCCTCCACCCCCACCTGCTGGACATGAAGATCGGTCAGGGACGCTACGAGCAAGGCTTCTTCCCGCGGCTGCAGTCTGCCGTGCTCTCCACTGGGCCCGTTTGCAACAAGTGATTATTTCACCCTAATATCACATCAAAATCGCCAACAAAAAATCTAATTTAAATAAACCTTCAAGGCCTTTTCCTTGAATTTGATTTTGTCAGCTGTTTATAGATTATTGTGGGTAAAGGTGATCCGAGTCATGTTTTGTTTCAGGTGGACCAAGAGGAGTGCCCCTGCCCAGTGGAGGCGGAGGGATCGACAGAAGCAACACGCTGAGCACCTTTATTTAGACAACGACCAGAGAGAGGTGAGAGGTCCCCACAGGGTTTTCTCGCCTCAGCTCTTAATTAAACACATTAATTGGCCGTGCTTCGTTTTCTTTGTTCATTTTGCATGACGTGTTCTCTATTAACTTTAAGTTGAATCCACCCTCTCTCCCCATCACACCTTTGGTCACTGTCTCTTTTTGTTTTTGTCTCTTTGCACTCCCGCTCACACACTCTCAGCATGTAGAGTGCATGTTTCCGGAGCTGCAGCTCCTGCTGTTTCTTGACTACTACTGGCTCTCACAGTCCTTCAGGCCCTGTCTAAAGTCAGTGACAGTGGACTTGGTATGTGTTGATAGTCGTCGGACCACACGTGCTGTGAACCCATGTGGCCTTAACCTCCCTGTGCTTCCTTCACCACCAGCATCTCAGCTTTAATCTGATTGTCCATGTCCCTTTTTTGATTCACGACATTTTAATAGTTTTATTTCGTTTCATGAGTTTCACCCCTCATTGATTTTGGAAGATTTGGTTTGGGAAACTTAAGTCTGGCATCATTATTAAAGCATAGATCTGGTTTATACTGTAAGAAATGAAATAGTCTGATTATTCCTTCATATATGTTTCTATGTGACCTGATTGCTGACTGCGATCTCTGTCTTCTATCAGAAGTACATCCAGGAAGCCAGAAACCTGGGCACGACCATCCGACAGCCCAAACTGTCCAACCTGTCGCCTTCCGTCATCGCTCAGACCAACTGGAAGTTCGTAGAGGGGTTGCTGAAGGAGTGCAGGAACAAGGTTTGACTATTTCTGTGATGTGGTTGATGCTGTGTCACATTGTTTTAATTGATTACAGGGAACCACGGTTTTTACACATCTGTTAAGATTTTAACAGTGAGATTGTGTAAAGCACTGTATAAAGTTCGTTAGTTGAGTAGCATTCCAGTAAGCTCTTCCTTTTTTTTGTTAAAGCTAAATAAATGTCAGGTTTTGTTGAAGTCCTGTGTGGACAGGAGCTTCTTTAACCACTGTCCACACATTCTTTACTGTTTCAACCAAGACACAGACCCAAACCAGCTCAGGTTTCATATGTTTACCTGTGTTTATTAGTAAACGGTTACTTTTAAGTGTTCACTAATAATAAAGAGCAAAAACCAAACAAAGGCTTTGTATTTTCATTAGTCTTATGTTTGTAACTTGTGTTTCATACTTCAAACAATTGTTATTGTGACTAGATGGAGGCTAGCAAACAGAGCATGAAATAAAATAACGCAAAAATAATGTTTATTAATCTGCAGACCAAGCGTATGCTGGTAGAGAAGATGGGGCGGGAGGCCGTGGAGCTGGGTCACGGAGAGGTCAGCATCACCGGCGTTGAGGAGAACACTCTGATCGCGAGCCTCTGTGACCTGCTGGAGAGAATCTGGAGCCACGGGCTGCAGGTCAAACAGGTCAGGACAAAGGGATCTCTGCGGTGTCCATGCACCTGATCAGTTCTCACAGCTAGTGGATGTAAAGTTCCCTCAGAACAAGTGATGATGCTACAATGTGTTTTCTCTCTCTTTCAGGGTAAATCAGCCCTGTGGTCCCACCTCCTGCACTACCAGGAGAGCAAAGAGAAGAACAATGCCACTCCTGGTGGTCTGGGACCTCCAGGTAGAGAAATCACTTCACCTCATGAACCAAATGAATCACTCACTCTCATTTCATTACACATAGGAAATGCTTTACGTTCCTTTTTTCCTCACACCAGGTTTCATTCATGACACGGAGAGACGCAAATCTGATGGTGGTGGATCAGCCATGCCCCCTCTGAAAATCTCTCTGATCCAGGACATGAGGTGAGGATCCATGAGGAGCAGATATTAACTAATGTGCATCTCAATTAGAAAATGAATGGATGAGGTCTCTCAGTTTAAGTGAATACACCAATAGTTGTTAAGTGTTTTTAATCTGCTGCTGGTCACTTTTGGAGGTAAGTAAGACTAAGACTGCCCTCCTGCCGAAACTGTCAAACAATCCCTACTTACTGTCCTGTTTTCCCTGTATAACTGGTTGTCTGTACATTTAGTTTATGAATAAATTTAATGATGAAGTAAATATCAAAATCGTATGAATTACAGTTAAACGTGTGATGAGATACTGAGAATAAAGGCAAAAAATATTTATTTTTAAATTTACACATACATTACAAATACACGCTCATATATATATATATATATATATATATTAAATATATATATATATATACATACCCAGAGAGATTCACCTACTCGTCATAAAGGTTGATGCAGTTTTTCAGGTAAGTCATTTTTGTTAGCAGTGATGCAGTTATATAAAAAGCTCTGACCTTCTTTATTGTTTTTGTATTTCTTTGATCGCAGATGTTGAGTTATGTGACCGTAGATGAAAACAGAAATCCTCAGCCTGATATAAACAAGGGACTGCACAAGCACACAACCACTGCCCCAGACCCCAAGGCCAATTTGGTGCCCCAATTTGCCATCATTTTTATTTTATGTTTATAAAACTCTAAAACTACTCCGTTCCATGGCCCTGGGAGCTGTTGTGGCTCACCTGGCTTTGCTGTCGCCGTGTTATCCACCATACCCAACCAGAGAAGTCGAGGCTTGTGGTGCGTGAAGACGGCTCGGAGCGAATCTGTGTAACAGCACGTTACTTCCAGCCTAATTACCAGACCCCCGCCAGACTGACTGAGAAAAGAGGAGGGGGTCAACGTAGGGCACAAACACACAGCTCTGCTCCGCTGGCAGACAGACCCTCCTCCACACTCGTGTGCACGTCTGACTCCATGATCGTAAACAGAAGCAACCACTTCCCTAACGTAATGAGTTTTAATAATTAATTATATTCAGGCAGAAAGTATTTAGTAGGGGGAAATAATTGGGGGTTTTAGCTTATTAAAGGTTATGGTCTCATATCTGTGTTACAAAGAGTTTTCTACATAAGAGATTATGGTAATAGTGTAGATGTTTTCCTCTGTTGTCATGGAGATAACAAGCAGAGGAAACTAGGTTACGTGGTTTGAGTGTAGAGGGTGGAGACAGAGAGGGGGTTGGAAGGTGGAGGAGGAGGAGGAGGCATGAAGAGCTCTTAGCAGACGAGCCGATGACACAGGTGGAGTGGAAGGGAATGTGTCTGGACATCGGAGGCATGATAGTGGCTCGGAGCGATGGCATGGGACCGACGTGCACACTCGCAGTCTGAGAGGCCGACAGAGACATACATGTACATGCTGTACCAGTGACTCCGGCTGAATATTGCAAGAGAGAGACAGACACGGTGAAATTATGAAGATTCATTAAATACTAATATGAATACAGTAACTCTAACACAAAGGTAGGATTAAAGATGTCTTGGAAAACAAGTGTATCCCTGTTTTTCCTTAAAATAAGATATGGTATTTTACGTATTAATCTTCATCTTTCAACTATGGAAACTGAATATATTATAAATTTGTTAAATACGAACTTCAACTTTACTAAACTTTATTGATCCCAAGGCAGATGAAAATGGAGAGTGGGGTTAAGTCGACTGCTATAATCTGAATTGATTGTAGGTGTGAATGTGAGCGTGCATTGTTGTTGGCCTTGTGATGCGCTGGCGACGTGTCCAGTGTGTACGCTGCTGCCACTGGCTCGAGCTGGGATTGGCTCCATCATCCCCCAGTTACCCTTACAGGATACACAGCATTTGTGATGATTTGTGCTTTTTTCCCACTCAAGCTGAAATTACTCACATGAAGTTGTTCTCAAATCTAAGTCATTATTGAGCAAAATATGTTTTGTTTGTATACATGTTAAACCCGGATTTTTGGTGAGCAATGAGAAAGTGTTTAACTCGGCATGAACATCACTCTGCATCATGAGGGCCAAACTTTCAAGTGACACAGCGATTTTGTATTTTATCTCTGAAGAATCTTTCACCGAAACGAAACTAGGAACAAAGCCTTTGTGGTTGTGTATGAGCTCCAAACCTCTGCTGACCTCTCGAGCTGTCGTTTACTTTTTTTTCAGACACATTCAGAAACTCAGCGAGATCAAGACGGATGTGGGCAAGGCCAGAGCGTGGGTTCGCCTCTCGATGGAGAAGAAGCTGCTCTCCAGGCACCTGAAGCAGCTGCTGGCAGACCACGAACTTACAAAGTGAGCAAAACACCACACTGCTGAACCTCGACTCCTCCGTCACTCACACTGACATATTCCTCTAGTAGTTAAATACAACAGTAAGTCTCACTAGGACACCCTCTTTTTGTTTTTGTGGAGGAATGTCTGTCGCATATGAAATGAAGGTGACGTGTGATCGACCCATTTCTTATACATTAACTCTCTTGAAATTGCAAAGCATCACACTGCAGTCCACCGCCGCATCAATAATTCACACCTCTCCCCTCTTCATAATTGATATCTGAGCGGTGAACTAGGTCAGGAGGATTTCTGTCTGCCTTTGTGACCTCCCGTTGCCGCTTGTTCTACTTTACATCAAAGCAAACACCCTTTGTTATTCATTTGCCACAAAAAGGATATGCCGTCTAAGACTTGAAATATGGAAAGTGGTACAGATCATTTAACGTTGTGGGCAGAAGCATTAACGTCTATTTTCAACAAACCTTTTCTTCTTTTGTAGAAAACTGTACAAGCGCTACGCCTTCCTCCGCTGTGATGATGAGAAGGAGCAGTTTCTTTACCACCTGCTGTCCTTTAATGCCGTGGACTACTTCTGTTTCACCAACGTCTTCACAACCATCAGTGAGTGCTGACGACACGGCCAGAAAACAACCTGTGTGTAGTCTTTGGGCTCTTATTGTATGTGTTTTTGTATTTAATGTGATATTTCTCTCCTCCCTGTGTCCCAGTGATCCCATACCATGTGGTGGTGGTTCCCAGTAAGAAGCTGAGCGGCTCTATGTTCACCGCCAACCCCTGGGTGTGCGTCTCCGGTGAGCTGGCAGAGACCGGAGTCCTGCAGGTCCCCAGAAATACTCAGGAGATTACTTTTGAGGTTGGTGTTGATCGAAATCGGCAGCTGTGTTTCCACCTTGTCCTGTTTACCTCCTTGGGGGAATTAGATCAAAATGTATTAACTTCAAATTTTCTACACAAGCACTTGAAGAGTTATAACGTTCATGCGTGAAACGAAAACCGTAGAACTCATCTCCTTCTCAACTCAAAGCACAAATTTATCAATCAACCCTTGTAGGTCAAAGTTGATCTTAGAAACTTGAATTGATTGGCAGTCACATGTCTCCTTCAAGACCAAACTGTCCCCTTAAATTATTCCTTCACATATCTGTCATATTCATTTGGACATGGTTCTAAAACTATTAAATATACATATAAACTCTTCCCATTGAATCCACATGGTCTCAGCTACACATTGGTTGCAGTTACAGGTTTTTATTTATTATAGTACAGTGACTAAAACATCCTACCTCCACTTTGAAACCACATTTGCTAGATTCAAATTCCTATTTGGAAATATTCATTAGAAACCATTCATTATTCACAGAGAAATTTGTAATAAAGTAAATAAAAAATTTGAGAATTTCTGGATCCATCCCAATGTCCAGATCTGGTCCAAAATTGAATGGGCTCCAAGTTTTTGCTTAATCCTGCTGAGAAACAAACAATCAAACCAACCAAGCAACAAACTCCCTTGGTGGAGGTGAAAACCAAGTTCTAATAAAACTGGAATTAACCTTTAACAAGATGAGTTGTTGTCTCGTGTATTGAATTACATCCCTTGGCATTTGACACCAGCTCTCCTTCGCTCTCTCTCTCTCCCTCAGTGTCAAAACCTGGGCAAGCTCACCACAGTCCAGATGGGCCACGATAACTCGGGACTCTACGCAAAGTGGCTTGTGGAATGCGTCGTGATCCGCAATGAAATCACGGGGCACACCTACAAGTAAGCACGCCTACTGAGGTAAAAGGCACCTGGCATTGTTTGGACGAGGCGGTTCTCAAAGGTTGAACTGGCTGTGTTTGTCGCACAGGTTCCCGTGTGGCCGCTGGTTGGGGAAGGGCGTGGATGACGGCAGCCTGGAGAGGATCCTGGTGGGAGAGCTGATGACCCCCAGCTCAGAGAACGATGAGAGGATGTGCCGCACCCCCCCAATGCAGCAGTCCCCGGGGATGATGAGGAGGTTTGTGACCATCTCACCGAACAGCAAACCAAGTAAGTCACTGCTGCACTGCATACGTCATCCGTGCCGATTCAGAAATAAAAATGTTCCTTATCTCCGCCTCATTTTGAAATAGAGTAGAGTCCTGCATGGGTAAAAAATATATTTATATAAACACAGGCATGGGTACAAATGATTTTCCAAGACAAGAGCGCCATGACCCTTCTGACGCGAGTTACTGTGTACGTATCGTGTTTATTTAGTTATGGTCACGACACGGGTCATATTTTAACGGATATAGATTTGACTTGGAGATAGTTACTGGAAACAGATCGGGGTTCAGAACAGAGCTTTGTGAGTATGGCTTTGCGACCTGAAGTTTTGTCCTCGATACCTTCAATACTAAAAATTCAAATGTGAAAATACAATACCCAAGGGCATCAAACCTGGATGGTATTTATTTATCTGCTCGTATTGTCCTACAGCCTTTTTCTTTGCCTCTTTCTTCTCAATCAGAGTTAAACACAGGTCAGATCCAGGAGGGAGTGGGAGAGGCCATCAATGGGATCGTGAAGCACTTCCACAAGCCGGAGAAGGAGGTGAGCGACGACAGTCCAGACAAGCCCCAGCCTGTCCCTCTATTATTCATCACGTATTAAGAACAGCAGCTTTCTGCTCTGGTGGTCCACAAGACCCTCGCTAGCCGACCATATTAAAGGAGACTTCTCACTGGTTTTTGGGGCACGGACATTGTAGAGTATGATGCCTGTTCCCAGTTCTAGTGGCCCCATCCATGAAAATAATTATTTATCAAAGGAGTTGGAGTAATAATGAAATTGAGAGATTCCTATTGAAGTGTTTTAGTGTCTTGTAGCTTCCCTGGGAATAACCGGTTTCAAATATCAATCACTGCGTATTTTCAGCACAAGGGATTATTTCAGGGAAACCCCCCCTCACTCTCGCTCCACCTCTGCACAGAACAATGGCCGCTGAAAATAACAAAAGTCCATAAGATTTATTCTGTTGTTTCTGTGTGTTAATGTTGAACATTATGAATAATATATCTGTTATTTCCTACGCCCTCGTGCCTCAACCTTATGTTTTTTAATCTCCAGTGTACCTTCACTCTTTTCTTCCTGCATGTGTATCAGTTTGATTGGTGTTTAAATTAAATAGTTTGACCAAAGACCTGAAACTGTAATTGAAAAGTGCTCGGTTATATTCTTCAGCATCTGTACTTTCTCTAACGATATGATTTCTCTTCTTGTTGTTTTTTTTGTGCTTCACAGAGAGGCAGTCTGACTCTCCTGCTCTGTGGCGAGTACGGCCTCGTCTGGGCTCTGGAGCAGGTTTTCCAACACGGTTTCAAATCACCCCGACTCTTTAAGAATGTCTTCATCTGGGACTTCTTGGGTAAAGATTTAATATTATAGCTCCCTGATTAAGTCTCCCAGCAAGTCGTACCATTGTCTCCATGTCTCGTCACCCCCTTTACTCTCCCCCTCATCAACAATGAAGTCCTAAAAATTCACAAATTATAATTAAAATCAATCATATTCTATTTCCACAGAAAAGGCACAAGTGTACTTTGAAGGTGCGGAGCAGCGGGAGGTGACTCCAGATGAAAACTGGCAAACCAGAGTTCGCCACTTCTGCCGCTTCATGCGCGCCATCAGCAACACATCCAGAAACATCGGCAAGGACGGGAAGTTCCAGATGCTTGTGTGTCTGGGTGCAAGGTAAGCATGCCGCACTCGCTCAGCCCCATTGTCAGCATATTTACACATAGTGAACACTGTTAAAATGCATTGAGGAAGTCCAGTCTTCAAAGTAGATTGTGTGTAATTGGTAGTGATCTTGTGGTGATGCCACAAATCTCCCTGCTAGAATTTACTTAACAACTGAAACAGTGAGGCTGCTGTGTCCGACCCCTACGCCTGACCACAAGAGTCAAGTGAAAAGGAGCTGTCCTTTTCACTTGACGTGTAACATCTGATGTGTATCAGATGTTTTAATCATTTCCTTTAGTTTGTCTGTAGAAAGGTTTATGTCTTTGTATCGAGTGAATAATGATCTCGTCTTTTTGTTTCACAGCTTCAGCTTCGTTGTATTTGTCTCATTTTCACAATAGAGAAAATGGCAATTTATCGATAAAGATTTTTATCCAAATTTTAATGTGGGTTGTCTCTATAACTACTATACACTGCCATGGTTTTAGGTTTTTCTAAGGGGGAAAAAAGCGACAGTTACACACATTCTTTCGAGTTGCTCGTGTGACTCCATGCGTGTGTTTCCTGCTTCTCGCAGGGACCATCTGCTGCATCACTGGATCGCTCTGCTCGCAGACTGTCCCATCACTGCTCAGATGTACGAGGACATGGCACTGATTAAGGATCGCTCTTTGGTGAACTCTCTGATCCGAGTCCTGCAGACGCTGCAGGAGTTCAACATCACTCTGGAGGCTTCGCTCGTCAAAGGCGTTGGTATCTAAACCAAACCAACCATCCCACTCGACGCACCGGAGGAGGAAGATCACTGGGGACCACTGAAAAGAATAACAGAACCTTTTATATGCAGAACCTGACTTGAACAAAGGACGTTTTCTGGCTTATATTAAAGCTACTGTTACATTTGCCATATATCAAGTGCAATGAGCCTTTCAAGATACCTTGTTATTTTTATCCTCGACGATGTTGCCATTAGATGTTAAAAATATGTTTTCTATTATGAATCATGATTTTCACATTATCGACGATGATCTACTTGTGCTAAAACATTTTATTGAAAGCTAAATATTTTCAATGTTATCGTGAACTGCTGACAATGGCTATATTTAAGGGAAAGCGAGGATCAAAACTGTTAATATATTTTCAGAGAAAAACAGTATTATTTTGTTAAACCAGTCAAGTTGCTTGCTCTGTCGTCAACTCAGATTCCAATGTCATAATGCAGAGCTTCAAGCAAATGATGTAGAAGTATGCTTTATAAGTATGCGTGACCGGGAGGTTTGTAGAGTGGACGAGGATTCACCTACATAAGAAAAACAAGCCCATTACATTTGAGCCTTTCCCTGAGAAATGTACGAGTATGCAAATCTTTTACATGAATTACCTTCAGAGAAAATGTTCCTTCTTGCATGTGAGACTTTGTGATTTAAGCCTGTTTCCAGTGACGGACATTGATATTCAGTTGGATAAAGGAAAATAGCCCAAGTCTTTGGTTTGTGTTCCAGACACACATCCCCCCCAAGTGATGCTTTGCCCAGCTTTCTGTGCAAAGTTGATCACAGTCACAACCTCTGTATAAGTACCTCCAGTTCACCCCCCCCTTTCCAGCCCTTACACTACATCTGCCCTCTTCCCTGCACACAGCGTGACGGCCTCTGCAGACTGATCTCCTGCTTCCCTTCAGATTTTGTTATATCATGGTTTCTTGCTATGCAATATCCAGTAGAGAAAAGTCAACCCCCCTCAAACTCCATGTTCTGGTGTGTTGAGGTAGAACCGGGCCCGCCTCTGTTACATCCATCGAACTTTACTGTGCAGAAAAAGAGATTTGATATGTGAAGGACTTCTTTTCTGTGCCAACAATGTCTGGAACAACTGTGTTGTACTCGTCTGTGTACAACCCATACATGAGCATCTTGGGAGATATATATATTTTTGTTTTTCCAATACGGTTGTACATTTATTGACATAGCTGTGTAATGTAGTGTTTACTAAGTGAGCAACAGTGTACAGTGTAAAAATATATTAAGAATAAAGCATCTGTAATGCGTTATAAAGACATGTTTTTATTATATCACAGCTCATTATCTGGTGAATGTGAAACCTCAGCGGAAAATGTTAAGATAAATATTCTCAGATTCTTAAATGTGAGTATTTTATTAATCTTCATTGATATTAAACAGAAAACCTTTGATGTCTAGACTCGAGAAAAAAATACTAAAATCAGTCAAATTTCCTTCAGAAATAGTGACAGAGATTTTCTTACAATTAAATAATGATAAAGATAATACATGCATACTAAGCTGGTTGTCCACTTTATCAACTTTTTATTCCTTATTTCTATAAAGTTTTAATATATTTAAAAAAAATATGTATTTAAGGATCACAATAGTTATTTGCACTCCCGGTTTAGTCTAAGGAGTTTCTTGACCAATTATAGAAAGAAAAAAATATGATAATTGTTAGCTACATCACAAATTTAATAACTCGTCTGCACTTTGTATTTATTACTTCGAAAAATATGAAAAACATCAACTAATTCCTCATCTCAACCCGAGCCCTATTTCTCTTCACACCTAAACTCTCTGCTTACTCCTGCAATAGCTGAATTTAAACATCTTGTATTCATATTTTTTTTACGTCATATTCCCATCTACCTCATTACATTGTCTACTGCAACTATGCATACTTGTCTCTTATTCATACAGTTTGTTATCTCTTGCATTAAGTCTGTTTACAGGCTTGTTCTTTGTTCTATTATATGTACTACTTTAGTGTGCATCATTTACTTAGTGAGTATGTACAGTTCTATATCTATCTATCCAGCTCATAACTATAATCACTGTGAAACGCGTCTAAGCATTCTAATGATCTATTCCTAGTGTGTTTCTTTGTGACCATTCAAACTGTTCTGTTGCGCTTTCTCAGCTGAGAACATGTAAACAAACTCTTTCGCGCCATTTCAGAGCGCTGTTTTTTCTTGGAAGCGTCGGGCCCGTTGGCTTGTGGGACTTTGAGTTTAACAGGAAGAGGTTGAACATAGGGAAAACCGGAGCGCTTCCGCTAGATCAACTACACCTCCCAGCGTCCACTGCCGCAGAGGGGCTCGCTAGGACGACGGCAATTGGTTGGCTCCAGGTTCAAACTGAACGGCTGCACTCCTTATATGGTCCGAGTGCGCGTAGCCCTCTCATTACGGCTCTTTATGCTAACGACATGCTAATGCCCAGCTGTATGCAACGGTAGTAAGAGCATGCGCAGTGTGGGTCGAGGACACAGCGAAGATTCAAAGTTTCTGTCCGGTAAGTCCGCTCTTATTTCTCTCCTAAGGAACTTACATAGGTGAGATTCCGCCGGTTTGCTGCGTGCGGGAGAGATGCGTGAGTGCGCGTTGTAGCCGTAGCATGCCTTGTGCGTTACCGCGTGCTGCGAGCCGAGCGTGCGTAGTATAACCGACAATGGGATAACGTGGAAGTGAGCGAGAGCGTGGCGTGGCGGAGGTAGCAGCCGCGGCTAGCTAGCATGCTAACGGCTAACAACAATGAGCCGCGTTTGGCGCTCTAGCGGGTTAAAGTTTGACATGAAAGGAGACGACGGGTTCGACGCGACTTTTCGCGTTTTACCGACAACACGCACGCGCGGTGTCGAGTCGCCAGCGGTGCGTTGTGTGGACTGTTTTATTCGTATTTCAGCGAGTAGCCCGGTAGCTTTTTGTTTTACTTCTGAGAAGCACCGCCGCCGCTTTTTGTTTGGAGTTTCCACCGCAGGCACATCCATGATCAACGCGACACATAACGGCGGCTGCATCACCGACCGCCGAGCCTCACGCATCAGTAAAGTTTCTAACCCACTGGTCCACGTTCAGCGCCGTAACACCGACGACAGTGACCGATAGTAAAACGTTACGTTGTTTTGTGGGTGTAACGTGCCTGTGAATCACCGCACGTTGAGCGGACGGAGCGTGTGCAAGTTTGGGACTTTAACTGTTACCTAGCTTCTCGTGAGTCTGTTTCCTCGACGACTCTTCTTAATACCACGAGCACGAACCGAGTTTGATCATTTTAGTGTTATGTGGGTTATTTGTTCCTTTGATGTTCCTATGACCGGGCTTTAAATTCCTGACATTCTTGTACGATATTTGTTCTTTAATTTCGTTGTTTTTGGTTGTTGATCGGTGTTCATGCGTTGCTTTATCAGCTAAATCGTGCTTTACATATAACATTTTGAGGTTATTATGCGTTATGAATGACTTGTGATCGTGTGTGTGTGGCCGCGCTCGTGTAGGGACCGCCCCCTTCTCGGTAGTAGACATGCCAGCTGCCTGCAGACCGACACACGGTGTTTATAACCAACACAGGCACGATTACCGAGCTTTGTTTTCTCGTTTGCAGGTTTTTGCCTGAACACAGGCCCACAAACAGACTATGTTTGGCTTCCACAAGTCAAAGATCTACCGGAGTAACGACGGCTGTTGCATCTGCAAGACCAAGTCCTCCAGTTCCCGCTTCACAGACAGCAGCCGATATGAGGAGACGTTCAGGCTCTGCTTTGGGTAAAGACACTCATTCATTCACAAAGTGCGTTTGTGTGGTGATGATGATGTGTTTTGCATATTTCGGAATCCAAACTGAAGCTGTTTGGTTTTATTTACTTGTCCAGGCTTTCGGAGGATCGTATCGGGGACATCTGCAATGCCTGTGTGTTACTGGTGAAACGCTGGAAGAAGCTGCCTCATGGCTCTAAGAAGAACTGGAACCATGTAAGAGACTTCTCCTCACTGTGGGGGGTCAGGTGTTTTTCTCTCCCTGATCTTGAATTGAAAGTTGACTTGGGTGTTTTTGCCTGACCTGTCTCAGGTGGTGGATGCCAGAGCTGGGCCAGGCTTTAAGATGACCAAACCCAAGAAGATCAAGAACAGTGATGGGAAGAAGAAAAGCAAGCTAAAGAAGCTCCACAAGTTAAAGAGACAAAGTAAGTTGTTTTAAAATATTTACTAATATCCCCACATATGTTGAGAAATGTGTTTTATTCACTGACTAGAAACTAGTTATACAAGTGATTGTGGATTTAAAATATGTAGGTCACAGTGTCTGTTTTCTTCCTAGTGTCTAGAGGTGCATCTGGTGGTTCTTTGAGTTAGGGCACACTCTCTCTAAATGCATAATACCAGGGTTTGAGTTACTTTTTCAGTTTTTAGAAAAGTAATTGGCAAGAATTTCAATAATAGGCTGGTTTATTTCTTAATAGAAAAAACAACAACCTTGATTTCCAGAGTGTGGTGTAATTGGCTATTATGACATAAAACAAGACACTTATTTTTTATTAGTGGTTGTATAGTTTAAACAAGTTCATTTTTCATTAGTTGCTTCTATGAATAAAAAAAAATTCTAAAATATATTCAGAATATTTTATGACAAATTTAGAAATATTTGAATTCTAAAATGACAAAGACAATGTATTGGTTGTTGAAATGGTTTAACTATTTATTTGTTGCTGCTATTTAAACTTCATAATAAATGTTCGGTTGTAAGTTAAAGTTGACTTCTTGGGATGTATTCATCAGTTTGTCAAAGCCATCTCCGACTTTGTCTAAGCGTTTGTCTTCTGTTTCCAAGCAGACTCTGATGCCCACAGCACCACCTCCAGTGCGTCTCCCGCCCAGTCCCCGAGTTACAGCAACCTGTCAGATGATGGTTCAGACATCGAGTCCAAACAAAGACGCCCCACTCCCTCCACTTTCTCTTTCCTGGACAGAACCTACTGGAAGAGGTAAACTATAGTTTTAATTATCATAACAAAATATTATGGAGTTGACGTTTTTTTTTACTCAAAGTGTTTTATTTTATTTGTTAGGCAAAAAGTGTGCTGTGGGATTGTCTACAAGGGGCGGTTTGGAGAGGTCATCATTGATCCCCGACTCTTTAAACCCTGCTGCAGTTCCACAAAACAGAAGACCCTGGTCTCAGCACCAGTGTCCCCACACCTTCCAGACCCACTTCCTCCACAGCTCCCAGAAGCATGAAAGAAACCTGGTGATTGCCTTTGTTGAAAATCCTTCAATAGGGTTGTCCACGGCATCTACCTGGATTTGTCTCCAGTGGCAGACCTCTAATCCCCACTCCCCCTGTTAGATCAGTTTGTTAGATATTTCTTTTGTACGTAATATTCCATTTTAATATGGGTATTTTTTTAAACTTTTGTATAGAGTTAAATTTCTTTTTTTATATAAAAAGCAAAAAGTAAAAAAAAATCTTCTCATGGGCATTAGTGTTATTTATAGAATGATGCAACACCTTTTGTTGAGGCTCCGTTTATGATTCTGTATTTTTGTTTTCGAATTGTGTGATCAAATAGCTGGTCACTGTTTTTTATATACATATCAAGACTGTTCTGTTTTCATAATTTGTCAAATTGTAAGTGTGCATGTGGGAGACACCAGCTCTTTCTAATACCAGCTGTTTTGTATGTGTTGGAGTGGCTCTTCAACAAGTTGCTGCAATGTTTTGTCCTTTTGTGTTTTGCTCCATGTGTGTGAGTCTGTAGGATTTCTAGTACACAGAGGGCTGTTGGTGACACCAGGGATCATTAGTACAACTGTCCTCTGAATAGGGATTTAATGTGTATAGATGAGAACATATAATTTCTGAAGTTTTCACATCTTAGGCATGCCATGAGTTTGAAACACCTTGTAATCTGTTCAGCAGTGGGTTCACATTGACTCGGACTGATGTGGTTAGATCATGCATGCTGTACATTCCATGGCCTTCCTGGAATGACTAAAGCAGTGTATTTATTTCTTTTGTACAGCCTACAATGAAATGACAATGCATTTTGTAAAGCAAATGATTTTTAAAATGGATTTTGTAAATACAGTGTTTTGGCTCTTGGTAAATCTAAGCCCTTTTTCAAACCACTACTTCTGTAAAGAAACAGTTTTTGAGTGTCTGAACGACACTGAAACCCTATTTTTACGCTAATTTAGCGAAGCTTTTAATCACATTTTCATGTCTCGCTATCTCAGGCACATTTCACTAAAGGCATGCAAAGCTGTAGCCTAGGCTCTGCAGAAAAATATGTGAAAACTCAATTGCAGCATCAGTGGGCTGCAATATTCCCTCTAATTTTCTGTATTTGTTCACTAACGGCATGCAGGGGTCAGAAATATAACTTACAGGAATCACATGATGTGTTTTATGGCTTCTTAACATTTTGTAAGGCGAATGCTGTCAAAGAAAATGTGAGATTATCAGCGCTGTGATTTACTCAGAAAAAGTTCAAACTATGCAGACATTATGAATGTGTGAATTTCTCTGGGATTTCTGTCACTTTTGCTGTAGAAGTGAAAAGTGGTGGATCCTTATTCAACCAAATTGACTTGTAAAAAGCATCAAGTATTTCAGCAATAACTTTACATTTTCCTAACCATGATTCATAATTGTCTCTGTTTATTTCCTGTTTTAATGTTCCTCATATTGCACAGTTTTAGCCATGGTATGCTTACTGTCTCTCAATTAATAGTGCATTGACAACGGTTGATTTTCTTTATCTTATTCTGTTATTTGCATTATTGTAACCAATTCCAAACTTCATCAATTGACAGGCGATGCTCTGTAAAGTTGCTTAATATATAAACTTTTCTGCGGCAGGGTAGTTAAATGCTGAACTTGTTATAATATTCTTATTAAAAGGAGAGCTGCTGCTTCCTTTTAAGCTGGAAAATAAGCTTGTTTTTTGTCCTTACGGAGTTGCCATATTGTTTTTGCGAGGTACATCTTTGGGATGTGAGATGTGCCTTAAATGAATTACCTGACTTTCATGTAATTTATATTAATTTATTACCAAACATTTTTTTCTTTTTTACTGAAACTTTGAGACAACTGTTGTAGAGCCTAGAAAGTCTGTTTTTATTTTGTGCACTTCTTTTGAACATGCAATGTAGATTTTTTTTATATGCTTTTTTTGTATACTGTACCACAAACTAGAACTGTATTGTAATAAAAAGAAAATCAACTCATAAAGAAAAAAGGTGTTTGTGCTTTTTATGTTCACCAACAGGGGGCGGGCAAGAGCTGCACAGCAGACGTGTTTTTCAGTGAGCTCATGCACAAGAGACCTTTCAGATGTAGAGTGTTTTGGTTATTTCACTTTCAACATCACTTTTTAATTGTTTTTAACCACATGTTAGACCATGTTAAGAGCTCTGCTACATTGCTGCTACCAATACACCACAATTATATAACTGGTAGGTTAAATACCCCCACAAAATCCATTGTTTTAAGATAAGGTGACTCGTTTTGAAAGCGTGAAGTATTCATAAAAAACTGTTGTGACTGTCTTTGCATCTACAGGTTCACAGTTATTTTCTTTTCTCATATCTACTCGTAACAGTTTGAATTAGCCACTTATCTGTTTGATGCCAAATAAAACCACACTAGCAGAATGTGATTGACTTGGGTGTGATCTTATTGTAAATACTTTCAATCAAAGTTTATTGACTTGTCTGGAGCTATCCCACTTTGCTCTGAGGCTAACGTGAACGTATTTCCCGCTAGAATTGTCACATTTACGATTTACAGAGGGTAGTTAAACGCAACGTTAGAGCCATTGTGATAAACTTGCGTTGCCTAGCAACCACGCCAGGTGCCATTCTCGAAGTAGCTTGTAGCTAAGTTAGATACATGGACTAAGATCACGAATGTTGTGTGTGTGTATTGTGAGTATGTGTTGTTTGTATGCATTTTAAGTATGTAGTGTGTGTGTATATATACTGTGTGCATGTATTGTTAGTCTGTATTGTGTGAATGTTTTGTAAGTGTATTATGTGTATATATTGAGTTTGTACTGTGAGTATGTATGATGTGTGTGTATTGTAATTATGTATTGTGTGTATGTACTGTGTTTACATATTGTGTGTATCTATTGTGTGTATGTTTTGTGAGTATATATTGAGTACATATTGTGTGTATGTACTGTGTTTACATATTGTGTGTATCTGTTGTGTGTATGTATTATGTGTATATATTGAGTATATAATGTGTGTATGTACAGTGTTTATATTTTGTATGTATGTATTGTGAGTATGTTTTGTGTGTATGTTTTGTGAGTATATTGAGTATTTATTGTGTGTATGTACCTTGTTTATATATTGTGTGTATCTGTTGTGTGTATGTACTGTGTGTATGTATTGAGTATATAATGTGTGTATGTACAGTGTTTATATTTAGCTTGTATGTATTGTGAGTATGTTTTGTGTGTATGTTTTGTGAGTATATCGAGTATTTATTGTGTATGTACCGTGTTTATATATTGTGTGTATGTGTTTGTCACAGTTGCTCACAGTTTTAAGACACACTCGATCACGTTGGCGCAATAATATAATTTCCGCTTTATGATTTCAAAATAAAAGCCCTGTCCATCGCTTCGATCGCATAACGTTTAACACATCATCGCGGCGCTTCCGGTTCAGCACCGGCGATTTAATTGACTTGACGCAGCTGTCTCTTTTTCCTTTTTTACGTGTACGTGTACGCGCGCGCACGCTCTCCTTCTCGCTCTCTTTTAAACACACACTCTCTCTCACACACACACACACACACACACACACACAGTCACACACACACACACTCTCTCCTTTCTCTTTTCAAAAGCCCCTTGTGAGCAGATTGACAGGCTAGAATGAAAATGAGGCGGACGCTCGCTCACGGCTTCAGTGCGTCCGCGTCCCGTTTGAGCAGACGTCTCCACTTGGATCATATCACCATGGGACCTGCTCGGGCTGCGAGGGACTTTTGTTTGTTTTTGCTCTTGTTAAACAGTCGCCAAAGCGCTGCGCTAACAGAGACTCGAGGTGGGACTGTAGTGAGTGTGTGTATGCGTGTGTATGTGAGTGCATGTGTGTCTGCGTGTTGTGTTTTTTTTTCTGCAGTCGTGCTACTTTACGCACGCTTTGAGGAGCGCGCTCTTGTTGTGTTTCTCCACTTTTCAGTTTCTCGGCGTGTTCCTGCGTAAAGTGTCGCTGTGGGATTTGACGTCCTCCTTACACAAATACGTTTTTTAGACGGGTTTTGTTTTCTGTGTAACTTATTAACTTCCAGGTTAGTTCACCCAGGAGGTTTTAAATTCCCTGCTGTAGACTACTACTACTAGTATTAGTAATAGTAGGGAGTTTTATTGTTGTTCTGTTTTTCAGTTAAATCAGATTTTCATTTGCTGTCACAAACATGCTCAACTTTCAAGTGCCCACATGATACAAGTCCCACCAGCTGGATGATTGCACTGTTTGAATGTGTTTGTGGAGATAATTGAGACCCGTGTGGATTTCAGCAGATCCATGTGCAGAGGGAAGTGATGGCTGTCACATCGATGCTATTTGTCAGAACACTCCAGGCTCGTACAAGTGCACGTGCAAGGCAGGATTCAGAGGAGATGGAAAACACTGCGAAGGTAACGTGTCCCCTCTTTGATAAAACATTCTTATCTGGTCTCCACATCCATCAGTTTTGGATGTTCTGGCTCTGGAACCTGTAATATTAACATGTTATTAATATTCACATCACCATGTTTATTCTACTGTGGCAACTTTTGGGGGCTTTCCATTTTGTGATATCTGTGATCTTTATTCTTCTTCTTCTCACATCCACACATTCTCTGATTGACGCTATTACTGTTTGTCCAAAGACAAACCTTTTGGACTTTTGATACACATTCATGTGTGTGTTGTGGCTTTGCAGACACCGATGAGTGCGACCTGGAGTACAATGGAGGCTGTGTACACGAGTGCAACAACATCCCAGGAAATTATCGTTGCACTTGCCACGACGGATTCAATTTGGCACATGACGGACACAACTGCCTAGGTAAGAGCGGCCAGAGACCACTGAGTAAATAAGCTCTGTGATGGCCTGAGGAGTTCATGTCTGTGTAGGCTGCTGGTCGGGAAGTTTCTCCCACACACACCCAGACTCCTTCCTTCTTCCACAGCTTCAACCCAAACAGTTTGGGTTCTGCTCGTCCAGCAATTTGAAATACTCACAAATATTTATGCTCCAAAATCTTTACGTTGGGGGAAAAAAAAGCCTTGATTGCATTTGCTGTGTTTGTGAACATGATTTGTACAAACACTGCTGAACCGATGTGATCAATCCTCTGTGCTGTAGATGTGGACGAGTGCAAGTTCAACAACGGTGGCTGCCAACACACTTGTGTCAACACCATGGGCAGCTACGAGTGTCGCTGCAAGGACGGCTTCTTCCTCAGCGACAACCAGCACACATGCATCCACCGCTCTGTGGGTGAGTGAAGAAACCTGCACGCTTGTTATGTGAACATCTGTGAACCGGAAAAACACAACTTAAACATATTCTGTGGCACTCACCAAAAAAAAAGTAATGAAATCGGTGTCTAACTCATTCATAAAAGAGGGTTTAAGGATTGGTTGTGGATGCTTGTGCTAATTGTCTTCAGCAAATGGGGGGAAAAGGGGGACGGAGAACTATCCAGCAATTTCTCTAATGCTCACTTACAAATCTTCAGTCTGACAGCACAATGAGGGGTGACAGGTTCAAGCTGGCTCCCGTCACCGAGCTTTTATCCGCAGCAGCAACACGCTGTGGGAAAAAGGATCTCCGAGTCCCCGGAGAACAAAATAAGTTAATAACTGCAGCACTCGGGTCTATGTGGTCTGTGTCGCAGATTTGTCTGCAGGGCCTTTGTTTTGTCTCCTCGATTGAAGTCAACTTAAATGCAGGCCCTTTCCTCTCCATCGAGTCTTGACAGCCCTTTTAAACCCTGTGGACCTATCCACTCAGCTGTGACTCATCTGGATAAATGGCGTTTTCATAATCTCACTTTTCTGCTCAGAGCGCTGTTGAGTACGATGCAGACTCCAGACCAGTTTGCAAAGCTTCCATTGCAGGGAATTCATTTTCAAACAACTTTTTCTCGGCTTGCAGAAATAAAAATGTTCTCTCAAGATGGGATGAAATGATAAATAACCCCGGGTTGGTGTTTTTTGAATTGTGTAAAGCCGGAGAACAATCAGTGTCTTTGAGGACGGCGCACTAATCTCTCACTATGTGTGCCTTTGTGTGGAGCCGGTCAGTCACTGTAGGAGAGTTTCATTGTGTACCCTCTCCCTCGTTCTCTTCACAGAGGGCCTCAACTGTATGAACAAGGAGCACGGCTGTGCCCACATCTGCAAAGAGACGCCCAAGGGAGGCGTGGCCTGTGAGTGCCGCCCAGGGTTCGAGCTGGCCAGGAACCAGAAGGGCTGCATCTGTACGTGCTCGGTGGCATGAGGCTAACTTCACACTGCACACCCACACACACACACACACACACACACACACATACATGCACAGTGGGCTTCAAATGGCACGCTGATCATTTTGGCTCACGCTTGCATGTTGTTGACCCCGCAGTGACTTGTAACCACGGCAACGGAGGCTGCCAGCACACCTGCGAGGACACGGAGAACGGCCCCATATGCAGGTGCCACATCAGGTACACCCTGCAGCCCGACAAGAGGTCATGTGTAGGTAAGCGTGCTGTGCGTCGCTCGTTCAAACACACTTCCATTTTTAATACACTCCTTTTGAAAGCATCACATCTTGATCTCTCCGATAGGTGTCCCCGTATTGTCTTTAATCCAACTGACCTGCGAGGAGCTCAGTCATTTCAAACTCATGCTGTGCAACTTAACGTTGTTTAGAGTCGCACATAAAGTTTCAAAAGGTACTAAATAGATCAGTCAGAATTTTCAGTTTTGGTTGGAATATTTCAGTTCAGTGGCGGATCTTGGATTTTTATAAATCAGGGGCCGGAAAGGGGGCCACATTTTACACAGATAAAATATATATCCATCATCCATGCACGATTCCTGATTCAGTAAGGTGCACATTTCATTCCTTGTTTACTGTAAGCTCAAAGCCAACCGTCCCTGAATATATACATTTTTTTTAATGGTTCCTTGTTAAACCACATTGTGTAAATATGACAAATTTATTGTTAGTATTGTTGGGGGCCAATCAGATTTAAGCTCGTACCAGTGCCCCCTGACCACACCCATGTTTCAATTTGATATAACTGTGATAGAAAAAAAAATTATTCTGCCCTGGTCGGTTGTGAAATTCTTAACTTAAGGTTCATTTACCGGATTCTTTCACATCTCACCATGTTCCTCAGTGGACGAGGGAAAGAGTGGATCATAGAGAAACAGAAACAGAAAGCTGATGAGAAAGTTTGATTCATGTTCTAGCTTCTTGTTTGTGATAAATGTATTTCGCTAACTATAGTTGAACTCGACCTGAGCTCAGCGAGTGAATATTCCAGGAACAGCTCCTACTTTGTTTCTTCAGTCAGTCAGAGACTATCTTGATGGCCGACTGGAATCACAGTAACTGGAACTATCTCCCTGTGTCAGCTCTCCATGTTACGCACTGTGCCTGTTCCCACACAGCGGTTATCAGGGACAAGGATCCACTGTCAGATATTGGGTAATATCTCTCCCTGCAGCAGCAGTGTGTGTGAGGTCCGGGCATATCAGTGCAACGTTGTCTCCAGATTCTCTCGGCTGATGTGCTGTGTTGTCTGACACGCGCCATGCCACTACAAGCTGAATATCTCAAGTGTAAACATGCATCTGCTTACTGAGAGGTGGCCGACACAAACAGGAAGTCAGCAGAGGAGTGTTGCGAGTGTTTGTGTTGTTTCCTCGTCTGCGCTTGTTTGTGTGTTTGTTGGCTGGATTATGTAAAAAGTACCAAACCGATTTCCATGAAACTTTGTGGAAGTGTGGAGCATAAGGAAGAACAAACCATATTTTGGTGTGGATCCGGATCAGGGGGCAACACTTTCCCAGTGAAATATTATATAAGAGAGCTCATATCTCCAGCTCGGCCCAACAGTCCCCGTATGAAACCACATTTAGATTCAATAGATCCTGATTTTAAATGACATCTGCACAAAAATGCAAACATTCACTAATCAGTCCCCTAAACATGCCTGATTTTGACTTAATTTTACTCTCTGAGAAATCGGTGAAAATATTAATAAAGTCCCATTTCGTTCCAATTTCTTGACAGTGAAAAATATTCCTGGATCTGCCCCATGATGAGAATCTGCTCCTAAATGAAATGGGGGCTTACTTGGACTCATACCACATTCTACCACCTAGTTTTGGGATAATCTGTCAAGAATTTCTTTTGTTATCCTGCTAACTAACCAACTAACAGACAGATACACAAACAAACGCAGAAGAAAACATGTAATTTGATGTGATTTGATTGAATTTACAATTGAGCTTTGTCGGATGTATGTGTTCCACTGAGTTCCATTCTAGTTTTCGTTCTTAAAGGAGTGATTTTGAGTTTATCAGTCTTAGTAATAAAGGTTGTGTTTCTGTGTCTCAGAACGGGATGAGGCCACCACCGAGCCCTCGGACAACAACGCCACATCCATCACTGAGGTGGACAAGCGGGTCAAGCGAAGACTGCTGATGGGTAACGATTGCACCCTCCTCCATTCAGAGGCCTGACTTTCTGTTTAATGTGTTGGCGCGTCGAGCTGCCAGGAACCACCGAGTGGTGTCCAACAGGGGAGAGGAGTAACGTCTAGTAAACCCCAGGCATTCCTCAGCCGTTTGGAGCAAACTGTGAAATGACTGTGCAGTCGCTTCCTCGCCCCCGGCTTCCACCCTGAGTAACATGCATTTGTGACAGTGTGGTACATTTCACATTTTCCTTCCATTTGGGGAAGGGCAGCGTGTGAATCTCCTCTTGTATCGTTAGTATTTATCAGTGGTGTGATTCTGGGTGAGTCCACACATGAAAAACAAGATATCTTTGGCACCAGCTCTGGGAGTCTTGTCCTGTGTTATGGATAATACATGTTAGCTGTGATGTGTGCCTAACCTCTATGTGTGTTTACTTTACTGTTCCCTTTACAAACCAGGCATCAGAGCCTCAATCGTCTGCTTCCACCAGCATTTCTAAATGTGTTAAACAGCATTTAACAGTATTCAAAAGCATAAGAAGAAATGTGTATTTGTTGTGTCCTTCTGATGGATTGTCGGTTGTTCTAAGAATAACATGTTCAGTAGATCGAGGTTCGGTTTTGTTTAGGATCTAACATCTGACGTTGAGAAATAACGCTCAACCAAAGTCATTCACATACAATCATGCTTTGTGTTGCACTTTCAGAAACCTGCGGCGTGAACAATGGGGGGTGTGACTGCACCTGCAAAGACACCACCACAGGCGTGCGCTGCAGCTGCCCCGTGGGCTTCACCCTGCAGCCGGATGGAAAAACATGCAAAGGTCAGACTGGCAGTCCCCCCCCGAAAAAGAAGAGAGCATGAGTATCTTGGTGCTGCCGCCCTTTTTGGAAGTGTTGTTGGAGTGTTGGTGTCAGGATGTCGCCTTGTTTCCCGCAGATATCGACGAGTGCGAGATTCACAACGGCGGCTGCGATCACTTCTGCAGGAACACCATCGGCAGCTTCGAGTGCAACTGCAGGAAAGGCTTCAAGCTGCTCACAGACGAGCGGTCCTGTCAAGGTAGAAAGTCAAATCCTTCTCCTGTCTGTTTACCTCAAACTCTGCCACAAGCCAATAAAGATCAGTTGGGAGTAAATGTATTTTCATAGAACAGATGGAATAGAAAGGGACATCATGACTTAAGATGTTTGTGAAATCCATTGCTCATAATTTCATCATCATATAAAGATAATTTTATTTTTTTAAGTCTTGATCTCTTTTAAATTTTCTTTCTAAATTGATTAGGCAAGATTTTCTTTGTTTTGTAACTTATCAGAATATGTGGGCAGGTTTAACTTCACGGTTACAAAATGGCAACAAAACCTTTAAAACATCAAATATTTTTTTTTACCTCAGCCTTGGAAAATATGTTTTTGTCTGCATTTGTTAGTTAGTTAGCACATTTTGTTGAGGGGTGGGGCATGAGCCAAAGAAGAACCCATTATATTTTAATGTGACGTGTTCAGAGGGGGAGCCAGGAATTAATTTTCCTCTCTTTAAAATTATTTATCGACATTTTTGTAGATTATTCAGAGGGTGTGTGCAATTTGGTGCTGATCCAAGTAAATATCAAAACCTAGTGAATTTAAATGTGGTTTCACGATGGGACTGTTGAGCCTGGCTGGAGGTGTACTCTCTCAGAGTGCCATTCTAGTTTAGAAATGTGGCTACTGCTTTGTTTACCTTTGGATCAGAATGTATGTATTTAATGAGGCTTATCTGATGCATGTGTAAATACATAAAGGTGTCTCAATGAGTTACTACCTCCAGAGGGGTTTCATTTGTGAAACAACCTGTACACGTCACATTTCCCCTCAGTGGGAAAATGCAGGATCAAATGCTTGTGTGTGTCTGTGGGTGGGAAATCCCTCCTAGTGAAGATTGCAACTGGCTGCCCTGCTATTATGTCATCTGTCTGATTCTGATTACAGATATAGATGAGTGTTTTTTTGAGCGGACATGTGATCACACGTGTGTGAACTCCCCCGGTGGTTTTCAGTGTCTGTGCAACAAAGGCTTCACCATGTATGGACTGGCCCACTGCGGAGGTGAGACCCTGTTAGGTGGAGGGAGGTATACATAACAACTTGAGCGTAACACACAAGTGCTAAAAAGTATACAAATGGGAGTACTCGCTCATTGATGTGTTGCTGTGAAACGGAGCCTGTAATCATAGTAATGATTTTTCTTTTTTTCCTCTCAGATATAAATGAATGCAGCGTGAACAATGGCGGCTGCGAGCAGGGTTGTGTGAACACCATGGGTGGATTTGAATGCTTTTGCCATCCTGGCTATAAGCTGCACTGGAACAGAAAGGACTGCATTGGTAAGCTGGTGCATCTGTTGAGTGCTGCTGTTCTGTCTGTGGAACAAACGTGATGCAAATCTGTGCGACATCCAACATTCTGCACTAAAAGCTGGGGGACAAAAACAGGAGATACTTTGAATTCTGCTCTCTTTTTTTCTCTTTAATTCTCCGTCACTTGATTTCTCTTGTGTTTTGAGTAAAACGTCCAAAGTGCATCGATGCTGTCGGAGCTGTCAGGACGCTGGACCGGTTCTCGTCCTCGTTTGTTGCAATGAAAGGTTTTCTTTTTTACCCTCGAGTTTTGTTGTGGTTTCCATCTAGAGGCTGAGGGTTTACCACCTGCCAAACCGCCCTCTAAACCCACATTGAACTGCAGTAAGCAGGCGGGGGGGGACCGCTGCTTCCTGACCTGCCAGTCCCAAGTTCACATCAGCAGCGGTGAGTTGGATGAATCAGATCAACACACTTAGCCAGGCCATCATGATTTTGTGTGATTTGTAACTTGATATCCAGAAGATGAGCTCTGCACAGGAGAGAGTTTCATGCTAAGGTTTCATGGTTTGTACAAACTGCATTAAAAAAAACTTTTTAACTTTTAAATTAAAATTGCTAAATTTTCCAATCATTTCACTTTGAGATCCATTTTCTTTTTGAATGTTTTCTTCTTATGAACTTCATATGATTTGAAGAATAACTGAACACACACAGCACAGGAATCACTGTCAGTTTTGTTTAATAAATAAATATTCTCGGATTTGCTCCCACTTTTCTGCAGTTTGTCAACATTAAAATAATCGTTTCATTTGTGCAATGTTTCAAACAGTTCGTTAGGATTAAAAGAAAATACAGAAATATCCAAATTTTAACTTTGATTTATCCATAATGGCTAAACTGTTTGGCTTCCATAACACTCCCAGTTCAGGATACTGACTTGAAAATGGAATTGGGACAAAACAGTTCATAGATGCCAATAATTGGCTTGATGTGAATTGCCAGCAGAAAGTGCTGACTGCTAGAAGTAGTTCTCTACTTGCCACAAATCTATCTAAATCAAATTTGGGGTATTTTTGGTTGCGTCTTTGGTTCTCATGTTAGCTTCAAACAGGGATAAATGGATGTCGGACACAGTCTAGCAAACAAGAATAATAAGAAGATTGACTTCAGTTGATATGACGTGACTCTCCTCAGTCAAGTGCATCATCCAATTTTTTTTCACAATAAGACTCAAGCAGCACAGAACTGGTCAGGCGTCTCCTGGTGCAGATAGGTTCTAGCAAAGTGAAGTCAAATCCTGCTAATGGTAACGAGTAAGTCAAACTGGTCTAACCTTGTGAACAGTGGTCGGCATCAGTCTGCAGAGAGATGGGTTTCGTGTTCCTACATGCTTCCTGTTTGCTCTCTCACTTGCCTTTTGTGGCCCTGACTTTTAGGGACGGAGGATTCCTACACGGTGACCTGTGGAATGCCTTTGCCCTGCTTGGCTGACGCACAAAAGAACAACAGTGGCTTGTATTGCTTGGGCAAGTACAAAACATCCCAGATTTACATCAACCTTTCCGCTCTGCCACACAAAACCGTAACTCAGGAAACAACTCTGGCTTTCCTTGCCGCCAGTTGATATAAAAGTAGATCAAAATAACAAGATGTGTTTCTGTTCCAGGTCCAGAAATGGCCGCTGCTCCCCGCATTAAGACCACAGTCACCTTTAAGTCGGGCCCCGGGAAGTGCAACCTAAAACGAAGTCAGGAGAAACTGAAGGAGAGCTTGAACGCTGCACACTCAGGTACAGAGGTTGACACACAACAACCCCAAAACATCCGCACACCAGACAGGATGCAGATAGACAAGCTTTTGAGTTTCAGCCTATTCGTGGTGTTGGTTAGAAAAACACTTTGGGTTTACCGAGAACTGTCAGCATCTGAAGCCACAATCTTTCGGAAGATAAAGCGGACCTGAAAGGCTGTAAACCAAAACAACCCAAAGGCAAATGTGAAGGAAATTTGTGGCTACAGTGATGTGGCTGAAGTGTCTTGAACGGCTCAGCGCCGCACTTTGAATGGCAGTGACAGGGGAGGATGTAATTAGCCGTAGCATGCCATTCAGCTAGCTCGGACCCAGCTATCATTCAAAGGTTCTGATTGGAAGAGAGAAAACATTCCTGGATCTGCCCACTAATCCAGATTGGTACTAACATCTAATGGGTTCCTTCCTGACCAATTTTTCCACCAAGTTTCGTAATAATCCGTCAAGTAGTAAACAAACAGTCAAAAAATATATATATCATTATTTGGAAGGCCTGTTTTGAAATCATATTGTAATTCAAAGTTTTCCTATCTGAGGTACTGAAATTTTCTTTAACAGTTGTGCATTTGTGTGTGTGTGTGTGTGTGTGTGTGTGTGTGTGTCTCTCTGCTGGCTGTGGTGTGGTTGTGGGGGGGTGGTCGGTCCCTGGCTCCACAGATAGCAGGTTCCCCTTCACCGAAAACGTCCAGTTCAGCTACGTGAGCCTGCGCTGCTCCTCGTCCGGGCAGCGGACGAGGAGCCGCCACGGCAAGAGAGCCGGCGAGGAGGACGGCTCCTCCATTACAGCTGAGTTTGAGCTGGACGTGAACCTAGAGGAGGTAACAGGTTGGTTGGTCGCCCTGCACTTCTTGCCTGCTCTGTGACCTCTGCTCCTCGTTCTCCACCTCTGTCTCTCGCCGCTGTCCGGTCGTTACTAATCCAACCAAACTGTTGAAGTATCTCCTGTTTTGACTTGGTGGTGGTGGTGGTGGTGGGCTGTGGGGCGTAGGGTCAAAGGGGGTTTTGTTTTATTGTTTTGAGTTCTATATGAATGTTGGCCTAGAGTGTTGCTTCCCTGACTTGGAGTGTTTTTAATGTGTGAAGGCCTGGGCAAGCATGTGGTCATCCAGGCATGGATTCAAAGTCTACTCAAGGTGTGTGTGACATGACAACAGTTGTGGTATCATGTCTGTCTCTCAGCAGAGAGCTGCGACCTGAGCTGCGTGCGCCGGCGCTCGGAGAAGAGGCTCAGGAAGACCATCAGGACCCTGAGGAAGTCCATCAACCGGGAGCAGTTCCATCTCCACTTCGCCGGCTCCGACTACGAGCTCGCCAAGAATCCCGAGCAGCCGGTGGAACTGACGGGACAGTGTGTGGGCGGACAGGGGCTGACAGGCAGGAAATGTGGTGAGTTTTTTTTTCTTTTCGGTTTACCTTCAGTTCCCTTTGTCAGTCGCTGAGGATGAGATGGAGTTTGGGACATGCAGCATTCAGCCAGCGTTCTGTTCATCTCTGCAAAGCATAGAACCAACTACTCGTGTTGCACCTAAAAAGGCAGCGACGCCTGTGGGTCGGCCCGACGCACAAACTCACGACTTTAAGTAATTGAAATGGCCCATGCCAGCGTGATATATTTAGACAGGCTGGTTTAATGATTGGATTCGGAGCAGGTGTTGGCCAGATGAGTGCCATATTTGGTTTGCAGACATGCCATAAAGAGCTGGTTGGAGGGCAGAGCGAGCTCGTGTGGAGGAACAGAGGCTCTGTTGTTGGTCCTCTGCGCCGCGAGATCTTCCAGCATCTCCCTCGGATAAGAGCCTAACGTGGGGGCCGCAGGCAGCCCCCTCCTCCCCGGCGGTTGCTGCCTCTCGGGGTTGGGTTTTTATGTACAAGTCGTGGTGGAGAAAATGTTCATTAAATACGACCACACACTGTCGGCATTAGAGCGCCGAGGGCTGGCATGTGTTTTTTCTGGCCGTTGGCAGCGTGTGCCCCCGGTTTGGGGCCTCACAGTAAGTTCTCTGCCTGCCGCACAGCCTCTCAATATCAGCGAGAGGAAACCGTTGCCTTTCTTCCGCCAGTGATGTCTAAATATTTACTCAGTCGACGTGCGCTGTGTTCGAACACATGCCCGTCTCATGCCAGTGTTCAAGAACCTGATGTAGGCCCAGATCTTTCCTAAGCTCCACACACACGTTTCAAGTCACATTTTTGTTTCCCTCCTTCTGAACCGTTGCTGATGGACGTGTTATTGTTCTTTGCGGCTTAATTGGAAACCAAAACACGCCTGAGGCTGTGGCTGTCCTGCAGACGTCTGAGGTTGTTGAAGGAAAATCATCAGCTTTACACATCACCAGCTTTATATGTACAGCACATCTCCTCTTAACCGCGGTCCTTTTTTTTCTTTCTTTTTTTGGGGGGGCTCGACATCAACATCAAAGTCTCTGCTGCCGATTGGCTGCTCTGATGTGATTTTAACCTGGACTGCCCCGTGTGCATTATATCTCTCAATAACACAGGTCTTAAGTGTCTTGATTCCCTAACTCCCCGCTACGCTTTCAGGTCAACATTAAGCAGTCTATTGGCCGCGGCAGGGGTGTAGACATGTAATTTGGGAGAGGAGGCGGGGGGGCTGAAAGGCATTCTTCTTAACCTCCAGCTCTTTAAAGGAGCTATATTTTCCCCCTCCTCCCCCACCTCCAGCCCTGGCTTAGCTCGGAGCGCAGTTTAGTCCTTTTCAGTGCCCGTTCCATTGAAAAAGCCCTTTTGGGGTTTGTTCTCACTGCCTCCGAGGGACCACAACACAGCCTCCCTGTGCATTTGGAGAAAATATGCTTTCACCTTTTAGGCATTTTTCTCCTTTGACTCAGTGTTGTGATGCATTCAGGTTCATGTTTGTATCAGTTTGTACTCCAGGACATTGCCTTTGGTTTAGATATATATTATATCATAAAAAATACGATAAAGTCTACTGATTATATAAATATTTTGTTGTTCAGTTATTTGTTATAAGAGATTATTTGAGAAGGAAAACGAGAGCGAGCTGCAGGAGTCGAGATCGGGATCCAGAGATGTCGTGAATGTCACCCGTCCACGCGCTAGCATCCATTTCGGCGCAGTAGTCGACTTGTTTGCGTGTTTGTTTTAACATTGAAGATGTTTAGGAAGTCCTGTTGATTCAAGCTGGCAGTTTGAGTGCTGCGTCCCCCCTGCCCCCCAGCTGGGGCCACTTTGCATGACCCCCGGCAACTAAACTGCTGAAGAGAATTGACTTCAGCCACACCATGGGAATCAATTAGCATCAGCTGTTTGGGCCTCCGCTTAATGGGCGCGAGCAGCGATTGGGCCAAGCCCGAATGGGGGGATTCAGAAACCTGACCCCTTTTATTGGGTTCAGCTTCTAACCACTGTGATACCGTAGTGTTTTCCTATGTCATCAAGTAGGCAAAGACTGGGCCCTTGAATAGAGGTGAAAGGTCTTTTAAACCTCTTTGGGGCCATCAATTCGAGGACTCTATAGAAGCGTTCTTTGCATTTGAAAGGCTTCAAGGTTTTTTTCCTTTTCACTCTCACTCTCTCTCTTCTCTCACTGCTTCCCTCTGTCAAATAAAAGCTGTTAGGGGACAATGCAGTGATGGCTCCTCGTGGTCTTTTTAGAGTAAACAATGGGCCCCGAAAAATGGACCGCTCTTGAGAGAATTACATTTTCGTGCTTAAGAGGGAAATCAAACTATTTGTTAATCTGGATGGACATAAAGCATTTGTGTGTTGAGATGGTGGATTCTCTGCTTACAGGCAGCTTAAATTTAAGGCAACAACGCATCTTCAGCTAAAGACCTGGGACTTCATTGATTTATTGTTGTGTGAGATCGCCTTCTGTTTTCAAGTCAAGTTCTTAAGGCCCTCGCAGACAGACGCAGTAATTCTCAAATTAATTACAGACATTACTCTGAATGGGAGGAACCGAAGCAAAACTGTGATTTAGTCCCTGTAATCAAGCCTTTGCACTTTGGTGAGATAAAAAGGAAATCCTGTCTTTGATTTGTTTCTGTGTCTGAGCTGAGGGTGCGTACGGTGCTTATGGTATTAAAAGTTCCTCCCCGATGCACCGGCATGGCGTATGGCGATGTGTCAGATGTAGGGACACAAAGGCAGCTGTGGAAAGTGCTGGTGCTTTTTGTTTCAGTCATTTAGTTTGGTCATTCTACACTGGTAACCTGTATGTTTTTGCATTTGTTTTTAAATGAGTTTATGTGTTTATAAGGCACCACATGGACTTACACCAAACTACTTGTCAGAAAAGCGCCTCAGTTCCTCTGGTTCTTCTCGGAAAATGTTTATATTTATATTCTACTTAAATGAAATCACCTCTGATTTATTCTGACCTTCATGTGTGAGTTTTAGAATTGTATTTTTGTAGTATTTAAAAATAAAAAAAATATATAAATCAAAAAATTATCATTGAGTGCCAAGAGAACAGGGTTGCAGACCTGTAGCAATTTACAATGTAAATAAAGCCTGAGTTAGGGTTCGGGATTACAGGGTCAGAAAACAATAAAAAAAACATACTTTTTTGAAGGATGTAGATACGATGGAAGAAGGCCAAGAAAAACCTTATAAATCTGAATGCGGTTAATATGGTTAAAACAACAAGGTCTCTAAACATTCTTTAAAAAGCATACAGCAGTTGGATAACATGTATTCCTGTATCCATCTGTCCTGCATATGAGCAAATTGTATCTGCGGCCAACCGGAAAGAGATTAAACCTAAAAAATAAGTTGTTTGTGTCGTCCTGGTTACAAATCCTAATTTACGATTATACCCATACTCATACTCCTGAGCATTTATAAGTATTTCTCTTTCACATCTATGGAGAGCATGTAAAGCTCCACTAAGCCAAACTGCTTCCTTCCCAAAGCACTGTGCTCAGTTTCCTGCACCTCAATTTAACCACATCTAATACTTGTAATATTCATGGAGGCAAGCAGATCCCTCCAAACTGTCGACTAATCAGAATCAGTAAATATCTTTAATGTGTTATGGGCGGTGAATAATAAAGTGGCTGCTCTTCATTGTGTTTATCCAGTCGAAGTGTGTACACAGTTCTGTTTGGTTACACTTAGGAGGCGTCTGATGAAGTCCGGGTTACTTAACTTTAATGGTCTTGTCGTGCAATTGAGCCGCTGTATTTGCAGTGTAAACGTGCAGTGTGGTTAGGGCTGTTTGATTTTGTGTAGCCAGGGGCCACACTGTTGTATTTGTTGATTCCTGTCAGCTTTTCACGCCGTCTATCCCCTCTTATGATGTGAGGAGTCGAACACCGGCTGACACTGATCCCTCCTAAAGTGATGTAAAGCACAAGTTCGCGCACGCCACTCTGTTTTAGAGTCTTTAAGTGTTTGTTTTTGGTTTCTGAGAAGATTCTTTGATTTCATCGTCCTTAAATAATTAGCTTAGTGATGACAGTATTCTTTCAGAGAGAATAAAGATGTGTTTAAGTATTTAGACACATGTCTCACCACAGCACTAAGACCCGACTATCACCGACGGGATATGACTAACAACCACAAACAGTGTAAACCTAAGCTCAATTTGCTTTGTGTCTGTGCTACAACTAATTGATTGAAGTAATCACCTTTAATCTGTCTTTCCTGTGTTGTCTGTCAGTGAGGTGCAGTGTGGGTACTTATTACGACGCAGACCAGGGAAGGTGTGTGCTGTGTCATGCGGGGACGTACCAGGGTGAGGAGGGACAGACGTCCTGCGAGGTCTGTCCCGGGCCTGAGGGAAGAGAAGTGTCGAGGGTGGTCGGAGCTCGGAACATGTCCGAGTGTGGAGGTAAGTCAGCGATCAGCAGACGGAAGCAGTAACTAACAGGATTTTTTTATATATAGAAAAACTTGTTTATCTGTATAATATAATACTTGAAACCTATTGTACCCCAAAGTGCTCTCACTAACTCAAGGCACAGCTGTAAGATAAAAAGCTCTCGTATTAGAAATTCAGTTTTCAAAACCAGTGGTGAGATGTTACAAAGTACATTTGATTAAAACTCGCAGAGCAAACATCCATCTATTCCCTGTAAGAACGAAGTAAAAGCTATATTTGATATTTCAAAAGATATGTATCTTAAATTTTGGCATCTGGTATTTCTGCTTGTCTGTAGTGACAATAGTCTAAATTGTATAGCCCTTAAGAAAACAAAGATCTTAGCAATGACAGAAATGCATGAGCCAAAGCGAACCATGTTATAACATCTTGAAAATATAAAACTGTAGAAGCCATAAAGGCACAACATGTTAATCAGTGCTTTGTGATTGTGAGCCACACAGGAAGCGATGGTGCCGTGATACAGATCTTTCTCTGGCAGATGTTCTGCTCTGTGTAAAGTCAAAGACGCTCCAGCTCAGATTTGAAAGATGGATTTGAATTCAAAACACTAAGTCTGCTGAATACAAAGCCGAAAGGAGCCACCATGTTTTGGTCTCCTCCCGTGCTGTTATCGCTACGAGGCTAAACCCCCGATCCCATCTCCTCTGACAGACTAAACAAGAGGAGCTATCAGTAGACTCCCACTGGCACCCAGTTTGTATTAGTCCCCCTGAAGACACAGTGTGTGAAGTGCACTGGGAGATGGCATCGTTCCATTAACCTTTGCTTTAGCTTTGTCACTGGCTCTGAACCTAACGGATCGGGGGGGAGTTTTCCTCATGCAGCGCATTTTGAAGGTTTTGAAATCAAACTCATCCATCTGTCGTAATTCCCGAAAGTTGTGTGTGTGTGTCTTCTGTGTATTGATCCAATGTTTGTGTGTGTTCAGGTCAGTGTTCCCCAGGTCAGTACTCTCATGACGGCTTCATCCCCTGCCTGCCCTGTCCACTGGGGACGTACCAGCAGGAGGTGGGCCGCACCACCTGCTTCCCCTGCGGAGGGAATCTGGCTACCAAGCGCAGCGGTGCGCTCACCTTTCAGGAGTGTGAGACCAAAGGTGGGAAAGTCATTTGTGTTGATGGAGGGTTCAAAAATGTTTTCATTCAGACCTACTATTCACATCCGTCTCACAAGTGGACAGCTTTAAAGACACATTCAGAGATGTTCCAGGATGTATTTCACCATGTTTCTTTGCTGTGTGACGTAAATACCACCAGGGCCACATTGAGGAAACGCCTACTCAGCTGACTTCCTCTGACCCGCTTCAATGAACTAAAAATACTGTTTCCCTCGTCAGTGTTTCCCATATATCGATTTATTAGTGTTGACGCTCCCCCTCACTCATCATAGTCTCATTTGGTCTTTGCAAACAGAGATGACAGACAGTAGATGTTTATTTGCATATCAAGAGAAATCAGATCACGAGTGTTTACTTAAGATACAAGTTGAGACACACTTTTAACCCCAGGTGTGAACTGACGTACCCTGAGCCGTCCACTTGTGAATGGATCAGGTCAAGGCCAGTTCAATTTTGTTTTTATGGTTTTCAAGGTTAGTTTTCATTTAAGCAAGATTACACAAAAACAGCTGAACAGATTTCCATTCAAGCTTGGTGGAAGGTGTGGTAGGGGGCGGATTCAGGAATTGCTTTTTCACTTTATTTAACATTGAGAGATTTTCCCCATTTTCCCAGAGAGTTGTGATTCTTGATGAAAAAGAATCAGGCTCATTTAGGGGGCCTGTCTGGTAGGGGGCCTGTTGTGTCGGGGGCCTTGGCGGAGGTATGTGCTCTACTGAGTGCCAGTCTAGTTCTAGTTTCATGGCTTTACATAAGTGGAGGGATTAGATGGTCCATTTTTAGCTGTGAATGTTTATGAAGAACTCTCAGGTGTATTAACTAAAGTTGTTTTTCAAAACTCTTCTTTTACTTGACATCACATTATTTTCATGGTTAGGTTTATGGATCTGTTTTGGGTGTTGACAGAAACTCTGCTGCCCTCTGCTGTTGACTTATTGTCTGTACGTTATGGAGTTCATTTAAAACGACCACACTTTGTAGGTATCAGTCTTTCAAGAACAAGGGAAAAAGTGGTTTGTTAAATTCTTAATCCTTCTCTTTCTTTCCCCCAGATTTATGTATTATCATAACCCTATAATGGCATTTGTAAGAAAAAAAAAGGACTGTCTGGAAGCCTAATGTGTAGCATATAGGCTTTCAGCTGATCTAAAATGATTAAAAGCACAGATGCAAAAACACAAGCAGTGAATATTACGAGCTATATATAAACTAACAGCCTCTTGCCGCTGTGTTTGGCTCCTGCAGTCCAGTGCTCTCCAGGACATTACTACAACTCCAGCACACACCGCTGCATCCGCTGTCCGACGGGCACGTATCAGGCAGAGTTCGGTCAGAACTACTGTATGGCCTGCCCTGGAAACACCACCACCGACTTTGATGGCTCGACCAACTTCATGCAATGCAAAAGTATGTATGTCTGTGTACAGTAACTCCTCTGAAGTATGCACAAGGAGAAAATACAGCAGCGGATGAAAAAAATAACTTTATTTAACACAACTGTGTTGTTTTTACAGACCGACAATGTGGGGGAGAGCTGGGGGATTTCTCCGGCTACCTCGAGTCGCCCAACTACCCCGGGAACTATCCGGCCAACATCGAATGCACTTGGACCATCAACCCACCGCCCAAGCGCAGGATCCTCATTGTCGTCCCAGAAATCTTCCTGCCGATCGAGGATGAGTGCGGAGACTACTTAGTCATGAGAAAGAGCTGTGAGTTTGAACTTATCATGAAATTCAACCTTCTGTGGGGGTTAAAGCAGACGTACCACAGTGCACTGATCACAGATACTCTCCTTTGTGCTGACATCTTCACCTCACAGCTCTGTCCAACTCTGTGACGACCTACGAGACCTGTCAGACGTATGAGCGCCCCATCGCCTTCACCTCCCGCTCCAAGAGGCTTTGGATACAGTTCAGGTCCAATGAGGGAAACAGCGGGAAAGGCTTCCAGGTCCCATATGTGACATACGATGGTAAACAGAAATATGATATATGTTTGCAGCCTCTGTCTCTCACTAAAATCTGTTAAGATGTGTCCCACTAATGAGCTGTTTATGGACCTTATTTCTTTCAGAGGACTACCAGGAGTTGATCGAAGACATTGTGAGAGATGGAAGATTATATGCTTCAGAGAATCACCAGGAAATACTCAAGGTATCCAGAGTTTGCCCCTTTTATAAAAGAGCATCATGTTTTGTGTTGCGTCTAAAATTGTTCTTAGTAGGGAAGGAATTTTGTAACTTTTAATGATAATTGATATATAATCAAATCTGCAGGACATGCGATAAAGTATAACAATATTTAGATATTTATTGAGGTAAATTGGTGATGATAATAAAACTTTAATTCTATTGCTCTTATCTAAACAAGTTTACAAAGTATTTTACACAATACTGGAGAATAACACAACACAGAAAAAAACGAGAGAATAAAAATAAGAAAGATTACATGCAGCAGTTTTCTGCACCAGCTGCAGTCGTGACACTGAGAATTTACTGTTACATGTAAATGGGTCATAGCAGACGTTCAGATGTGAGAAAACAAAGGTGTGAATAAGCTTCACAGGTCAGGAAAAGACTGAACTGGTTCAATTTTGGCTCCAGTGTATTTCTTTGTTGAATGTAACAAGATATAATAAAGTTATTTACATGGGTGTATCTGTAAACCCTGTATTTGGATCCAGTGAAGATGTAGCCCCCTCTGTTGGTGACATGTAGAAATACAGACTGCTGCAGCTGCATTGGCAGTTTCTCTTCATATATAACATGTAATTAATGAACAACGTCTTCTCCTCAGGACAAGAAGCTCATGAAGGCGCTGTTCGACGTGCTCGCTCACCCACAGAACTTCTTCAACTACACAGCTCAAGAATCACGAGAGATGTTTCCAAAATCCTTCATCCGCTTCCTGCGTTCCAAAGTCCTGAGATTCCTTCGCCCCTAAGAAGGTCTCTCACCATGCGTCTGGATTATAGATTAAATACCGGCCACAGTTTCAGCTTTTTTTCCAACTTGCCCCACAAAGAGTATTCTGTAGTTATCTGTTTTCACCTTGTGGGATGAGCTGGAAATACATTTGATAAACAGTTATCCTAAGGGAGAAGTAGACAAGACAAGCAAGTGAATTCCTAATTGGAGCTTTTAGAGGGAGAATAGATCTTCATGAGCATCCTCAGAAAGGAAACGAGGTTCTCTTTCCTCTGTTTGGAAAATTTGGAAACAAGTTTTAAAAAATGGTAAATAACTTCTTTTAGATTTTAAAGTCACATCTCAGGATTAACCAACTGCAAGTCTGTATCTGAATATTGCTAAATATTCTACATGCCATCATTTTGAGGCTTTTGTCGACAACATTGTGATTAAAAGAAAAAAAGGTAGCTAAACAGATGAATGGCAGCCAGTTTATCTATAGTTTGAATTTAGGCTACTTTCACAGGTAGAGGCGAGTTGTTGACAGAAATCCTGCAAAATGACAGAATCAAATATAGCACAATGTTTTCATGGAGAAATTAGCGCCACTAAAGAAGTAGTGGCACCACAAAAGCAATTATTCTGATGAATCTTTTGTATATGATGTAAAAAGTTTTAGGTGAAACGCTAATGTAATGTAGCAACTACATACATTTGGACAGTATAGCATTTCTGCAACTGCTGGTGACTTTTTTGGGGATTTCCCCAAGAAATAAAAAAATAACAGTGGCTTTTATGCATTCATGAGACATCAGCTGCCTCACCAGTATGTGTCAGTACATTTTGTATTATGAACTAGCAACCAAAGACAACCGCTCACTCGGCAGAAGGTCAGAGGTCTGCGAGTGATGTGATTTGAGGTCAGAGACCGTGAAAAGAGACGAGACATCCTGTAAAATAGAACTGAGCTATTCACCTGTCTTAGATGATACGTGTTTGTATATTTTCTATGGTTTTGTACATCTAATATGCTGTAAATAAAGATAGGAAACTTATTTTATGTTATTATTCCTCTCTCTCACTTTTTTTCTAGCACAAAGGGAACTTTTAAATTGCCTATATGACACACACACACACACACACATACACACGACACATGTATCCATGGAAGGGATTGATCTTTATCCTCATGGTTGGACATTCATCCACCTGGCACCCCCATCCACTCCAGACAAATGTCATGCCAGCGGTATGACAGATGTAAGAAACTAGATTTTTGTGTGCAAAACACAAAACTGGTTTAGAAAAACAGCTGGCACAAGTACAAGCATAACAAGAGAATGAAAAACACATTTATTACTGTTGCCCTCATAAAGCCCCACTCCCCTGCTTGAAGCGATTGGCTCCTGAATGTTATTGGCAGACAACGATCAAGTTAAGTCAAGTCTGTCTGTCCCCGGCAGCTCCAGTCACACCTGGGTCTGTGTGAACTAAACTGCTCCCATAAATCACAATTAGAAATTCAAAAAATGCCAACAAGAAAGTGTCGAGCATAAACTTGAGCAGCAATTTCACCAACTATAACAGTGTGAACCTGAGAGGATTATAACGTGGGATCTGAAGATCAATAAACTCTAAATGTATTTCGAATGCAAAATCTTTTTAAAAAATACGAAACTAAAGCAGTCATATAATGCACTGTTCAAAATGGTTAATGAACATGTCGCACAAGTAATTATAATCCTTAAAAATGATCAGAGCAATTTGACAAACACCAATTTCTAAATCAGTGAAAGTATCATCAGCAAATATTCAAAATGAAAGTATAGGTTATCAAATGGGTGGAGAGTAAATTGTAGCTGAATTTCCGTTATAGATGCTCAGTTTGTGTTTGATATATTGTCTTTTCACATTATATAACACAAACACGCACATACAAACAACAATGTTACACCATGTGTCCTCTTAAGGGTCCGCGGTCCATAGTTATCCCAATGTTTACCATCACGTCAAAGGGTTCGCTCGTTTTACCTTCAGATACTCTTCCACAGGAGCGGGGTGTACCGCCGCTTGTGTGGGTTTGATCGTGTTTCCTCAGAAATCCTCCAAACCAATCGACCGATCGATTAATCGATCATAGATCAGAACACACGACCAATCACCGGTAGATCGATCGCACGTGGCGTTTTATCCAACGTGTCACCGCTCGATGCGTCTTCGAGCTCAGAGAATCGGTGTGTCCCTGTGCACAGAACAACCGCCCCCACCCGGAAACTGCCAGTCTGTCAGCTGCCAGGAAGCAGAGTCTGTTAGCTGTTAGCTAACTCTGTCACTTGTCCGGTGGTTTATCACGGAACAGCGGGAGGGCTGCTCTTTAGAAACTGAACATCCCAACCAGACTGAACATGAACACCGCGGTTCTGCTCCAGGTTTTCTCTGTGACTTGTTTTGTGCTGTTAAGCCAAGCGACAGCAAAGGTAAGGCTAGCGTTAGCTTCAGGGGGTTAGCATCACACAGTGAATAAATGGTGTTAGGAAACGAGAGGAAATACACATCTCTCTTTAAATCTGGCTTCAGGACCAATGATCTGTCTGGTGTTGACTGCTCAGTGTCATATTAACACGGTTCAACTAACGCCTGACATCCCGAGCTAACACATGAGCTGCGAACAGGTCGCTAACGTGATGCTAATGATGCTAAATTTGAGCTTTATCTAATGGCTGTCAACACAAATATATGCATTAAATCACTTATTTCAATTGATACGAGTTTGTTCTATTTTAACCGGATGAAGCTTGAACTGGCTCATGTGTACATTCTGTTATATTAGTTAACAGGATCACCAATCAATCAATATTTGGTATTGGGTCAATGTGGAACGATATTAAAAGGTGACATGGATTTAGTTGATATGCACAACAACAACAACTGTGATGGAACATGTCTGACTTACCAAAACCTAAGGTGTATTGTGGTTAAAGTATACAGATGTTCTTCATAAGTACATGTACTGTACTGTAGTGTAGAAGTACTCTGTAAAAAGTCAAGATAATTCACATACTTGAGTTAAAGTACTCATTATGTAGAGTGGCCCACCTCAGAATGACATATTTATGTATGGATGATAATAGTGTATACATGAGTGTCTACTTCAAGGATGCATCTGATGAAGTTAGATTTGAATAGAGATGTTAGGATGTGCTGATACAGTGGACTGATCAAATACCAGTGTGATAACAAACATAACGTATAATGTAATGTAACAGCTAATACTCCTTTGTGAAAGTGTTGATAAGTATCATACAGAGAAACAGCAGCATTGGAGGCATGGCAAGGCAATAATAATATCTCTAAATCATATACTGATACATCATCATTTATTTGTTGACCATACTTTAAATTACTCACCTGGTTCAGTGATTGAAGTTATCCAATAAATATAGACGAGTAAAATGTACACTCTTTGCTTCTGAGCTGTAATGGAATAGAAGTGTATTCCACCACTGAATGCTACAACTAGAACTAATGAAACAAATAATGAGGATGATGATAATAACGATATTAGCAGTTTTGGTGAGAATCATTTTGTAAATAGCAACAAAATATGAACTCAGCAAAGACTTCATATATATCTACAGAAGAAATAGGATGAAATTAAAAAAATTAGATAGAAACATGACCTTAATGGCCAGATTCAACTCTTGCGTGTGCTATGTGTGAGTATTTCTCTTGTGGTATGTGTTAAACAATTACAATCTTTGTGTTACAGAATTCTGAAGACATCCGCTGCAAATGCATCTGCCCACCATACAAAAATGTTACTAGAGGGAAAATCTACAATCAAAATGTCTCTCTCAAAGACTGGTATGTTATAGTTCTGTCACAACAGTTCCCTAAATGTTTATTTCTGTTCTACAATCCTGCTAATGTTCTCCTCTTGTTTTTCAGTAACTGCCTCCATGTAGTCGTGCCAATGCCTGTGAATGGAAATGATGTGGAGGCGTACTGCTTACGTTGCGAGTGTAAATTTGAAGAGAGGAGCTCGGGAACCATTAAGGTGAGTTGACACTGAAGTGTGTGCGTCAGAGTGTGGGCGGTTGTGGATTTGTCACATTTGTCACTTATATAATATATAATAAAATATTTTCAAATTACAAGGATTGTAAAGTAAAGAAAATTTATTACCATTCCTCTTGTTCGTCTCTTGTGATTAAATCATTGAGACATTCAGATATTGATCACCTTGCTGACAACTTGTTTCTTAAATCACTTTGTTATCTCTGTTTGGATCATACCTGTGTGAAAGGAAGCCACACTAATCTGTGATAACTGTGTTTCTTCAGTTCACCATCATCATGTACCTCTCCATTTTGGGACTGCTGCTGCTCTACATGGTTTACTTGACTCTCCTGGAGCCCGTGTTGAAGAGACGACTGTTCGGACACTCGCAGCTCATCCAAAACGACGATGATGTCGGGGTATGTGTTTCTTATCACGTTGCAGCGTAACCCTAACACATCATGTGGTATTCACCCGTTTCTGGATAGCATTTAACACGGTCATGTTTTCCTGCAAATCATTTTCAAAACCGTGTGTGGGCAGGACGTTCAAAAGGTGGATTTATGCTGGGCTATTAAATACCACAAATCATTGCTGAGTTATTGTTATTAAACTTTTTACTAAAATGTTAAATAACGTTCATTTATTTTGCAGCTTTTCAGTTACACACAATTTATTTAAAGTTTTATGTGAGTGTAACAGCAGCCAGTTCTAGCAGTAGTGAGGAGTAAGATCATGTAGAGACAAGGGGAGTAATGTGGAGTTTTAAAAATGTCTTCCCTCTCCGTAGCAGATTTTAATGTCATGGGAGAGCTCATTAGAGATCCAGTTACCACAATCACTGACCAAACAACTATAGGGGCAGGCAGCTCTATCCATCACTGAAATATCACAGAAATGATAGACTAGGATCTAAAAGACTAAACCTTTTGGCTTGAATCGTGGTTGTAAGAACATGGGCTGGACCCAGACCTGGGACAGGGGCAGAAGGGCTGTGGCAGTAGTGCAGTGGGATGAGATCTCTTCTTGTAGTCATGTGTCGTTGTCCTTTTCAAACTGAAGCTAATCAATTTTACTGTAACAGACCTTTCATAGAATGTATTCCAGTTTGAATAGACTTTTACAACTACTTACCAAGAAGACATAAAACCAGGAGAGTTCAGCTCAAGTGTTTGATTACAGTGCTGGTACTGGCCCATTCGTAGTCACGAATACCAAAGGATAAATATTGGGGAGTCACTGGCTGCTTTGCCTGAGGGAAGAGAACTGAGCAGCCGCGCTGGGCGTTCTGTTTTCACTGGAAGAGTTCAAGCAAGAGGAAGTGTTACATGATAGCTCTCGCTTAAAAAACCTCTTTGACCATGTAGAAAACGGCACCAGACGTTTTACAGTGGTCAGCATCATAGTGAAAGGCTGTTGGTCGGTTCCCTGGTTATGGCGCAACAACATAATTTTACAGAATTATGGTATTTTCTAATTTATCTCATCGTTTTTCTCAAAATGTAGAGATACTATTTGTAGCACAGTACCTTGCTCCTGGACTATATCTTAGACCCAAACTGAAAGAGACAGATTACCAGAGAAACCACTCAAACCGGAACTGCTGCTGTTACATTAATTACAGAGGAAAGGGTGGGCTTGTAATGTTTAGTCAACATTTAATACACAGGATGTACAACTGATAATTATCACGCAAGAACAAACTGCTCAGAAAAAGCCCACTTATCTTCTCCCTGTGTCCAATTCCTTTATTGTTATAACAATAATTTGTGTTTTCTCTGATAACAAATTTATTCATATAGCACTTCAAAAAACAAGTTAAAATGTATTTTACTAACAGATGTGAAAATAAAAATGTTTAAAAAGGATTATATCTGTGCTTCTGCTGCTACTGATGTGATCCTCTTTGAACTGCCGATTGCGTTACAGGAGTGCGGTGATAGATCAATAGAGCATTAAGTTGATCATTAAAATCCACTCTAAAACACTCACCTTTGTAGAGCTGCTACCCTAGAGTTATAATCTTTCTACTGGTGGATCTTGTACCAGTCTCAGAAAGCGGACTGGGGTTTGTCCTGCAGCATCACATGTTTGTCCTTTCTGTGTTTTCAGGACCAGCAGCCTTTTGCCAACGCTCACAACGTGCTGTCTCACTCACAGTCTCGACCCAACATGCTGAACAAAGTGGAGCACGCCCAGCAGCGCTGGAGGAGGCAGGTCCAGGAGCAGCGGAAGTCTGTGTTCGACCGCCACGTTGTTCTGAGCTAAAACTGCAGCCAGCGCAGGAGCTACTGATGCAGGAGGAAAAAAAGAAAACTACAAAAAAACACTGTGATGAGCCCTCGATTTCTATCACTTTTTTTCTCTCATTTGTTGTGTGTGTCTCTCATCAAGTGTGAATCATCTAAGGTAAACATGGGAAAAGGGTCCTCTGCAGCTGGGTAGTAAAAGCTGGCCACTTGTTTATAGTTTGCAGGCAGCCCAAGAGGTTAAAGTGAATTCAGTCTTTTCTTTTTGCACAACCTTGAATGAAGAGTCTTAAATAACGTTTCCAAAAAGCAGAATTCAATCCGCCTGCGGTCTAGTTTGCAGAAGTGCAGAGTCACCAGAGAATTCGAAATTAAAAACATTGATGGCCAAGACTAATAAATGGGAAATAAAAGCAAAAACTTTAAAGTAGATATTTTCTTCACTAACTCTTTATGCAATCTGTCAGATGACGTCCCATCAGTCCAAAGTGGACTTTCAATTTTATAAGCCAAATGGCTTTCAGAGTAAAACGTCCAGATGTTGGTTGGTGCCACTTTTCATGGCTGGATAACTGGCGGCAGTCCTGAAAAGTGAGCATGTGGATGGTGGGTGTTTTCAATCCAAAAGCTAATATACAACTTGGAACTAACTGCTCTCACCACAGAGGAAAATAGGTAGTGTAATCAAATAGAAATCCTTCAGCCTTCTTTGACAAAATGCATGATTTATAATAAATCCTTTATAAACATGTTTCCAATCCTTTATTCCTACCGCAATGTCTAACGTCTGCTAACCATAGTGACATCCATCGATTCATGCATTTACATTAAAATTGATGTTTGTGAGTAGTTTCACTGAACCTTGTTGCAGAAATCGGATGCAATTTCTTGGTGATGTCATAGTGAATGTAGCTGTGCTATTGATCCTCATGGAAGACCCTGTTGAAATCAGTGCCCTCTTCAAATGTGTAGTGTTTTATTTTGTCACTTTTTTGTGCTTGGTCTACAACCGAATTTCACATTAAAAGTCCCTGTTGTTACGGGGGAGCTGTGTTTTTCGAGCTCATAGGAGTTTTATTTTGTGAGTAGCTGGGCTGTGTACACACGAGCAGAGTGAATGAAGAAACATGGGTGGAAGATGTTTTTGAAAGGGTTCTTGACTATTGTACATGTGATACCTTTAACTTTGAAATAAATTTATGTAATAATTGTGATTCATACATTTGTGCACTTCCTCGTTCTTTTGCATTAGCTGCAGGCAAAACCAGCCACTTCTCTTTCAGTTGGAAGAAAAACCAGTTTACATGAATTCTTACGGATCCCTCTATAAATCCCCTTAGGCGACAATCTGATCAGTGTGTTGGCCTCAGATTTCAGATTCAAAACAATATGACTCAGTATCGTGAAATACAGTTTGCTATGAAGACTCAACGAGGGATGTTAAATCATTAATTTGGCTAAAAGTACCTTAAACCAGTGGTTCTCAAACTCTGGTCTGTGGCACACTGCCAGAGGGTCCATGAAAAATGTCCAGATTCCTCCATTTAAATTATCATGACGAGTTCTGTGTTGAGATGTAAAAATATTTTGAATAAATATCTAATATATTTAGTAGTACAGGTGTAGAATGAGGGCCAGAGGGGGTCCCTGGAATATATTCTATCTTGTAGGGGGGTCCTTGACAGAGAACAAATTTATCTTTGCTTTTAACAACTCCAGCTGCTGTATTCATGTCATGCTGCTAATTTCCAGACAAAAATTTTCCTGTTAGTTTTATTAACTCTGAAACATCTGGATACCACTGGGTGGGGGTCAGTGAACGGAGGCCTCATTAAAACCCGCTGGACTAAACAGTGACTCCATTAATTAACTTAGGCTGTCTGTACAGTATTTGATAAACCCAGACTATCAGCACAGTGATTTTCATACAGCTGCGTCATCGTTTCCTGAGCAGTCCCCCCTTTTCTTCTCCCTCTCCCTCTCTCTCTTCCTCCCTCTCTCTCTCTGCATGCAGTTGAACTGTTTTCCACAGGAGGAAAAAAAAAGTCAGTTTGCAGTTTGCACAGACAGAAAGCGACACGGGCTCTGCCACAGAATGGATCACTGAGGAAAACTCTGCAGCAACAAAGAAACACAGGTAGGACTTTGGTTTCAGCAGATTCAATGTTCAGAAAGTAGAAATGTAACTTTTAAACCTCTTGGATTTGTGGCATCTTCAGTTAGTTTGTGCTCATAACAGAATCTCATTGTGTCTCACACTCTGTTGTATTGTTTACATGATTATCATGACCCAGCCCGAAGTTATTCACAGACACTGACTCTGATTGACGCTGGTAAACTATTTAACCCACTGGTTGATGGTTGGGTGGGAAAGTGGGTCCCTCTCAGCCTGAGTGCTGCATTTGTAGCGGGCAGCCTACAGGGGGCGCCTCAGCCTATGAATTTGACAGGTCCATACTAATCTAATCAACGTCTCTCCAGCAGCTCCTCAGGTGTTGTTCACCTGTTTTTACTTTATCATGCATGTTACAACAAGTTTCAGTTCAGTTGTTATTGTTATTCCAAAGTGCCACAGGAACAGACACACAGGGTGGCACAGCTTATCTGTATTAGGACTTTGCGTTGTCAATTCATTGTGCACAGCCCAACCAAAACCGTATGCCTAACCTTAACCATGACCAGTGCATGACTGACTCTAATGCTTACCCTCACCACAACTCACATCTGACCACTAGACTTAACCAGGAGCTCAGGAATTCAGTTTCCCCTCATTAGGACCAGGAGGCTAAAACTGAATTAACCCTAAAAACGTAACCATTACATCTCAAGGCCTCGCCCTAACCCTACCTATATAACCAAGTCTCAACCTTCAAACAATCCTTTCAATTTGTTAGGACCTGTGAAAATGGGCCTGACAACTAGAGAAAGACAAACACACACACACACACACACACATCTTAACACTTCATTTGCCTTCAAGGTTTCTCAGCAGGAAATCAGGCTGATGTTGTGGCTGCTCTGTGGTGAAAATCTCAAATAAAGATAAAGAACTGACCTTGTGTTTAAAGTTATTCCTCACTGCTCTGCAATGTTTCTGTCTGTAGCTGCAGCGATTCCACAGATAATTTCTCCCAGCAGTCAGATTGTGTTACTTGTTTCTGAGGGACACATTGGTTCACACACAAGGAAACTCTCATCCTTGCCAGCACATACCCTTAAGGTTAAATGTAATTTCCTTATTTCAGGGGAGGAAAGATAGACAGATTCAGTAGTTTTCGCCATGGCACATAAACTGCTAAATGGAGTACATGAAAACAACAACAACATAAGAGCAGCGTAAACAGGTTTTAAATGTGCTTGGGCCTGTCGTCTTTTTGAAGTAAAAAAAAATGGATAACCAAACTGTCCGGATTCCAGGTAACTCCGTCTGCACAACAACAAATCAATCAACTTCAAATCACAACACACGTGATCTCAAGGCACTTTATAGTCAGGTTGAGACTGAGACTCAACGGCTCCTACAATAATAAAAACAAACTGCAGAAAACCCACAGTGACATTACACTAACTAAAAGAGTGCGTTCAAATGAAGTGATGGTGTTATATTTGTAATGTCAGATCATCTGAAATAGACATATGTGCGTCCTCACCACACAAGCTCCCGTCTCCCCTGTCAGGCTGTATCTCGGCCCTGTGAGCGTTGACCAGACATGTCAACTCACCCACATTAATCCTGGAGTTTAAGAGCTGCCTCAGGTCTGTCTCTGAAATGGTGTTTATTACACTAAAATGTGTATTTTATTGAAGCTGCTGCCAATCATCGTCTTGTCACGGTGGCTTCCTGCTCTTCTCAAACCAGTTCAATATTTGCGTCGGCCACCTCGACCTCTCGCACCTCTGGAATGTGCCGGAGCTGAAAGAAAAGGTCGGAGAGGAATCTGTGGAGTGTAGGTGGCAAAAGCCGCACAGAGCCGCCGAATAATCCCCCTGAATCCCAGAGGATTTGGGATTCACGCTGGATCCTCAACAAACACACAAGGTTTAGGAATTTCCCATGAGCTAATAAACACTTACTCCTTGTTACTGTGGCTTTAGCAGGTGAATAATCATGTCAATGGAAAAGAAAATCATACATTTCTAGCATCAGAGCATTGCGGTCAATCTTCTCACTTTCAAATAATGTAAAACAAGGTTTCTAGAAGCTGTAGGATTTTTGTGAACGTATCTGACTTGTTCTACTTGGAGCAGATGAAAGCTGTGTTTTGGTTTAAACTCTGTTTGATGCTCCTATGTCACGCAAGAGGAGGATGTGGCTTTTAATGAGGAATCCAGATGGCACTGCCTGTGATGATCAATGGAACAATGAATTCCACCAGTTAGAGCTTAGGTTACATTCTGGTAAAACATCCCACAAACAGACAGAGGAGTCCGAGCCTCTGTCTTTTGTGCTGAGACACTGAGGACCCGCCGTGTTTCTCAGGAAGGACGGTCTTTACGAGACCTTGAAAGGTTCCGAGTGGATCTCGGAGAGAAAAGCTGCACAGTAGCAGAGCCCTCGGCTTCCTGCTGACTTGATGTTACGAACTGTGATAACGGATGTCTGGGTTTTGTGACTTCCTCTGTTCCCAAGTCTGTGGGATGATAAGACGCCCCCAAGAGACCGAGAGCTGTGGGTTTTATGGACGAGTTGAGCTTTGACATACGCAGTAAAGATGTAACTTGTCGGTGCACAGGCAGATAACCATGACTGACGGAGGGATTGTTCAATATCATAAGGATTTTCGATGGGTTTGTTAGATAAAAATCGAAAATCTTTTGATCCTTTGCAGTAAAATCTGTCCTTGAAAACCATTTGAGCTTGACAGTTCACCTTTGACCTTGGAGCCGACAAACCACTTTCTTCTTTCTTTTTTTTGTTGATCTCTGTTGATTTATATCCCCCCAAATATTTAGCAACGATTGACATAAGGAGATCCAGAAAATAAATCACTTATTTCTTTTGTTAATGCAGCACATCTTGCTTCTGTGTCTTATCATGAAGCAGCGAGATACTGCTGCTGTATAAAATAACTTATCCCACTTGTGCTGCTGTCAAGGGTCAGACAAGGACTGACCTGTGGATATTCTCCTGAAACAACCCGGTGGGCCTGTAGGTGAGGACGCAAATGTGCGAGTCAGTGGCTCCGGACATTCTCCAGAGTTTTTCCTGCCATCCCCATGTACACGACAGAGGCAAAACTTATTAATCTCCCTCTGTGTTCTTTAAATGTGAAAGGCAATCTCCGGAAAATATCCAGACCCCACTTTTCCGGACAATTCCTTCCTAGGAACTGCTTGGTTTTTATAGTTAAACCGATGGATGCATGGATACAGATCACTTGACATACTGTATAACATAGATGTTTATAATTCCTCTTGCTGTTGTCTGGTATATGCAGTTCACTGACATGGTTTACTGACATCACAGAGACGCTCTTTATTATTCAGTGTGTGCTCCAGAACCTCAGCACAGAGAGAGTTGTTACATTTACATTTTTGTGGTTTCTGCTAGTTTAGTTCAGCTCTAAAGCAACGAAGCTGTCTGGAGACGTGCACTAGCTGGAGGAGACTGTGCGAATTTACTTAATCACTGTACTTAAAGAGTAATTTAACACTGTTTCACCGTCGACTGCACAAAGTGCCCCTGTCGGGCATGTTTGGGTGTTTTGCACTTTATTGCACCTGTAACCACAGGTGATGTCACAGGGTCCTGGAGTTCACCTGTACATCAGTTAGAAAGTTACACCACAGGAGGTCAGAAAAAATAAACGCTCAACAAGCCTTTGTTCCTCCCATTTCTATGCATAACGACAAAGAAGAGAATGTACATTCACACACATTGTATTGTTCTAAAACACATTTACTATTTGGACAGCTATACATGCATGTTTTGTTTTTAGTGACATCTGACAGTACCTGTACAGTTGTAAAAATATCGCCGCGATAAAGTACATTATCGTAATATGTAAAACTAATTTTACTGAAGACTGCATTTATGATAGTACAATTACTAGCATTCATTTAGCGCTAAAATACTTAGTAATGAATAAAATGTGTACTTGAGATAAAACAATTAACTAAAAGTACTAAGTAGCCCCGTTTTAGTGTGATTAAAAAATTTGTACTTGAGTAAAAGCCTTGTGTAAAAGTATTTAGCTATTACATTTAGTTATACTATCTAAACTTTGTAGGTTACTTGAGCAACTGCAAGTACAAGTACTTGGTCGCACATTCATCATGTCTGACAAATGAAAGACATCTTTGTGTGGGTGAAATGTATTTGTGTGGAGCAGCGGAGGATCGGAGCAGAACAATGTGTTGCAGTTCTGCTGGCAGCGTCTTCAGCTGGTGAATATTCATCTGCACTCCTCAGGCCCCAACTCTCCTCAACCCCTCAACCCACCAAGACAATAAACAAGGAAAGAGAGAGAGAGAGAGAGAGAGAGAGAGAGAATAGATAGAGAGATAGATAGATAGATAGATAGATAGATAGATAGATAGATAGATAGATAGATATATAGATAGATAGATAGATAGATAGATAGATAGATAGATAGATAGATAGATAGATAGATAGATAGAGGGAGGGAGATATAAATATATATATAATTATATAGGAAGACAGAGAGATAGAGAGAGAGGGAGAGAGTGGGAGAGGGACAGAGAGAGTGTATGGCTGAGGAGAGGGGCACACATGGAGGAGGGGAGCAGGGGCCAAATCCCAAGAAAAGTTGAGGAGGCGAGGGGGGTCAAACAACCCATCTCCATGGCAACAAGTCCTGCCTCCCCTCTGCAGCAGCAGCAGCACAGTGGTCTGTGCTCTATGGTCTGTTTCTATGGTCTGTGTCTGTGTCTGTGAAAGAGGAGGCTGGACTCTTTCTGTCGGTTTTCTTTGGAAAGACATGAGTCGCAGTTCACTGAGGAGGTCCAGGTGTCCTCTGGAGGGGCCGGAGGGGTGCAACGCGTAGACGAAGCGGGATCTGTGAGTCTCTGAAGGATTATAATCCGAACATGTCCGCGGCCATGGACGTGAGGACGAACTCGGAGGTAACTGTTTATCCGACGCGTTAATGACGAGCCGCTGCTGGAAGGTCACACTCTGAGTTAGTGAGGAACGAAAACACACTGAGAACTGCAGCTGAAAGTTTAAACAGGTTTAAATGAAGTCCTGGACTCACTGTGACCATATTTGGTCATCGACATGCTAAACGATGAAGTGCAGATATACTGTGTGTGTGTGTGTGTGTGTGTGTACACTGGTTTTTGTTAATTCTTCAGGACCTTATCCAGCATAAGCCTTGTCGGGACCAGTAGACCACATTGGGACCAGTTAGGTTGAGCTAAGAATTGATCATGGTTAAGTTTGGGATAAGGTTTTGTGTTGGTCTGTCCACAATGAATGGGTAACAATGCAGTGTCCTGACAAGGATGTCTACAAAAACGTGCAGGGAATGCATTATGCCAATGAGTGTCCTCACAACTATAGAGAGACAAGTTCGTGTGTGCGTGTACGTGTGTTTGTATGTGTGTGTGTTTGTGCAGTTTCTCCTTTGATTGAAGTGTTCCAGTAGAGTAACTGGCAGTGACTCTGTGGATAGTAATTAGTCAAAGTTATTATTGCTGAGATAAATATACTAGATGATTGAACTGAACTTTACTGAAGGGGCCAACAATATGTGGATCTGTTTTTTTTGTATATTAATACAGATTTTATGCAAGAACATGCAGTTATAATTAATGGTCTATGTGCTGTATATGTGTACATACAATGAAAGCAGCTACATAGGGGTATGTTGGAGGAGGCATTAAAAAACTTTTATCTAAGTATGATTACTAAAATACTCCATTGCAAGTAAATGTTGTGCATTGAATATAGTTACGTTACTTTAGATAGCGTAAATTCCAGATAATCAGGAAAACTGTGCTGTAAAATATCAGGAAATAGTGAACCTTTTATTATGTTTAAGTCCAAACCTCAAACGTTTTGAAACTCAATTAAGATTGTTGTAAATAAATAAATAAATAAATAGAAAATTTAAAGGAAAAGCAGCACATTTAAGAAGTTGAAACCTTAAAACATTTGGCATTTTAGCACGGGAAATAACTGAAGCTTCCTACAAAATATTTGATGACAATCCATTTTAGCACTACTTCTATGTATTACTAGGTACTAGATAATCAATAACACAATGTTATGTATGTTATTGTATTATGTCTTTGTACATCTTTTTATCTAGAATATATTTTTATTATTATGATAAACTTAGCTGCCGATTTAAACAAAAATGATAAGAAATTTAGGCCATTTTTTAAAACAGCAAGTCATTGGTTTTTAGCACAGATGAAGTTGTCATATTCTTTTGAGTTTATGAAAACCCTATAGCTGCGTTGCCTTGTTTCCTTTAGCTTTCTTTTCTCCCTAAAACGTCATATTGTGCAGATCAAACAATGACCTGGCCCTCTCACTGGACGGCCCTTTCAACACAAAGCTATTCAGGAAGTTCTTCTCGTTGTCCTTGAACAGGAGAAAGTCTGAGCTGTCCCCAGCCACTTTTAATTTTGTCTTCCTGGTGCTATTTATCCATCCATTATTTACTGAGGATTCATGGTCGGGAGTCTCTGATAGGGAAGGCCTGATACTGCAAACCACAGAGCAATTCTACAGGAACATCTTTTTTTGACATCTTGCTCAATGGTACCTAATGTCTTTTAGGTCCAGACTAATACTATTTAGTTTGGAAATTCATCTATTTTGTTGCCTCTATGCTTCGTGTCTGCACTGCTCCAGAGTTTCAAGCCCCAAAAACAGTATGAAACACCATTGACCTTGTTTTCGTTTGAAAACTCTTGGGTTGCGTATTATTATGGATGCACATAAATAGACATTTCTGAGAACAATGCGTTGGACACAAATTTATGCTTCCTGTTTGACTTTTAACAGTCACGACTCTTCTACCTGCAGTGAGTGGAAATCCCTGTTAACCTTTATTTTCAGTGACAGCAACAATAATAGCAATATAGACAATCTGCTTCCTGTTTACACTGAAAAGCACATTCCCAATGGTCATGTGATATTTGTTTTCAGGTGTGTTAGTAGAGAGTATTTCTGATATTTGTCAGGATTGGACTGAGGTTGTTGCTGTTACAAAATGAAAATGTATTCATGTCGATTGTAGCCTCAGATTTGTGGGGAGTACTTCTGTAATATAATGTTTAGCAGATTTCCCAGGCAGGGATCTTATTCAGATCACAATATCCCTTTACTTAACCCCAAAGCTCTACTAAAGATATCAGCCACTGAGAGAATGTCTCCTTTGATGCCAAAAAATCTGCTTCCACATTTCATTTCCTCTCCTCGCTGCAATTGGGCTGATGTGCTGTAACCTTAAGATAATGTGATTTTAAATTGTGTAGATGTGGGTTTTGGTCCACTTTAAGGATATTATATCAGTGCCTAGCTTTAGTATGTGGCAGTAAAAAAGCATGTTTCCATATATCCTCAGTTTAATATTAACATGTTTCAAACTCTCACATCTTATTCCAGACCAGTTTCTTGGATTCATCTTATAAACATCTTCAGTACAATTATACTAAGACTGGAGGCCGCTATCCCAGAAGCGCTTACTTTCCGTACTTTCTGCGTACATGTCCACTGAGTTGCATTCTTGTTCTGGTCACATGTGTTTAATTAAATAAGGATCTGCATTGGTCTGGTGTTCCACGCATTTGTACCCGATCCCACATTCCATTCCATTCCATGTAGTTGGATGTATTGTACCTTGAACACGCAGTGGGGATATCCAGTGGGTGATGACATTCACGTTACAATCACCATAGCAGACCAAACTGACGCAGAAACTATTAATTTGCCTTTAACATGTGGTGTTCAAGTGGGGTTTGTGGGAATCCCAGTTACTTTGGCTTGCAGGGGGCAATCTCCTTACTTTCATTGGTCTAGATTGGCTTTCAAGTAAAAATAGCAAGCAGTCACTTTGTAATTTAATTTCCCGTCTCATACACTCTATATTTGATTGAGTTTTGCAATTTTAGGGGTCTGCATGATGTGTATTCTGTTTTCTTATAGACCTCAATTTTAAGCATTTTAGTAAAATAGACAGCCGATAACATATAATGTATTGCTAGTGGCTGTTTCTTAGATTATTATTTTAAAATACACTTTCATATAGTTAGAATAAATGGTAACACTTGTTCAAGCATTGGAAGCCAGTAGGGACATAATATTTTCTGTTGGTCCATCCACCCCATTCTCATTAACACAATATCTCAGTAATTTCTCTTAAGGGAATTTCCTCAAGTTTGGCACAAATAGCCAGTTGTACTGAAGGATGAACAGATAAGAATTTGATGGTCAAAGACCGAGGTTCAAGGTCCCTGTGTTGTCGCTAAACACATTTTTGGCCATAACTCAAGAATTCATGCAGTATAATACCTTTTATTAAATTCCATCTTTATTAAATTCCTTCTTCCCTCTTATGTAAGTCGTGAGTGTATTATATGTGTCTGGACAGACATGGGTGTATACTGCAACTCGACTTTGATAGAAACATACAACTGCGTGGGGGCAAATCTGGTTATGTTAAATGAAGTGGGAAAAGTGAGCTGATCAAGAAATGTTTTAGCACAATCTTGATTATGTATGAAGTGAAAATGAAGTATGGGACATAACAGTTCATTGTCCAACTTCCAACAAATAAGTCCAGTCTTCGAACTTAAAACTTTGAACCTGTTTTAAGTTGGTAAGCACTGACAAAGGACAAAGGATATGTACAATCTTTGTTTTGTTGACTTAGTTAAACTCTTACCTTAACAAGAGTATATCTTATCAACCTCTTATGTCCTTGAGAAATATTTAACTGTCAGGGGTCAGTTCAGTGACACAAATTCTAGCCCCCCCACTCAGCCCATAAGCCTGTTTTCCACATGCCTGCCTCTGCAGCTGTGCATTCTCATATCTAGGTTAGAAAGAAGGATTTTTCCTCTTCTCCACAAAAGAGAAAATATGCCACGATTACTCTGAAAAAAGCTGAATTGGCCAAAAATCTTCCAAGAACTAGTTCCACCTGGTCAATTGGGCTATATATCGAGAGCATGGCGTACCATGTGAGGCTAATTATACAGGTATGGCTATGTGCAACTGCCAGCAGCATCAACCTCGGTGGTTTTCATGGAAACAGAGAACCTACCATCCAGAAATTCGGGATTATGAATACATCGAATGAGTACATATAGTATATCCAGAATGAACTATAATCTTACAAAGTTTCACATGGGAATTTCTACTAATCTGTTTGACGTTCAGTACAAAGTTGTCTCGAATGCACAGTTTGTGAGTGTTGTAAATGTTTTTGTGTGAACTGTATTATCCTGTCTTATCAAGAGCTGGATTCGCCTCTACCAGGATATATCTGCGACTCAAGTCCCACATTGCTGTACTGACATGATCTGACTCAATCAGCTCTAGTCTCTTTTTGTCCATGGGGAACAAAACTGGTCTTTTTGCAGATATTGAAACAATGAGTGTGTGGGCTCATGCACTCATGCCTGCCAGTGAGTTGATATGTGGAAAGTGTTGAGAATTTGCAACGATTTTCGCTCCTTCCTTTCTCCATTGCGTCTTCGCTGCCTAGAAATTCTGCGGTGGTCTTAAAAGCCTTGAAGCCATGTTGCTGATCAGCAGAAAGAGACGGCCAGGTCAGCCAGAACATTGGGTAGAGTTACAAGAGACATAAGAAGGAGACAGTATTAGACTCTGTTTGCTGAAGCTGTTGTGTTTGCTACTGCATGTGTCAGGATGAGCAAAGGTCTTAGATTCCCAGGTTATCGAACATGTGTCCATCACAACGTCACAAGATTGTTGCATAAAATGCCCTCCCAGACTGAACATCAGGTGCCAGGTGCTGAGAGAGTGCATATTTCTGTGCAGCCTTTGCTGAATGAGAAAGAGGCTCTCTGCTCTGGGTCCAGGTGTTTCTGTCTCTCTTCTGTGTTTTCTTTCACCCTCTGAAAACATTCTTTAATATTTTTAAATCAACCGCAGTCTGATGGATAGGGAAAGTATAAGTACATTCCTGAAAGTAGTGGAGAGAGCAGTCTATCAGATGATCTGTCAAGTGTGACAGGCCCAAGGACGTGTGGAATCTATTTAAAAAGATATTTTACCTAATTGTGTCTCTTCTTTTCAGACACACACACACGCATGCACACACACACACACACACACACACACACACATACAAACACACACACACACACACACACACACACACACACACACAGCTGATAAAAGACTTACTTTTAACCATGTCCCTTTCAAGGTCGTGTTGAACACAAAGGGCTCTTTCATTCCAGCCCGAATGGTCTAATGGAGACTGTGTTGTAGTCCCGGGTTGAATATGCTCATGTCATTGATATGTCTCTCATGTAACCATTTAGTATTTCTGGACATATCCATGACAAAACCATGACAAACCCTGAAATGGCTATGCTGGGTCATAAAGATGATGGTGTTGAAAGTCTTGAAATGACAGTTTGGCTTTTGGGGATTTTTTTTTAACTCCGAGCCAAAGATGGGAAAACTCATGGATGCTCTTTTCATCTCACTGTTCTGAGGTTGAAGTCATGGCAGTAACTTTTAGGGATTATTATTATTATCCTGTCAAGATGCAATGATCATGGCATGCGTCAAGACGCCCCCATGTGTGTATGTGTGTGTGTTTGGATTGAAAACAATGGGTGCTGATGTTCAGACATGCAGTCATATTACTGCCAGTGTGTGTCACCCTGTACTCTAAATCTTTCTCAATTGTGTTAAGTGTCCTGGTTCCTCAGTGACATCAAAGATGCTCTATAACAAAGATGACGCACTACAAACTGCACTAATTGTATGGAACAGTCTAAACTTCCTGTCTCCTAAGTGGGCGTGTACGCAAAAGAAAACAGGAACAGTCGTTTTTCCTGTTATAACAGCCTATATGTGTGCAAAGCCTGGGCATTTGTAACACTAATTAAATTGTCCATGTCAAGCAATATAACAAAACAACTAGAAATATTTAAAATTTGTGCCTTATTTTGGTGCTTGTTTTGTAGCTACTAGTTAATATGATATTAACACAGTACAAGATCATAGCTGTCTAATAATTGAATAATCAAGTTTTATTTCAGCTTTAACTTTAAATTGATGTTTTTGTTTGATTTTAAATACGCCGTCGTCTTTCTGAAATGATGACATTGTCAATGCTGGTCATCAACAACGACATCAAACAGTTGCATTTCCTTTATAAAACTCTACATATTTAAAGGGGCTGTATGTAAGTGATCATTATGACCACACGTCTGTCTGTCTATGTGTCTCTCTGTGGTTGCCTTTTTTTTTATTGTTGCCTCTAAACGAAATATTGTCTGAAGCTTTCGGGAAGCGACCATCACCACCACCCGCTCACAGCAAGACACTGTGTCCAATGGCTGTGAAAACGTACAAATAGTGACTTTAAAGCTGTATTTACATTATTTTTTTCACACATAATCCTAATATTACTGTGTATCCAGATTACTTCATTTAAATTGACTGAAGAACTTCTCATCTATCAACATTTCCATATGCTGATACCTCAAATAACACCAGCTCCTACCAAAGTGTTCCCTTATGAATGAATGTCTTTTCATGACCTGCGTCATTCTGTAACACAGCTAACATTCAGACACAAATCAAAGTGAAGTGTGTCATGATCATTGAATGATTGCCTCCCCTCAGTATGAAGCTGTTTCTACTTCTCATTGTTGACTGTTTTTCAGTTGTCTCAGGAGAAAGTTTGTCTTAAATCTGGTTGAATGCACTTTAAAGGTTCTCTAGAGCTTTCTTGAAAGTGGTTGTTTAGAGCATGTGATTTTGTGTTGGGAGATGCGATCAGATCTCAGGAAGTCAGTTGGCTAACGCCTTGGTGTTTACACTGTAAAATCCATTTTGAGCTTCTCTGACCTATTTTTGTGGTTGTAGATTTCTCGGTCCAGAATATGGAAAGAATTACTAAACAAACAAACTTGTTGTTAGGTGTAAAGATCTGCAGTAACTTCTAAATATCCAGCTTAATTTTCTCTGTTCCCCTTTCTCATTGTTTTGTTATAATCTTTGAGTAGCTCCAGCTGAGAGTCAAGTGCATATTACTTTTTGCACTGTAACATCTATAGTAGGACAGTAAAATGGTACATTTGAATTCAGTTGTTAGATCTCACAAAGATTCCTTGAGCCAAAATCAAGTATAAGTGCACTTTGAGTATGATGGTTTTCATTTTCCCTTCAACACAGATTGACATCAGCAGATGAGATTTGTAACCAGGACAGGACATCATCAGTCTTTGTGTTTGATGAAAATGGTGATGCATGCCTGGTCCTCTTAGCGCAGTCCACAGTGACAGGAAATAGCTGACAACAGGAATGCTCCCCCTCTCCCCTCATCTGTCTCTATAGGACCCAGCTCCACTACTGGTTGGCTGGCTTCTTCATACAACAACTTCCTGTAAACAAGTCATGCTGCCAAGCACCCTCCCATCCTCCACCTCTGATCTCTAGGGATCTCCATTTGACCTCCTAACGCACCAGAACAATCGCTTTGAGCCTTTTGGAAAGGGTCACTGCTGCATTTCAAAAATGATTTTCAGGGGCAATGGCCTCTAGTTTGAAGGGTGGTTTCAACTTGCTGATTGTCTAAATTGAGGTTTATTTCAGGATAAGCTCATTAAAAGGAATAAGTGTTCATTATATTACTGCAGAGACAGAAATCTCAAAAGAAAATGAGCCGAAAAACTATTTACACTGTTATTTGAAATAGACCAATAAATAGTCTGGGCTGATATGCCACCAAATATGACGCAGAAATATCTACTTTGGCTTATTAGCCAAAATAAATTATTGTGAAGAAAAGCCAGATACACTGTATGAATGTTAACATAAATAGAAACATGTCTCCCAGAGAGCCATGACAAGTATGTTTTTCAACTAAAGGTTAAAGATTCTGCCTTTAGGTGCAAAGAGATTTGTCCTTTTCAAACGATCTAACCATTAATGCATACTACATGTATTCTTTACATGGGTGGCCTTTACATGGGGGGCATCACAGAGTTTTCGACTCCAACGACGATGACAGTAGTTGTGATAATGTACCTCATTCGAAAGAAGCAAAAAACGCTGTTTTTCCCTTTAGCCAGGCAAAGTGTTTTAGGGTCATCTGGCGGCGACTTGTTCTAACTGTTGCTATAATGAGACTATCACCTGTATTTTCTTTAGCTCTGCTAGTGTGTATGAGAGCCCTCTTTACCCAACAGGTGGCTGCAGAAACCTGAAGGCATCAGGTTTGCAACCTCTAATTGAGTGTAGCACAGGTTGCAAGTTGATCCATTGTGGTTACCTCTGTAGCCTCCAACAAACTGCACAAGCATCAGTGCCTCTGAGTCTGCAAACATCAATCTGCCCAGTTTTGTATTTTCTTGGTTTCTGCGTTACACAACCATCAATTGGGGAGCAGCTGCATGAATAATAACTTTCAATCCAGATTTCCTCTTTGGTTATGATCTGAAATTTAGATCAGGAGCTTGTTCAAATAATGTGTGTGTAGCTCTGTTATTTTCAGTTATGTAGCACAGTGTTGTTTGATGTAAAAATATATGTTTTAAGTGGCGGTATTTCTCTGTCTGAAGTGGAATATCTGTGTCTGAATATATTTAAGTTTCTCTGGCACAATGCGCTCGACAGGCTTTCTTAGTTATGTCACTTACTTTCTGGTTAGTAGAAAGATGTCTGTAATGTTAACACTGGCGATTCAATGTGGCAGATGCGGTGAAGTGGTTCCTATACTCCTGGTTGTCAAGTCCAATCATTGCACCTTGTACTTACATATTAATCTATGATTGGGAAAAGTAGATTTATGTTTGAGAGTATTAAAACTTATATTTACCCTATTTGTATTCTATTGTTATTACAGGAAAAAGTGTGATTGTATTAATACTTTTGGTATGCAGAGTCAGATGCTCATTTAACTAAAGTTTTAAGTAGCCATTTTGGGAAACATGAGTTTACCTGTTCAGACTAATTTGGCACTCCCAGTTTTGCCCTGGCTCTGGTCCTATAAGAATGTAGGTCATCTGGTTTTTTATCTGGCACTGGATTAAATCATTACAATATCGGGTTTGTTGTTTCTATACCAGCTTTAGCTCTATAGAAAATAAATGTTAAGAATTTCCTTTTAATTGTTACTGACAAACCCAGACTAGTTTGGTAGAGTCTTAGTTTGCAAAATCACCCCATATTGTTTGGATTTGATTGAAATGCATTGAATGCTGCAGTCATTTGAATGTTTTTTGTCCTTGTGTTTGTCCAACAGGTGAGTTGGCAGTTTGCAGACAAACATGACTGCCAACAAGAGTTTGAAGGCTGCGCCTCGTGCAGGAGGGGGTAAAACTCCCCGGGAAGCCCCCGAAAGGTCAGTGACATCTGGGACGGGCAGGGTTTGGTTGGTCAATGTGCACTTCCACTCGTGTCACATGGTTTCTGAGGTACATTTGTTCCTTTTCAATTTTGAAAGAAGCAGTGCACTTACTGTAATATATATTTTCAATCTGGTGTTTCCATCCGTGATTCAGTCTGTTGTAGTTTTCTCCTTTTTTTACCACATGGAAAACAACGACCTGTGATTGTCAATCACAATAAGCTCTTACAAGTACAATCTTGTATCCTGGACAAGGGCCCCATCCGACTCTGAACTGTGAGTAGTGAGCTGAAGCTTGTGTTAGCATGTTGAGAGCTGGCAGTGTCCTGCCGGGAGAGGAAAATAAACTTTGGGAATGATATGTGATATCTACACAGTATTCATTCTCACAGTCTATCATCCTGTCCATTTTTAACAAGCTCAAAGTCTCAGTAGCAGCAGGCAGGAAGCTGCACACGATCACGTAACGCAGCTGTGAAGCATAGTCTGCGTTTACATTGTTCACAGACACATCAGCTTCTGTCAGTCTGACGAGGTGATTGTTGGAAATCGTGCGCCTGAAGGTGTTTACAAATGATGCGATTGTTGGACTGTTTTTTGATGGAATTTAACAAAGACAAAAATATTCCTTACAACACCTTATTGCCTGTGGTGTACTTTAGGTCCAGTCCCACAAATGTTAATCGTGTTATAATCAAGGTAATTGTCAGGTTGCTAAATCTGCATGCTCACCAGGGAGCTGTCAAGTATACACATTCCCTATGGTAAACCTGGTGAAAGTCAATGTAAGAAAAACAGTAATCTCAGTTGCTTGTTCCTCTAGAATGACAATGATGCATTTAAATGAGGTTCTCCTCATAAGTGCCATCACAGTAACAGATTCTTAAAGCTCAGATTAAAAGCTCTTGAGAAAAAGACACTTTGCAGCTCCATGTTTCTCTGCATGAGGAGGAATCAGTTGTGTTGGACAGAGCTGCACAATGCGTTCATCGAAACTATGACATCAGCCAGTGATCCATGTCGAGAACCAATTACACCCACATTTAACTATGTTGCCTCAAGAGGCACAAAAAAGACCTTGAGACGTGTTCAGTTCTTGCTCTTGAAATTCTGGGAAGGACTGATTTCAAAATTTACAAAATACAGGATCTTCCATTGCCAAGTTTCTGATGTTGTCATAAACCTCAATGATTATAGTTATAAGCAGATCAAAGAATTGTTTTGGCAACTCAGAAAACACTGACATGACTGTGTAAGAGAGAGACAGAGCTCATACTAATGTTCTAAAATCCACACATTACTTACTAATATGTAAATACAACCTCAACAACATATAGAGAAGGCCCCATCCGGACCTGGACCTATAACTTATAAATCATTTTGACAGCACGCTTTTATTGTAACAGGCTCAGCTTTCCAAGCCTTTATAGCCCTGGGTTATCAGCACAGGAAACTCAAATCAACTCAAAGGAAACCAATTGCATGCGTTGTAAATCATCTCAGTGATGCCACTCAGCCAATCAAATCTGGGAATTCCGATGATCATTATGACGGACCGGTGAGTGTGATGCACACGTCAGGGAGGAGGAGGAGGAGGAGGAGGAGGAGGAGGAGGAGGAGGAGGAGGAGGAGGAGGAGGAGGAGGAATAGAGTGACAGTGAGTGAAAGTAAGAAAATGTACTTCACACGGTTTCCTCTAAATAAAGAGAAGTAGACAGCAGAGTTTTTAACCAAGACTGAACAAACTCTCTCATGTTCATTCTTCTGACGGTTAGTTAAAAAACGACATACGGCGATTGTTAAAAGCAGTAACGTGAAACAACACGACACTATTCCGGTTCAGATTTAAAATCTTGGCAGGAGAATTGGAGGTGGGATGTAAGAGAAGTATTAACTGAAGTGAAAATGTATTAACAAATAAGAGGAAATAGGGAAATTTAGTAGACTTTTTCTTTAAATAAGCTTTTTGTCATGCAGTTTATTTTAACTTGAGATGAGAAAGGAGCATTTGTGGTGTTCCGGACCCTCGCTGGAGGAAATGTTCTAAAATCAAAACAGAATAACTGGTTGATGAGTATAAATGTTGAGCTTTGATATCAGAAGTGCTGGTCCCCTGCTTTCTCCATCCTGGTCAGTAAAAGGAAGTGGCTTGTGGTGAGCCTGCCCTTGACTTGCATCAAGCTCTTTGTACAGTACTGTATGTGTGGCCGGCCCAGCTGAGGCTCACTAAACTGGGCTTATTTTTACAAGCTTGATCCAGACCACTACAAACCCTTGAAACTCCCAGAAACCTAAATAGACTTAAGTTCTGCATATATGCTCTTTTAGTGAGTCTAATCGAGAGGTCTCTGTGCTGTAGTCCAGGGGTTCCCAAACTTTTCAGCCCGCGACCCCCAAAATAACGGTGCCAGAGACTTGCGACCCCCGACGACACTGGAGGTGGTTCATAATGTTGCGCAAAGCCACGCACATGCACTGACCTATGCGTGGTTGCCTGCGTGCATGCTTGTGCGTGTGTGTTCTTACAGACAGCGCCTTCTTACAGACAGCACGCAGAGTTTTAATATTTCGTCAACTAAAATATATATTTTTAACGGAGCCCCGTAGCAGCCTATAACGTAGCAGGCTGCTATGTGCGCCGCACGGTGATGTGATGATGTGCGCATATCATCACATCATTGTGCGGCGCAAAACTATCTCGGGATCTCGCAAAACTCTTTTTTTCACCCAGCTTTTTTTTCTCCCCGTGTCCCCTGGTGGGCTCCGTAGGCTGCAGCTGTATAATATTAATTATTTCAAAATAGAGTACTTCTTATTTTATACATGTCATACATATACACACATATATGTGGAGGACTCAAATAGGCACATAGTTCTCTGTTACTTTATTTCAAAGTAGGCCTATACTTGCAGTTGTATTTTTTCTCCTCTTCGGACGAGTTTGGTATTTTCCTTTGTTGTCACAGGTAAAAAAAAAGGTAAAAAATGTCAACAGTTTTCTTTATTTTCGTTCTATAATTTCATAAATGCAACAAACTATAGTTTTAATATATATAGTATAACTATAAAACTTTATAAGCTTTGTTATCAAATATGTTTTGCGGCACAAGACAAATGTGATTTGGGGGAAGAGTGGGCAAAACGGCTCTTTTGATAGTAAAGGTTGCCTACCCCTGACCTATGCCAAACGAGCATTATTACAAAACAAACGAACAAGAGCCTTACAGAGATTAAATGATTTTATAGTAATTTGAGAAATAAAATAAAACCAGAATACAGGGAAACTTTAAACAGCAGGGCTGAGTGAACAGACAATGATAAACAAGTGCGCATGTTAGTCTTGTCTAACAAACACAGACACGATCCATGCGCTTATAACAACAGACACCTTATTGCTGCCATGTGCAAAAATAGGTACTTACAATAGACTACAGTGTAGTCTATTGTAAGTACGTATTATGGCTAAATGAGGCTATACTATTCTAAAATCTGTCTTGTTCTGTGTCTGATTTTAGGTTGCAGTTGATTAAATCTTCTACTGTGTAAACAGATCAGATTTAATGACCGTTTGCCAATAGGAATATCATCATCTGCAAAACCCCAAATTGTGCATTAATATTGATAATGTAATGATATTATATATGATAATCTATCAGAAACAGGGGCTTAGTTTTACTTTTGATACTTAAACCACATGTTGCTGATAATAATTACCCAGGAATTTGTATACTTTGTTGCATCAATAATTGTTTTTATCTGAGCTACAAACATATTCCTTCATAATAAACTTCACTGTAGAGCCCTGTGTGAAGTATCTACAGGAGCTCAAGAAACAAAACGGCCAGACACGAGAAATGTATTCTGACATACTCAGTTAATGTGAGTAATAATTAAGCAGCAAGTGTCATATCGTGTCATATCCAATTATTTTTTTTTAACAAAACTGTGTGAAGTGGCTTTAACTAATATATATCAGTTTATATATTAATGATTATTTTGAGCTTCAAAATCTATTCATCGGACCTCAGATGACTGCAGGCTACTATGGAACGTCTCCAGACTTGAGTCGTCCCGTTGCATTCTCTCATGTCTTCAAGGGAAGTAAGATAAGATGCATCCATCACGCTTGCAGCTTGCAGGTTGTTAGCTGTTGTTAAAAAGTTTCCCCACCCTGGAGCAGGAGGAATGAAACCAGGGAAGGGCAGAAAGGTGTGAAGAGAGATCTGTCCCAACCTGCATTGTTGGATCTGCAGCCCTCAGCTTTCTCCTCCTTCCATAACGCCTGTTTTTTCTCACCATTGCTGTGACATCAGATCTCCCGACGCTTCACTTTCGCAAGAGTTAGTCAGACTCCCAAGTCATGACAAGGTTACTGAAAGCGTATGAGTTGTAAGGTGGGAACTACTGGGAAAGTTTGTTTCTCTGGAAATTTTAAAGGAGGTGAGCACACAGTGTGTATGTCTGTGTGTGTGTGTGTGTCGTGCACAATGGTAGAGTCAGCAGTGAGAGTGGGACTGTTGTAACACCTAGTATCACTTAGCTGCAGGGATCAGAACAGGCTCTGAGGAACAGAGCGGAGCAGTGAGACTTCCAGGTAAGAACGCTGCAATAAATCTTGCTTTCTGTGTGAGGTCCATCGTGATTCTCCTCCAATGGAAAAATCCACAGCGGCATTTTAATGTAGTCTGTATTTCCTTTGGCTTTTATTTTAATCTTGTGCTGCCAAAGACAAAATACTTTCCTGTGGTTGTTCTAAATAAGTGGCTCAGGTTTTCATTCTGCCTTTGAACTTGGAAATGAATTCGAAACTTTCAGCTGATTCTTGAAAATGTCTTCCATCTGTTTCGCATTGGCTTTCTCTTACTTCTCATGGTGCATTTCCAGGCTGCCCTCATGATTAATCTATTTTATAAAAAGCCTAAAATGTTGGGGGATTTCTGAGAGAAAATACGTAACATGTTTACAATGTTAGCTCACACCTTTCTTTGTCCTGTTTCAGGTGCCGGGCTACATCCCCGTGTCCCGTTCTCTCGGCCAGCCAGGGGCAGAGCCAGCAGCAAATCCTCAGCGACAGTGAGAAGCAGAGTCGGTACGTCCGCACTGACGGCAGGTTCCTGGCACGTGCTGGCTGGAACAGCAAGACAGCAAGCCTGTGCAGTGGTGCATCGCTCGCGGGTGATCGCGACACCCAAGGTCGTCTCACCAAGTCAAAGAGTATCAGTTGCCTGGACAACAGGCTTTCCATCTACAAGCCCACAGGTCAAACCAACTCCTGTGAGGAAAGTCGTGGCATCCAGGAGGAGAAGGACACTAAAGGGGATCTCTCCGCGGGAGGTGGACTTAATGGTAGACCACTGAGCTGGAGCACACTCTCACTGGGACCTTCCTCAAACCAAAGCCACAAGCGTACCCTCTCTCTCACCCGTTCGGTAGCAGGTGTTCCCCCCGCCACCATCCGCAAAAAGATCTCAGAATGGGAGTGCAGAAGGGTGGATCTGCCTAGGATGAGCTTGTGTCTGGATAAAAGAGGAGGAGAGCGTGTAGGGGGCAGCGAGGGCTGCCCGAGCCTGCTCTCTTCTCCCTGTAGCGAGAAGACTTTTGACTTTAAGGGGGTTCGCAGGATGAGCAAAGCGTTCTCCGAATGCTCCTACACAGAGACAGAGGCGGAGGAAGGAGTTTCAGACAAAGACACCCTAGGTCGCTTCCAGAAAAGGATAGGCAAGACAGAGTCGTCGGGGACATTTGCGCGTTCCCTGTCTGCTCGGAAGGAGAAGTCAGCCGTCCTCAATAGGATACAAAAGATAGAACAAGCCCTGAAGGACAATCCCAGCTCCCCTCCACGTTACCTGAGCAACTGCTATGCTCCAGACAAGACAAGACAAAAGTCTTTTGTGATCGGGGACGACTTGGACAGTACATGCACCAGTAAGCGCAGCAGCATTTGCTCAGTGACCACCGAGCCAGATACCGTTTTGGTGCCAGATAAGCTCTCGAAACTCAGACAAAGGTTAAGTGGGGGCTCAGCTAGGTCTGAGAGCCCAGAACCACCCAGTCAACAGACCCCTGTTGGCACACCAGTCAACCCCTTACCCAAACCCAAACGCACTTTTGAGTACGACGCCAAACGGGACGAGAAGGGCGTGTCGCCAACCAATGGACTACCTCCAAGCAGGGCCTCTGAGTCTCCACCTCCTCTACCTTCCACCCCTGCACCCAACATCACAGGAAAGACCCAGGGGAAACCCACCACCAAAATCCAGGACAGGTGAGACTATCAGTGTGATTATAGGTCTGCTCTAACTTTGACAAAACTTCGCGAGAAGTAGAACACCTGTGTCTTTTCTCTTGACTGAGTATATATTGGAGATTCTACTGATTTGACCAACTTTTTCGGTAAACTTTGGTGTTAGAGATAAACTCTACACTGATCTACCTAAAATACAGTTTCTTTGGGAATCTCATTTAAAAATGCCAGGTTTCATTTCTCAGAATCTCAGAACAACTGGTCACCATCTGGCCTCCCGCTACCTTACCTAAAAATAATTCCACTGACTTGGACTTGGCAGATACGCACGTTGGAGTTGGAAAAGTTTCCTGCATTTCTGATAAACTTGTGAGTAATGTGGATCACAGGTTAAGTGTTTGCTTTGTTGGCGTCGCAGTTTAACAAGTTACTGATCAGTGGCTCAGGTTGAGTTGTTGGAGAGAACTCCTCTCATTACCCTGTGTTTGCTATTAGTCACGATTTAAAGTGGAGTTCAGTGTTGAATCAGTCCACATGCTTCTCTAAAGCCTACTGAGGAATAATAATTTACGTCATAGGTTATCACGAGGTAAATGTCTATGTGATCTCAATGACTAAAGATCCAATACAAATAATAACAGGTATCTCGCATAGACCTTCATGTTGATCTTGAAATCTTGAAAATCTGACTAATCTTCTCTGACTCAAAAAGAGATTCTCTCATACTGTGCTTGCAGAGAAATATAGGTCACCCGGTTCAGATCATGTGTTAACGTCTGTCCTGAGTGATCTGAGCACATGTGGTCAGCACTCAGCACATGCCTGAAACGCTACAGTTTCACAAGGAATCTTTTTTGTTTTTAAGAACAGAAGTGACGTATGTGTTTATTTGCATGTAGTGCGGGAGAGTGAGATCTGATCTGAAGTGGTCACAGGAGACACATTCAGGACACATTTGAATGCCAAGTGTGAACACAAAGTTCGAGCTGTCCACTTGTGTCTGGATCTCTCAGGATGGATGTTACTACCAGGTCTGAACAGGGCCACACATTCTCCAGGTCTAAACTAGCAGCAACAAATATCCTATAACAGAGAAATCCAACAATTTACTATTCCCTTTTGTTGCTTGAACAGCTGAGTCTAGGTTACTACAGTCCACTGTAGATTATGTATTTTTAACTAACAGCGCTAAGAATCTGATGTCCTCAGTGGTTTTAAGTGAGGGTGGGGCCTCTGTAGATCATCCCTATGTGAAATGGGGATAAAATCCCAAACTTTCTTTCCCTGGACTCTGTGTTTAACATTCCTGTGGCACTAGCCATTTCAGACCAAGCTTAAAAGACAAATGTCGATGGTGCGACGTGACTGGTTCCTCTGTAGTGGCTTAATGTGTGATGTGTGATGTTACATTGTACGAAGAACACAGCAACACTGCATGTTTATTCGTGACTTACTTGGGATTTCTCTGTGATCGCAGCAAATATTTTTCTTTTTTTATTGCAAATATTGTAATAATTTTTACATCTAACATATGGATTTTGAGGGATAAGACAATGTTTTTATAACTACTAGAATTTTCTTAACCACCTGTTCAGCCTCTCTCTTTTTTCCCAGATAGCAAGTGGAGACTGTTAGAAGTCAAACTGGCCGTCTGGACTAGACTAGACTTTATCTTGTTACTATTATCTTTCCACCTTCTTTGATGCAGACACAGACTTTTTCCCTCGTAATATTTGGTTATGCAACAATGAAGTTTCTTCCCTCATCTTGTTCTTATTTGCCTTTTTTTATTTCTCTCCAGAGAGTCGTGTGAGTCAGAGGATGCTGCGAGTCTACTCTCTTCATATCCATCCTCACCCACACAGAATGGCACACTGACCACAGACTCACCGAAACGAACCAATTCCAAAAGCACTTTAGAGGAGAATACCTATGAGGACATAGTAGGTAAGAGCATTGGTTCACTGGCTTTGAAAACCTTCATTTCACTCACTGGTTTCGGTTCAACTGGGGTCACGCTCAGATTCAGTTGGAATGATTAACAAATTGATTAATTGATCAACAAAAAATTTGATGACAACTTCTTTTGATATTAAATCATATGCCATGGTTTTTAAGTAAAAAAATAAATAATCTTTTGCAGAGACCGTTATGTTTTCATCCCTCTTTGTTTGTTTGTTGGTTTGTTTGTTGCAATCAAGATTACTCAAAAACTACCTGATGGATTATCACAAAACTGTCTGGAGGGATAAGATATGGGTCAAGGGAGAACCCAGTAAATTGTGGACGGTACGCATCTGGATCAGGGGAGGGGATCCAGGAATTGTTTTATCTTTGAATTTAACATTGCGAGAAAGGGAGCGTTCTTTTCTTTCCCACAGAATGATTGATGGATCTTTATAAAAATCTAACTTTTTAGAAGAATTTGGTGCCGCTTGATTGAATTTGAGTGTTGACTGTTGAAGGAGGTATGCCACATTTTTGGTTTCTTGAATGTGTGTATTTGCTGTTTGTCAAATTGTCTTTGGGAAATTGTGTTTTGAAATTTCTCATTATTTACTAACCTTTTCTGGACCAAACAATAAATCACAGAATCAAGGAGAAGATTCACAAATGAATCTATTAAGGAAATATTCGCTATCATACGCCCCAACACAGTTTACTTACATTAATACTTGTTATAAATTGAAAGTATTGATACCAGATTATATTAAAAGCAATATTCTTCTCTGTATCAAAAGAAAATATGTGTTGAAGCGTGAATACTGATAAGATATTGTTAATGTGAGTGCGGCGGAGGTCATAGAAGACAGATGTTTTGAAAGCAATAGCTCCTGTGCAACGTGGCCTAATGCGATAAGACTGTGAGGGTAACTCCGCCTCCTGCATCTGCCTCATGGCGATGTGTGGAGGCCAGAAAAAGTATTAATGTGGGAGAAGTCAGTGATCACTGGACATAAGATTAACGGATAAAGTGCAGTTGTAGGTTGTATTATAATATAATGATTGATGGGTTGTCTTCACTGCGTCCAGTAATATATTGAAATCAATAAAAGCGCTTTCAACTCCATCTATGGCAAAGAAGATACTCATTTTATTGCAAAATGTTGTTGGTTGAGCACCAACCTCTGACATTGCAACCCTCATGGCAACATGTCATGCATCTCAGTGTAAATGAGATCAACCCAGTACTCATTTACTCTGAGATATTGTGTGTGAAATGCTGGACATGTTGAAGAGCCAAATTCCTTTCCACTAGAAAATAACCCCAGGCCTTGTGCCCAGTCTGTTTGCCAGCTCCCCCTGTGCACAGTTAATGTGCTGGAAATGTGTGTCAGTGTGAGTAAGGTCTCACGATGAAGCTTGGATTTCAGACTTAGAAAAAAAGTTTTCACACACTGAAATATTTTCTCATGATTAATGCTAAGGGTTGACCAAATAAGGGCTATTGTGTTTTTTGTATGCAAGTATTGTATCACAAGTAGCCATGCTGCTGTCTGTGAATCTGTGACCAGTGTGCTCGTTTTCTCATGCTGAGAACGTGTAGAAACAGCATCAGAGCAAGACGGATTTTCATGTGAATCCCAACAAAGGCCCCATTGTTCATCCAGTCTGCAGGTCGAAGTCGCACTTTTGCCAGTTTCTGTTTGTTTACGACAAAGAAATTGTCTCTGAGTCTCGACTTAGTTCAAACAAAAAGCTTTTAAATTGAAGTCCTAATGCAGGGGGAGCAGTTGTGTCCGCCAACAACACGATGCAGTGGTTTAAAAGGTCAGATGATCCATCTGAGAGGTAGCCACAGCAGAAGGAAATGAGCCATGTTTTGTTCCCTCTTGTGCCATTACTTTAACAAGTATCTCTCACAGAGAAGGCCACACACTTCTCAACTCCAGGAACACATCTTGGCTTTCCTCTTGGGAACCTCAACCTCATCTTGTATTTTTTGGTAACTGCACTTGACCTACAGCAAAATCTACATGAAAGTTTGATTTTAGTGTAGTTGATAGATGCAAAAGCCGCTTCAGACATGAACTCTGGAAAACTGGGTCTGGACTTTCTCCGGACTCTGCCCCTTTGTGTATGAATAAAGCAGTTCGGTCAGACACGTTCACAACAACAGGAAAATCTCTGGAGCATTCAGGTGATGCTTGGCGTCTGGGTGAACTACACAGAAAGCAAATTCGAAATTGAAAATCAAGTTGTTGTTTAGACCACAGGATCACCAAAGCCTCTAGAATCTCTTTGTCCTTCCAACTTGACATTTGTTGGTGTGGTCAACATGTGCGGCTGCTCTTTCTCATCCTGAGATATTTGTGTTATTTTTCGTTTTTTTTTCCGTTTTGGATCCATTGTTTGTTGGAAACGTCATCAACGCAGCCAGGCGCTTGTGGTGACTCCTCGTTATCCAGAGTTTTTAAAGGGGGCTGTCAGGACAATAGCTGGAGTTCAGTGCTTGTCTGAAAGCAACTTAAGTGATCTGCTTACACACTGATGAATCACAGCCTTTGCAGCGGCGGTTATATGATTCAGAGAGTGCGTGTAACTTGCTCATTGTGCCGTCTGCTCTTACTCCTGTGAATAAACCTGGGAGACTGCTGTATATACAATGAAAGATTTCAATTCTAACATACACTTTGAAAGCTACATGCATAGTTGGATCTATGTTGTTGTTATTCTGTGGTGTAAAAAATGCCCAAAATACAATTGCGCTTTTCTCCCGTGTGGTCAAACGTAGTCGATCTTCATGACTGACACACTGTATGGTTTTGTGGAACTGCCAGATGTTCTTACAACACTTTAACCAGTGGTTTTTTTTTCGTCCCTCGCATATTTCCCTTGAGCCCATGATTGGTTGAGCGGTGCCACTGTACTGTGGCTCGTCCACTTTACCGGGTAAGCTGATACTGACTGTTGGTGTAGCTTGTTCCGTGCCTCGCCCTCGCCCACAGACTCCATTGTGTGCACAGAAATGTACAATCACAGTTTGCAGCCGAGGTGTGTCCCCTCCCTGCCTAATACTCTCGGTGTCTGGGGGTGTGTTCGTGAGAGATGTGGATGTTTGTAATCAGAGGAGTAGATTAGTACCCTCCAGTACATGAGCAGCTATATAGACATATCATTTTCCCAGCAGGCTTTCATTACAGTGTTGCTTCAGTTTAATGAGGTAGCGACACAACGTGAGGTCAGAATGCGCTCTCTCATTCCGCTCCCCGGTTGTAATGATGCACAGAAACTCACTCCGCTGAGCTAGTTCACTGTGTGACTCGACAAACCCTCTAAAAGATCCTTGGCAGCGTTTGTCGATTGCGTTTGTGTGCATGGGTGTGTGTATTTACCTCAAACCGTTTTCAATAATTAACCTAAAAATAGATAACAGAACAAAGCACTGCCTGTAGGTTAATCCCCTGTGTTTTTAATAAAACACTCACTCGTTGTTTGAGAACCGGAGTTCATCAGGTTTCCTCTTTCATACTCAGGAAGAAGGAACCCAGCTACTAAATAGATTTTTTTTTGTTCTTTCCCTTTTCTGCTGACAGATAACACTGCTTTTCTTTCTTTTTTAAAAGTTCCCCTCATGCTTTTCAACACCATCTGGCTCTGTTTTTATTCTTCGCTGTGGTTGCTTCGCTTTCTCACAACCTTTTTCAGACCCTGCCAAAGAGCTATTCTCAGAGCACATGTCTGAATAGACATGGACGGTGGTGTTACACAAGCTTTTTTCTTTATTGAAGTTGGCTCTCAGCCAGATGACATCAGTGAGAGCAGTGCAGGGCTATGTAATGTTCATTTTCTTCCTTTTATGCTATGGCTTATTGACTGAGGTGGAGAAGTAAAGGAGTCTGTCCTGATTGTAACTTCTTGAGGTTAATGAATGTTTATAATATATCAATTGAATGACGATGGAGACCTTAGTTTTTTGTATGAAACAGGGCTTTTAAATGTTCTGCTATTGTTGCAGCTCTATAATACATTTTTTTTTCCATTCTTTCCATTTCACAAATAGGCAGTTATTCTCTGAGACTTCGATGACAATGTTGAAAACAATCTTGCAATGTTTAAGAAAGAAGAAGAAAATGTTCCGGATCCGCCCCCTGATCCAGATCTGCACCAACATTGAAAGGGTTCTTCCTGGGGTCATGCTCCACCCCTTTTTGGAAAGACTTTCTAACTGACAAAAAACAAACAGACAAATGCAGATGAAAACATAACCTCCTTGGCAGAGGGGCCAATATATTTTCTAAATGTTATTATAATAATATATATACAAATCATTTGAACAATTTTACTTCTAGAATGAAAGTGTAAGAAGATTACTCTCATGTCTCTCAGCAGACAGTTTACATGCCTGGACAGTGACTCACCAGCAATGTTGTGTCCAGAAGTTTCAGCTGGGCCCACTGGGGCCTGCGGGGCCCATTGCCAACAGTAACTGTTTTGAAAAATGGGAGTTCACTTGAGCGAGCTGGGAGTGACCTTTGACTTACCTTTCCTGACCCGTCTCTTCCCAGACTAACCATAGGGAGGCCCTCTTGTGCCCCCGACACCCTTTACTGCCCTCTTCTTTACCCTTTTAACCCCCTCATCCTCATCTGTCTTCTGTTGAAAAACAGCCTTTGTCTGTGGACATTTCTTGGCTTTTACTACTGACACTATATTCAAGCTACATTTATTATATGTCCCTCTTTCCTACAGAAAAGGAGAACCCATACGAGGATGTTGACCTGAAGCGGAAGGGTTTGGGTCGGAAGTCTTGCCTGTTCGAGAGCAGCAGATCTTGGAGCACCCCAGACAGGAAGCTGATCTCTCCGCCTCAGGTAAAGACATAAACCTGCTGGCATCAACAAGCCTAATGTCTTTTACTGTGGTAAACATAACAGCCATGTTTTCTTGTTTTTATATGAATTCCCTCGCTGTACGTTCCAATGCAGAGTCCTGGAAACGATCTCTTAAAGAATCTCACACCTTAGTTTTAGCACAACGGGAAACAGTTTGATATGTTTACACCTGGTGATGCTCCACAGAAAGGCCCATTTGCAGATTTGGCTTCCCCTCTTCACTGCTCAAGCTCATGTCTCACTAAGAAAAGGAAGACAGACCCCCACAGTTACTGCTGGTTACAACAAGAGTGGTTTAAGAGCACGGTCTTAGTCAGAGCAAACTTGTGCTGTTCTAATAAAGTCATTAATATTAAAAGTCAGTCAATTATTATTCATCCCTAAACTTTTCAGGATCATCTGAGCTCCTGCACATGATTACACAGACAGCAGGTCCCAGTAAATCCACTTTGATGAAGATTCAGTTTGTGTCTGCTTCCTCTTCTTTGCTCTGCTCAGTATCTCAAACTGATCTGCCGTCAAAAATAGAAAAATAGTCATCATGGTTTGTTTAGAAGATGCATTTTAAATGCTGTCCAACTTCTAACACAAATCAATATGTTTCCAGTGACTGTTTCACAACAAAAGCCAACCCACATTCCCCTGCTTGAACAGTTTTAACTACCGGTAAATAAATGTAGCTCCATTAGAAAGGTAAGCGTTAACAGTGAGGCTCATGTCAATGAGATAAAAATAGTTTCCTATACATCCCTTAGATAGGCAATTTGAATAAAGCAATAATGAATACAGCAATGATGAACTCCAATATTACACCTGTTGTTTTGGGTTCCGCTTAAACTGAAAAGTCAGAAGGAGTAGATCAAGCTAATTGGGTGTGAAAGCCCCTTAGATACTGTAATTCTTTGTAAATGCTTTATGAATGAATAGGAATGAATTAAATGTACCAAACCATCCATGTTCTTTTATTTCCTGACTAGTTGCCTTCCAAACCCAGTAGCCAGTCCCTTCGCCTCTCTTGTCAGAGTGACAGGAAGAGCCACCGGATGTCCCAGTTGTCCAAACGCTACAGCCACGATGAAATGCTGCTTCGACCCCAGATGGGTGTGACATCTTCACAATGCGGCCTCCTGGATGATAGCTTCTGTAGCACCGGCGACACGCTTGCCTCACAGAGGCACTGGAGGATCCCCAAGGTACACACTGCTAGATCCTACTCAAACATCTACACTAAACCCTTACAGAGCTCTGGCTGCGCGCTCTGCCCTGTGTTCACAGAGCAGATCAGGTTTCTCAGTCAGAGGCAGGGCAGCTCTGGATCACTGCTAATTCCTCAGTTTGGACAAGATGTTTCTTAACTTAAAACTCCATGTATTCATATGTGTAATAAGTTTCCACCCTCTTTGGGCTTTTACTGCTTTATTGTTCAACGACCTTAAAGCACATGTACAGTACTTTACACTATTACTTTTGGCCAGGTATACCCCTCTACTTCCTCTATACTCATGATCAAAACAAACAAAACCTTCAGATTCCCCAACAGAGCCTTTCCTCTTTCTTCTTTTTACAGCTGGTCCAGAGGATCAACTCCATTTACTGCACTAAACGTGGGAAGAAGAGGCTGAAGAAGCTGACCATTTCCAATGTGGAAACTGCATCACTGAGAGGTAAGGGCTCTCTGTACTCCCCGAACCCTCTGACCAGATAAGTGAGTAAATATTTGTGTCTTAGCCACATTGTCGTCGTGCCCCTCTCATAACACATTTCTTCTAAATTGCCCTGTGACCCGTGGAAAACCTTCATGTCCATCTCATGTCTGTCTCCAGATGACAACAGTGAGAGTGAGAGCGACTCCGATGACAGGTTCAAAGGTGAGTGACCCTTAGCGTTCATATGCAGGGGTGAGATGCTGCACTTCTGTTTGCGCTCAACCTTTTCTCAGAGATGTTTTTCTCGGTGTTGATGCAACAGCTTCCCAGTTTTGGATTGAGCAAAATGACAGACACCACAAAATTGTGATTTGCCACATGCAGAGATGTTCAGTAGACCACACAACTTTCATCACATCGAGATTCGATAGCGGGCATGAATACTGATATTTTCTCTCTATTTTCTTGCGTCAATGAAAAAGAATAACACCAGTACAATTTCCTGCCTATCTATAGAGTCTGAGACCCTTAAATTAACATGTCGAATTTTAAAGTGGTCACTAAATCTAATGTATTTCTGTTCATTTCCCTCAGCTCACACCCAAAGGCTATTGAAACTGCAGTCTATCCTTCGACGGGCCCCAAGCTACCGCACACTGGAGCTGCAGCTCATTGAGTGGCAGGAGAGAGAGCTCTTTGAGTATTTTGTGGTTGTTTCACTAAAAAAGAAAGCCAGCAAAAACTCTTATTCCCCGGAGGTCACCTACCAGTTCCCAAAGGTAAACGCATGAAAGACATAAATGATTCCCTCTGTTGCTTCTCTCACCTTTTAAACTGGCAGAACAAGAATGAATAGTGAAAACGTTCATGCATCCGGACCTTTACAGTGGTTTTAAGTGTTTAAGCTCAGGAATTAGAAATAAAAAAAAATACTTCACAGAGCTGCTGACTATGACTATTTACAAAACTTAAAATGGGTCAGTGCCACATTGTCAACAGAAGTGAAAGTCTTTGACAGCAGGAACTGATATTAAAGCTGAAAATAACAATAACTGGAACTAGCACTGAGTAGAGCGCATACCTTCGCCAAGGCCCAACAGTGGCCTTAAATTCAATCAAGTCGCATCAAATTCGCTCAGAGATATCAGTCCCATAAATGAGCATGTTTTAATATCCAGATCCATGAATTCCTCCTTGTGAAATCTGTGAAAATGTCGGATCTCACAATGTTAAAGAAAGTGAAAAAATAATTCCTGGATCCAGCTCCTGGTTTAGTTCTACACCATGTAACACGTTGTTTCCTGACCCATAACACATCCTCCCACCAAATTTTGAAGTAATCCAACCTGTAGTTTTTGTGTAATCCTGCTAACTAACAGATAAACAAACAATCAAATGTAGATGAAAACGTAACCTCCTTGGCAGAGTAATACCCAAAATCCATTTCTGTGGCAGGGAGGTTCTTTAGAGATTATTATTTTAGATTTGGTTCTACAGAAGTGTCTCCTGGGAGAAGTTCATCTCTGCCAGCCAGGGGGAAACACTCGCTCTGTTGTGAGTTAATAAGAACGGAGTGGGGCAACGCTTTAACCTTGTATGGGAGAAATAATATTCTGGTCATTTACTATTCAGACTGATATCAAGGGGGGTTTAAAAAAAAGTAGGACAGAGTTAACTGTAGGAGACTGAGCTGACTGAAACTTCTCTCCTCTCACAGCTAGAGAGGCCCACCAAGCAGATGAGGGAGGCAGAGCAGAGGCTCAAAGCTATTCCCCAGTTCTGTTTCCCAGATGCAAAAGACTGGAGTCCTGTCTCGGAGTACACCAGGTATGACCAAGAATCTTGAACATGTACATCATCAATGGAGCAGCAATGAAGCCTTGTACTACAGCGGCCAAGATATATCAAAATCTTTATTTTAACCATCCTTAATGTTCTGTTAAATGACCACATCTTTTTAACTTTCTCAAAAAAAATCTAAATCCAAAATTGTTATAATGCACTAAATGTTGTTAATACCATTTTCTCCAAAGCAACGTCTTGTACACCTGAGTAAATTGATCTTCCCCTTTAACTCTTCGCCATAACACCAAACAATATAAGCTGTTGTTAAATGGATAAATTCAAGGTTTAGAGGGAACACAAAGTCACTATCATGGCAACAGAACAACTTATATACGAGCAGAATATTTTGAGGCTGTGTTACCAATAATAATATTATGGCACAGATGCTCATCGACACAGCACACTGTTGATATTATCTCAAAAGCGCCTCCACCCGTGTTGATGGCATGTTAGATAAAACCTTATCTGGGGTTTAAAGCTGCTACACTATCGCATGAATGTAAAAATCCTGTGCCATGTCTGTTTTGCATGTGCAGTGTGTCTACATGTGTCACATTTTTGCCACAGCGAGACCTTCTCCTTCATGTTGACTGGAGAGGACGGCAGCAGGAGGTTCGGGTACTGCAGACGCCTGCTGGTAAGCCACCGTTAACTCTCCATCTCCTCCCCCCTGCTGAGCCCTGTTTGTTGTGACAGAGCGCTTTATGTGAACATGCTGTAATGGTTTCCTGTGGAGCTACTGATGTGGTTCATGACCATCCAACCTGGCAGCAGGAACGAGATTGTATATAAAAAAGGGGAAAACTAGGATGGCACTTACTAGAGCGCTTACTTCTGCCACGGCCAAACAATCCTACTCATCACTGACTAGTTTAGACATAGATGTCAGCATCATAAACATTTTTACAATAACACATAAATAACACAAATGATACAGTAAAACCAAATTTTAGAATCAGATTAGGAGACACAAACACCTTCACTACAACGTATGTGACACGGGAATACCGAAAAGTAAAAACCAAGGTTAAAATGAGGTTAAGAGGTAAAGAAGTAAGAGAGTGACTAAAACTAAAGAGTGTATATCCAAAGTTTAAAATGTGCCCTTTTAGTGTAACTCTGCCAAGAACTAAACAAACTAAGATGGCACTCAGCAGAGCGCATACCTCCCCCAAGGCCCAAGATACAGATCTTTATTTGGATTTCCCCAAATTTTGTACACTCATAAATATCAGCCCCCTAAACAAGCCTGAATTGTTTTGAGACGACAACGAATATGTTGAAAACGCCCTATTTCAGATTGTTACAGAAAGTGAAGAACATTTCCTGGATCGGCCCCCTGATTCGGATCTTCACCAAAATTTAAAGAGTTCCTCCCTGAGCTTCTTGGTAATCTGTCCATTAGTTTCTGCGTAATCCTGTTAACAAGCAGACAAATAGACAAACAAACAAACAATCAAATGAAGAGGAAAACATAAACCTCCTTGGTGAAGGTAACAAAACAAACAAACCAAAAGACAGACGTAACATAACCTCTTTGTTGGAAAACTGCCTGAAACTTGTGTAAAATCTTTATTTATTGTTTAAAAATGTATAGCATTTTTTAGCACACTGAACCCCAGCCAGTCATTATTATAGCAGCTGATCAGCCTGATGGTCCAAAGACTTCTCATCCTTCTGTTGTTGTTCAAGTCTGCCCAGGAAATAGCTATGGTTAGAAGTAGTAACAGAAACATCTGGAATAACAAACATTCAGACCATTTCAGTTGCTACAAAAATGCATGGACCTAGTTTCAGTTCTGCAAAAATGCAAATCTGTCTCTTTAAATATATGTTAAATTTGATATAATTACAATTTGTTCTCAGAGAGAAATAACCACATACTGTCCACATTCAGTCGCTGTCATAAAGGGTTTAAAAATATGATTGAGAATGACTCATTCAGTTTTAACGAGAGTTTCTCAGGAGAGTCGAGACAAAGAGAAAACCATGAAAAACCCAAACCTTGTCATTGTCGAGCATTTCTTCCTCGTAACGAGCCCGGGAAGAGCTTTGAAGTCGCTGAGTTTCCTATTTAGCTTGCGGGTAGCGAGCATGACTGTGTGGGATTCTGTGAATGTGGTGGTGATTTTGTTTGCCATTCGGTATTTCAGTACGTTTACAGCACTGCAGTGTGTATGCACTCAGACGTCTGCAGGGAGTGTCTTCACCCTCCAGCGGGACGTCCTGATTGCAAATTATTTAACAAGACATAAAGAAAAACGCTTTTTAACTCGGCTCTCACGCTTGATCCGCCCCGTTGATCTGATCTCCTCGATAGAAGCAGATTTTTAATGAAGGTGGAAGAAGAGGTGCGCTGCTCTCCTCCAGTAACTCCGTTTCCTCCCCGCTGTCTGTCCAGCACTTGGCAGTAACCGAGCATTCCTGAGGACTTGAATCAAGCTCCACATAGTTGATTTAATCGTCCATTTGGAAAAGCGGAGGAGAAACAAGAGGAGAAATTGTATACCTAATATGGACAAGTGAATTGGCATTTCTCGAGTGCTTGTGTTCATTTGTGTGTGTGTGTGTGTGTGTGTGTGTGTGTGTGTGTGGAAGCACATAATGGTCTGTGAGCTTACAGAGGAAGGTAGATATGATCAGAGCAGCAGATAAACCACCTGTGTTTAGGAAGTCCGTAACCACATGAAAGACTTTCACCTCAGATGACAAACTAGATTGAAGACTTCAGCTACACTATATAAACAGCTTATCTACATATTATATTAACATGTTCAGACCCTTAAATATATATATATATACAGTATATGTGTGTGTGTGTTTAAAAAATATGATAGGTAACATTTCTTAAATTGCCTAATAATGATAAGACAGGTTTAATATATTATGTTAGCTTGTGTACTAACATTATCCAAAATGATCAGACCTAGAGAAATCACACATTTACTCTGGGAAACAGGACGTTTCAGTTTGGTCGCCTTTAAATTGCATCACATCTTCTTAATGACCTTTTCAGTCTCAGCTATAACTCGAGGGGAAAAGACATATGATGAAGGGAAAACACACTGCTAACCAGTTTTTGCCTTCCTCTGTTTGCATTGGTCACACATAATGAAACATGATTAGTCATTCCCATTTGCTGCTTAACGTGAAAACAAACTTATTACCTCATCCGTGAACACGAGTTATGTCTGGTAGATCAATGATTGTGAAGATGGGAACCTTTGGCAGACAAGGAGAGTTGCATCATGGGACTGATCCGGGGGCCCTTGATTTATATTTTGGACTGTTAAAGTGCAAAGCTATACTGCTGAGCTGCTGGCCCAGGAGCGTTTGTGGTCAATTTTCAGAACATCTGTGAATGTGTCTCTGCATTGAGTCGATCGAAAGTGTTTCAATGAGTCTCTGTCGATTTCTTCCCACAGCCGACTGGGAAGGCACCACGTCTTCCAGAGGTGTACTGTGTCATCAGCAGGCTGGGCTGTTTCGACTTGTTCTCCACAGTGAGTTCAATCTGGCCCTCTAGCCACACACACTCACACACACACACACGCACACACACACACAGTAACACTAACTGTGTGGTGTTGTAGCTGTGGTTCAGCCCGTCTCACAGCTGAACTAAATGACTTTCAGCAGGCCGTCTGCTGAAGGCCTGTTCGTTGGTTAACCTTATTTCATTGTCTTTTTGAACGTTTCGATTTCCCACAGCGGATGTTTCCTTCACTTTTGTCTCAGTGGCTCTAACATGAAGCAGATCAGTCGCAACCTTTTTTTCTGATTACTTTATTAATTCAAAGTGAGTGAATCCAGTCTGTGGAAACAAAGCGGCTGCTATACGACAATATACAAATAATAAAAACATGGTAGACGTTGCACACAGTGTGTTCTCTATCCTTTATTAATAATAGGGACCTCGTGGAGCTTTTTGAAACCGCAGATGATCAAAGACTGAAAAGTTGTTATCCTGAACCCTGAAAGAAAAAAATCTGAAACGTGTCTTTCATAGTTCAGTGATGCAGAATAACTCCTACACTGAGCTGAACTCGTGCTTCACAACTAATTAAATGGTAAATGCTTTGTCTGGTTTTGCGTCATGTGATCTAACACCTCAGACGTCTCTACTTTGACAACAGTGAAGACAGAAACCTGAAAATGAAAGGAGGCTATTTTTAAAGTGCTTTCACGGTAACTGGGAGCTGATGGCGGTGTTTGATTTCATTGGGAAAGAAAAACACAGACAGATGAAGAGAGAGAGGTGATATCACATGACCTCGAGAACGAGCAATTCTCCAAGCAGCTTTCCAGACAGAGGCCGTTTGGACCCAAACAGGCAGACAGGCAAACTGGGTGGAATTTTCCAATCACACAGACACGGAGAGAAACACATTTGCTATTTTTCCAAACAGAAAATTAATACTTGGTTCCAGACAATTAAGTTTACTCAAACTTATACAAATATGTTTCCATTAAATGTCACCATGATCAATAACCTTGACGACGGGGCAGTTTTTTCCCTCTTCCCTCTTGGCTATTCAACCATAAACCTTGTGCCGTGTTATTTTGAAAATATATATGAAAGCGTCTGTGCTCCTCCTTCCAATGTTCAGATCCTGGATGAGGTAGAGAGACGGAGAGGTGTCTCAGCAGCTCTGGTCTATCCCTTCATGAGGAGTCTGATGGAGTCGCCCTTCCCTGCACCAGGGAAGATTATCAAAGTGAAGACCTTTCTGCCTGGAGCAGGAAATGAGGTGACAGCTGCCAACAATGCCTGACACCTCCGCTCATCTCTGGCACTGCTTAAATCATGCACAAATAATGAGCTCAAACTATTTTCATTGTATTATTTTAAAATGTGGTCAGTAAATGTGGGGAAAGGGCCAGAGGAATGATGTGCAGTAAATGGTCCGGCTTTCCAGGATCAATCCCATTACCACTCCACAAATTTCACATCCTTTGTGGTCATGCAGGTCATCGAGCTGAGGCGGCCCACCGACTCCAGACTGGAGCACGTGGACTTTGACAGTCTGTTCAGATGCCTCAGCGTGAGGCAGGTGATACGAGTCTTTGCCTCGCTGCTGCTGGAGCGCAGAGTCATCTTCGTGGCCGACAAACTCAGGTGAGCCCGAATATTCATCTTCAAAACAAACTTCAAATTTAAATAGCGTTAAATAGGGAGAGCTGGGGAAGACAGGCTGCAGCCTCCTTATCCAGTGGTTTGTCAGTGTTTTTTGGTGTGGAACTGTTTGATTATTATGTATTGATTAGTATTAGAAAGTCAGTCTATAGTCCATTAAGTCAGCTGGCCGTTTTTTATAACCAGAAGTAAAGCTGGGTCACACGATTGAGAGTCACAACCAGGGGGGAACAGGGTGCGACTGATAAGAGTCTCCAAGGACTCAGTGTCCCAGTCTGTCCTGTTGTTACCAAAAAGAGAGGCTTGCTTTTCGAGGATTGGAGGCGAGGGCTGAGGGGGAGGAGATTTGAGAAGAGGAGTAATCTCTCCATGTATCACAGCCCAGTTTAAACAAACATCAGTGGGGGCAGTGACTGCGAGGGGAAGGAATGCACTTCCTGTGTGCACGACTCTGCCCTCTGTGATCTGTGGCTCGACTGTCACTATTTGACATATGATGCCACATTCACTCCCTGTGTACGAGTGGCACTCTCTGTGTCCCCGGAGAAAACCTGCCTCCGCTCCTCATTACCAGAGGTGATAACATCGAGGAGTCACTGGGCAGGGATCTTCAACTGACCCACGACACAATATTATCAAGATTTATTATCCAATAACTGGCAATTATGTGATTTAGTGATATGTGATTAATCTAAATATCTGTTTACTTGCTGGGATGAACATAGATCTAAAGGGATGAAATATTCATTTAAAGAGGTAATATCCAACACTTCTTTGTGCAGTTTTCTGATATGTGACTGTGTCTTGTTAGGAAGATTTTCATCTCAATGGTGAGGACAACAACTCCCATGATCCCACGCTGCTTCACAATGTAATCTTTCATTATTATTTTGATTGAGAGACCCCCCAGGGACCAAAGTTACATATTTTACGTGTTTTGCACAGGACGAATCCTCTTTGGGGATTTTTCCCCCATTACGGTTTTAATATTTGTGCAGATTTTTGGGAAATGTCTCAATAGCTGTTGGATTGACTACCATGAAATGAGGTACAGACATTTATGTTCCTCTCAGTAGGATTTCTAATAATTTTTTATGGCCCCTTCAATTTAATGTCATTACCCGTCTATGACCAAATACCGAGAGGAAAACTGTGCACGTTATTATTGCTAAACATCTCCTTTTAAATTTGGATTGTCAGAGGTTCAAAAGATTAATTAAAAAGTTTGTAGTGGCAGAATACAATTAAGGGAAACATGTGTGTGTGTATTTGTGTTGGTTTTAAATCTGCAAGCATGCAGGGGTGCATGTGGAGCTCCTGTGTTTTGGTTTCTTTTATAAACAGCGAAAGGGCCTCACTGCAGCATTAATGACTTGTATGATAAAAAGCGCTGCTCCCTCTGGGGCTGTGGTATATAATCCATTCCCAAAATACCTCGCCACTGGAACATGATGTATGTCTCTTTCCCTCAAAATGCACATTCAGTGCAAGCAGGGGCCGAGGGGAAACACCATGTTTGGCAATAGTTCTCTGTGGGGTCTTCTGTTGCTTGTTTTCTGGCATGTTAACTCTTGCTTTTGTAGTGAGAAAATATTTTTTCGTGAGAGGTCGTTGCTTCCACATGAAAGTCGCCACACACAATTTATTTCAAGAGCATCTTTCAGCATCTGATGCCTGTAATAACAAGGCCTAATCAGATAATTCATCACCAGCGAGGTCACTGTTTAACTGCTTAACTCAACTGACCTGCAGATGCTAAATGAGTTTGTGTTGCAGTCTAATGTGAACAGGGTCTGCGGTTGGCATGGCAGCGAAATATAACTATAGTAAAAGTATAACTACATGTTGGATCTAGACGACTTTCTCCACTGTGCTACTTTTTTAATTTAAGTATTATTAAAAGTAATCTCTGGGAGACAAAAGCTCAAACATCAAAACTGAACTTCAGATTTTGATTTTTGAGAACTTCCTAAAATCATAGTAATCATCCTTGAGTAATATTTATTTGACCTTTACTTTGGAGTAGCTGGGATGTATGACCTAAAATGCAACCAGCCCAACAGGTGGCGATCTAAACACAGACACTGTCATGTCGTTCATATTTATACACAGTCAGCAGTTTTACAGTTTTCTTTCAGATCCATAACAAAGGTCAGAGGATAAAGTAGATGTTTGAATATTCAAAGGATGATCTAATATAACCTGTTGATGTCAAAGGCTCAACTGAGGGACTGCATAATAATAAGGTCTGTTTTTAAATTCTGTGAATCATGCAGTTTTTCAAGTGGGAGTCCCAGAATAAAAAGTGAGTGAGTGTCTAACATACTGACTGATGTAGGAAAGAAACACATTAGGGTAAGAAGATTAATCTGTTTGAGAGAGGGAGAGAGAGAGAGACGGGGCAATGGACAGGGAAGAGACTATAGAAGAAAACTAAACAGTGGCTTCTGAACTTTTCCGATACACTCGGAATTAATCAAGCTCCCTTTTCTAACATACAGCAGCTTGAGTTTCACTCTCTGGTGTCCTCTTAGTCAAAACTTAAAACTGGTTATTTAACAACATAATAAAAAATCTGAGTCTATGTTTAGGAGCTTACCCGGGCTCTTATTTTGTTTTTGTAATAACTCGATGTCTGAAAGGGAGTTGGTGGCACCAACATGTGACTGCACTCCTCTGACAGGTAGAATTATTGCCAGAACCAACGGCATTTTTTTGATTAGCTCTCGTTTCATTTGGTCTTTGGTTGTTTCTCAGACACTTTCTGAAACATGCTCTGCAGACATGGCACGAAGCCAAAACCGCTTTTAACAACTTAACCGGTTTTCCATGTGGTACTTGGCTCTGGGGTAGAGCGATCCCCGCTCTCTGTAAACACGTGAAATGTTTCTGTTTTTCAAAAAGCCTCGGCTATTACCGGAGCCGCCACAGCTGATTTTTACATCAGAGCCGCTCTCGTGAATGTTTACACCCACGCGCTGACGCTCGCATACACATGTAGACGCTCATATACACAAACACCTGCACACATTCATCTGCTCTCAGGAAGGCCTCGATCACACTGAGACACTCCTGAGGTTTTAATAAGAGCCCATATAGAGTTTCCCACCAGGAAGCTATTTCTCATTGTTAAATGGCTTCTGCTGTTTCCTTTTGTGGAGCAGTCGAGCTGTAGACTGAGGACCAGTGGCTGGAGATGCTTATTAACAGGAAGTGAGGGAAAACCATCAGTGAACTACAGGAAAAGCAAATAGAAAGGGCACGTGCAGCTTGTCCTAGAAATCTTTCAGGTGGAGGTGTACGCTGCAGCCTCTGTAGATGATCTCTAGGTATTAATTCAAGCTTGGGAAAAGTTTTAACAGTGAAGAATGGTTTTGCGGAGCTTTGTGCCACAGCTGGAGTCTGGCAGCTGCACTTCAGTCTCTTTGTCCTCTGTCTGTGGAATCAGTCTTAGCTGTGGAAGGTCTGATAGACACAGTGCACTGCTTTAGTAGAGCAGTGAAGCATGTGGTGATACAGCCTCTTGACTCCGGCCCTCTCACTTTCTCAAGCACTGAAATTTCCCCTCCTCCTAGTCATCCTCTGGGCTTCACAGGCTAAGCCTCTCGATCCCATGTTTCCTGGAGTATCTGCCAGGTCAGCCTCACACACACTAAACCAGGCCTGGCAGACCTACGAGAGCTAATATGTCAGGATTAGCCCCCAAACCTCAACACATCTCAGCTCTGCTCAGAACTCACCTCTGGAGAACTGGCTCACTTTCTTTTTCTGAGACTGGGGGCATGAAATGGAAATTTTAATGAAATGAATCTTGGGTTATGCTTGTGTGGTGAAGTTTTTACAAGTGAAAACTGGGGTTAAACATTAAAAACAGACTCAAAATGTGCTTCACTTTGGTAAAGTTAATTCCCTCATAGCTTGTTGCTTTGGGTCTCAGTGAGGATCAGTCAAAACTTGCTGTCGTCTTTCTGCGGTCAGTTAAAATGACTCATACAACTGAAATGGCACTCAGTGGACTGCATACCTCCACCAAGGCCCAAAAATCCCCTTTAATTCAATCAAGCTGCACCCAATCATACATTTCGCTCCTCTAAGTATGCCTGATTTTTCTTTTTTTAAATCAAGATCTCTGCATTATCTCTTGAAAGATTCACGAAAACATTGAAAATCAAGCAATGTGGAAAGAAAGTGATGAAAAGATTCCTGGATCTGTCCCTAAAACCTGCTCCAAAAAAGTTAATGGGTTTTCTACCCATAACCCAACACTTCCACCAAGTGTCAAGAAAATCAGCTCAGGAGTATTTGTGTAATCCTGCAAACAGACGGCCAAATCTACACTTATCTACATATATTCAGTCAGGAACACTCTTGTCGTAATTCAAGCTTTTATCGGAACAGATGGAAACATAGCTTGGCTTGGTGCTGATGGCTCCACGTGTAAAATGCTCCCTGAATTAGCCAAGTAGCATGCTAAGCTAAACAAGGACAGCAGTGCAGAAAACCTTCTACATAAGACTGAGCTTAAGCAAAACATCAAGTACTATTTTAAACTGTTGAGCCTGTTAAGACTATCTAGAAAAGTGGATACTGCAGTGGTGAAGGCAAAGTGTCTGCAGCAGTGTGAGGCAGCAGTCTGGTATCAGGGAGTGGGGAGGGTGTCATATTTACAATAAGTAGACCTCCAACTGATTGGACCACGATCAGCTGGCTGTGGGGCGTATAAATTCCATGTCCTGCATGTACTAACGCAAAATCTCATTGAACCCCCCAAAACTATTACTTCATTTAATTCAGAAGAGAAATGAGTTGTTTCCCTCTGCTAAGGCCGTCCTGATAACATGAACCCAGTCCTGGTTATTCATTACATTATATAGACGTGTCCTACTGCTATATGTCCAACATCTTCTGTTATTAATGTGTGTTTTTTCCTTTTTTTAAATGACAAATCCATGGTCTTAAGTTTTTGCTTGAATCTAACGGGAACGTCCCCTCTGTCCAGAGTTGAGTGGCAACCTTCGCTGGTGCAGAGTGTTTTTATTGCAAGTTCATCTTCTCCCAAGTGTGTGTGGTTGGGGAACGAGTGTAATTGATCCTCAGTGGCGTGCAGGGCCGCTCGTAGCCTGTGGCGAAGGTTTTCTGGAGATCTGTGCCCCATCACTCCCTGTTGGAACCTGTCAAGCCCAGGAGACAGGATCTGGTAGGAATTACCAAGCCCTCCTCAGGCAAATGGAAATCAGACCGGCCAAAGCAAAGCTGCAAGTGCTTCACGTTAAAATTGAACTGGAAAAGGACCTGAAAGGACTGAGAGCTGTGGTTATCGTAATGCCTCGGGTTGTCACTGGTGTAAGTCTGTCAAGAAAACACATTTTAATCTTGGCAATTTGACTCATGGGAAGTGAAGATGAAAAGGCCGGTGGCCAATGTGTGGCCCGAGCGAAAACTGTGGAAGAGTTTGAGGCAGTTTGTCATTTACCTCAGCACATGGATGCTGGAACTGATCTCAGCACTGTGTGTATGTTCAGTCTCTGTGGGCTGAGACACAGCAGGAGTGAGGTCACTTACAAGGGAGCAACTTCTGTTTACTTGGATCTTCTGTCTGCTGCAACCGTGAAACAGATTCCTCATTAAAAGCGAACATATCTCAAGTGAGAAGCGTTTGCATACCATGTTTGATCCCTGGCCTTGTTTTTGATCCATACTGATTTAGTGCCTATGTGTGTTGTGTGATTGGAACCGCAGTTTATTTTCACTCCCTTTGTGTACATGCAGCAGACAGTATGTGGAGGACAGAGGGGGAGGAGGGTTCAGCCACTGTCAACAAGCGACGGATCGTGAGAAAGGCAGGCCGCTATTTGTGATCTCGATGTTATGGCACAGCTGTCGGAGTTAATCCGAATTTCGCTCTTTCTAGTATTGCATCAACAAGCCTCCAGCTTAACTATAGCAACATGTCAGAGTCACGCCACCGCTGTCGGAGTGTAAGAGTTGTCTGCTGTGATCCTGGCGTCCCTCAGACGAGCTACAGGAAGAACAAAGCGCCAAAACCGGACGCACATAGCTGCAATGTTCCGCCTCAAATGAAAAAGGTGTTTCAGGGAAAAGGGAATGAAACCGTTATATAACTTGGAAAATTTGCGCAGAGACCGAAATCCTTTTTGTGTTCTAATGGTTCAGTGTGTAACTAAAGATTTAATGACAGGGATTTTTTTTTCATCACACAATCCACCAACCCCACTTTGAAGTTTTTCATTATCTACTGAAACGTCTGCCATGTTTTCCCCGTGTTTGGTTTAATCTGGTGTGGCCTCCGCAGGCCTTTGTGTTGTGAGTGTGACGGTGATTGATGGTGTGTGTCTTTGTTTTTTTCTCTGCCTCTCATCATCAGCACCCTGTCCAGCTGCATGCACGCAGTGGTGGCGTTGCTCTATCCCTTCTCCTGGCAACACACCTTCATCCCTGTGCTGCCAGGCTCCATGTTGGATATCGTCTGCTGTCCCACTCCCTTCCTGGTGGGGCTGCTGTCCAGCTCGCTGCCTAAACTCAAAGAGTTGCCTGTGGAAGAGGTGAGTACATCATCTCAGGGTTTTCTTATCAATGCTGAAAAGACATGCATTCATGTTTACAATTTTATAATAACTATCAAGCCTCAAATTCAAAGTCATAAGGGTTTGATAATGACATTTTAATCATCTTTAGCAATGATTGTTGTGGACATTACTAAAATTGGCAACGGTCCCCAATATGAGTCAGTCTCTAGCATTGAACACATGTTTATACACATCTCAGACTGGTAGTTGGGAAAAGACCCGTCACAGTTTACACAGAGCTGTTAATGGGCTGTCAACATCTGCCGTCTGTTACAGTACTTGTCCTGATGCTGACTGACTCATGAAAACATGAAATCTTATTCATTGAGAGAGAGAGAGAGAGAGAGAGAGAGAGAGAGAGAGAGAGAGAGAGAGAGAGAGAGAGAGAGAGAGAGAGAGAGAGAGAGAGAGAATGTAAATGTAATGCATGCATACAAGAGACAAACTTGCAGGTTTTTATATTGTGCCTCTGTTTCTTTTTCTCAGGCTCTGATGGTCGACCTTGGAACCGACAGATTCATCCGACAGGTTAGTCTGTGAGCTCAGTTCAGTTGCTTTAAAAACATTATCGAGCCTCTGGGTGTTTTATGGCTTTAAGATACCAACCATGTTACATTGCATCCCATTAACAATCAGGGCAAAACAGAATAAAACAAATATGGGTCTAGGTCATGTATAACAGTTTTGTTTCAGTCTATTTTTTGATAAAAAATGTTAGCCATCAGAAGTTGCAGAGTATGGCAGAACATGTAAGGCTGAAGCAGTAAAGGCTGTGAATGTGTTGGGCTACTGAAGGAGAGTTGTATTTCTTAAGTATTCAACTTTTCATCCGTAGAGGAAACTGTCTTATTCTTCTTCTCCGTGTTTCAAACAGGGTTGTAGGACATGTGGTAACATCTGAGCATTTGAAACTTACTCTGCAAACATGGTTGTTTATCACTGGCGACTTCAATGTCTCTGCTTGTTTATAGATGGACGACGAGGCCTCGCTGCTGCCGCGCAAACTTCAATCCGCTCTTGATCAAGCGCTGGAGCAGAGGAATGACATCATCAATCAGGACTCTGACAGCGAGTCAGACGAAGGTGAATAAGTGAGAAATCATCGGCCCCGACCGAGACAGATGTCGTTTTGTTTTATCTCTTTTGATTAGAGCAGCGTCTGCTGTTCAGCTCACGTCAGTTCAGGCCTGTCTGTGAAACTCTCTGTGACGTCTTCTGTTCCCACGTTACTGAGTCACAAAGGATTCCAGATGATTCAGGGTTTTAATGATGAAAGGTTGATGTTGGCTGATTACGCAAGTTTTTAATGTGATCCACAGAGTTGAGGTAAAACAAGACAAAGGTCAAACAGCACTGACAAAACAAGTCAACAGCAACCAAGCCAAAGGGTTTTTGTTCTCCTCTATTTTCTAATGTAGCAGATTTCATTTAATATCTATTCATACTCACTCATTCATGTCCCATATGGTCTAGTGGTAAGGATTCCTGGTTTTCACCCAGGTGGCCCGGGTTCGACTCCCGGTATGGGAATAATCTGAAATGTTTACACCTGTATAATTTATTGATGTCTTCACAGTGTAAGAAAATTGATATTCAACTGATAACACCAATCTGCTACATGCTTTTGCATTAATAACTAGTCACCTTACATATTAAATCTCTGTTTCGACATTCTTTTCAAAAATAATACCAACACTCATGCAACCAACAGTTTGTTAGATCAGAGAAAAGATAAAGCTCAACCTGCTATACTTACAAAGACAGAAAAAAAGCAATCTGAATTTTAGGCCTTACAAAGTCTTAAATATCTTATTAGTATTATTCTACCTACGCCGTGCTTTATGAATAGCAATGTTCTGGCAAAATACATATAGTATATAATGTCTGGGACTGTGATAATACTTATTGTCTGTCATACTGGACAGAGGTCTTACATTTTATTTATTATGGTTGTAAAAAGCTCTTAAAAAGTCTTAAATTGAATTTGTTAAAACCAGCAGAAGCCCTGCTGCCAGCTGCCTAAGGTTTACTGTACAGAACGCTAATATGACAGGAAAATGTGGATATGGAAATAAGTAAAATGTCCAGTAAAGATGGAAATGTCCTTAAGTAACTCTTGGTGAGGCCATTACAGTTATGGTTGTGCCAGTCTAAAGGATTTCAGTATTTTCTGTAATTTACTGTGTGTGTTTGTTCTGGGCAGATTTATTTTCCTCAGACTCATTCAAAGTTTCATTAATTTGAATTTCAGAGAAGTGACAGCCATGGTCCTAGTGTTGTCTTGAGCCATGAAGCCTTGAGCCTCTTTAAACTTGCTCAGATTTTCCAATAGCTCTAGTTTTCTTTTATGCTTTTGGCGTTCTTTGACAGTTCCAGTTTAAGAGCAATAGATATAATAAAGAGGCAACCTCATTATTATTGTTTCATATGTTGTGGTTTGATTATATTCAAGTCGATTTGACCAAGAGTTATAAGATCCGTCCCCAGATATCCACACAGTGGGTGAGCTTTTGTTGTTGTAAGATTCGAGCCAAACCGTGTATTCTTCTCCTTTATGACTCCTACACTCTGAATTTTCTTTGGAGCATGGTGACATCGTCTGTTTTATCGTTTGACTCCAGGTACTGTTGTAAGTACTGTGAAAAAACTGAGTCCTGTGTTTGTGTCCTTCTCGTTTGCGTCCACAGAGTATAACTCCCTGAACAGCCTGGTGTCCGAGGCCTTCATCCGCTTTTTTCTGGAGACCATCGGCCATTACTCTCTGTTCATCACGCAGAACGAGCGGGGGGGAGCGCGTTTTCCAAAGGGAGGCCTTCCGCAAGTCTGTGGCGTCCAAGAGCATCCGCCGTTTCCTCGGTGTCTTCATGGAGTCTCAGATGTTTGCAGGGTTCATTCAGGATCGAGAGCTGAGGAAGACACGTGCTAAAGGTAGACTTGCGTTTCCATGAGTGTCACTTATTTCTATGACTATCCTCTTTTCTGCCTCTGAGCATTTTCCTGTATGGATATCCCCCCCCTGGAGGTTACTACTCATTGAGAAGGATAGGATACTGTGCTAACACTGCCCTCTAGTGGCTGAAAGTTTTCACCTCCTCTCTGTTCCTCCAGGTCTGTTTGAGCAGAGGGTGGATCAGTATCTGGAGGAGCTGCCAGACACAGAGCAGAGCGGGGTCAACAAGTTCCTGAAAGGCCTTGGTGAGTCCTGCCGCAGACTTTCTACAAGGCTGCCTTCAGATTCTGGATGTCTGACATTTTTATCAGTTTTAAATTGTGCTGCATGACTACCTTGAAGAGAAATTTCAAATATTGCTTCTCGGACTTGACATTTTACTGTTTTATACACTCATCTCCTCTGTCCAGATGTTAACTAGCATGGAAGAAATCCTCAAGTTTATCCTGATATGACTGCCCACTCTAATAGTAGGGCTCTAAGTGTGATTTGTATATTTCACTCCACTTTGGGTGTTCGACTTTCACTGTGCAGGATGATGTTTGTTCAGAGTTGACACTAAAATGCTGTTTTCACATTATCCTGCTGAAAGGAGAAAGTTTCTCTCTGCTCCAAAATGTGAACCTTGTACTGGTATGATGTGGAAACTGGATTCATTATACGTTGTTCAGCAATTAAACATGAACATGAACAATAATCACATGTTTTTCTGGGTCTTAAAAAGTCTTTAAAAAAAAGTCTCAAATTTAAATATCTTAAAATGTCATGCACTCAGCTTGGCTGTGGGGAGGGCTATGGCTAATTACCGTCTCTTTCTGTAGTTTGTGAGATGATGCAGCGTTTTAAGGGTTATTCTCTCGCCAAGGCTACTTTCCCGTCATCTTCAATAGTTGTTTAATTTCTTTTATTATGGTTTTTCAAAAGTGTTGCAGAAATCCTGTTTTCAGATTGAAGGCTGAAGGAGCAGATCTAATTTAAGAATATTATGTACAAACACAACTTGTTATTCAAAGCCGGGTATTTTTATGTCTCTAAACATATCTTTGGGGGATTTTTTAAACTTGGTCAGAAAACCACAAACTTAAGCAAATATTCAGACTCAGAACCAGGGTTAATTCAGATTTAAAAGTATTAATCCTCATATACTGTATAATAACCTGAATTCAATTGATCCGCTCAGATGTTTCACATGTTACATTATTGTTTTTTTTTCTTTCTTTCAGGAAATAAAATGAAGTTTCTCCACAAAAAGAACTGAGGGCTACTTCCTCCAAACTGAAGACCTGATGTCTCGAGTCTCTGCATCATGATCATTCTCACCTTTTTTTAATGTAAACATGTACATATTATTATTTCACTGTAAACTGTCTGTGAGACCCTTCAGTGTATGTTTATAGTGATGGCAGGGCGGTACACAACTAATGAGCTGTAGATTAACCACTGTGCTTATGAAGAGTGTTGTCAGAATGTGTGAGTGTGTGTTACTTGGGCAAAGATGTACAGTTTGTATATGTATTCTTTTTACATTAATTCACAACAGTGTTGTCCTCTGTTTAAGGAGCGTAAAACCTATTCCAAAACTGTACATGCACCAAGACAATGAAGAAAATGATTGTAACTCTTCATAGAGTCTTTTGCAATATTTTATTAAAAATGGTAGTTAAAATGCATCAAATGCCTGAGTGCACAGTGTTGAGTTCAATCATAACAGATAGTAAATATTTTTGTTTCAAGACTTGCTTCGACTCATCTGCCGTTTTTCTTCACTTTACAAAGAAACTGTATCTGTCATGTCCGCCAAGGCCCAACAGTCCCCTTATGAAACTACATTTAAATTGAATAGATCTCGATTGTAATATTGATCTGCACCAGATTTCACAGACAGATACATATCGGTCCCTTAAAGGTGAAGTTCTGTTCTTAGATATCGAAGAACGTTTGGAGAAATGCACTATCACGCAATGTAATAAGAAAGACCAGTAGGATCTGTGTAATCCTACTAACAGACAAAACAAATGCTGACGGAAACATAGAGAGCAGATCAGAATGTGTTACTGTTACCTTTTGTTACCTCCCATAAACAAAGGCCCAGATCTACACATAGCACATCTGGACACAGAAACATGTAATTCACACTTTACCACATGGCGTTAAATCACCTCTTATCTCGCTGACAGCTTCCCCCAAAGCCACTGTGTGTGTGATGAGAAGCTGGTGAGATCCCAAAAGACACAGTGCGTGTAGCAGCAGCCACCACATGCTGCTGGTAACCTAATTACGTCTGTGCACATCACTCTGGTGGCTGTCACTGTTATTAGCTCGCTTCACTGAGACGCTCACTGTTCACTCCAGCCGCCGTATTACCTCTTCCTCTGCTCGAGGCCTTTCCAAGCAATTAGTGGGTGATATTTGTTAAATAACTGTGTTGTGTATTAGAGATACAGCCACTACCACCGCAACCCATAATATTAATAATAACAAAAACATTCATGATTATTATCTTTGAGTCCTATACTTTACTATATTCAACTGCTACTTCCTTAATATGCCTAACAAAATAATTGAAAGGTCCCTTTACTCCGAAGAAGAATAATCGACATTTCCTCCAAGACAGTGGTCCCCAACCTTTTTTGCGCTACGGACCGGTTGGATGTCAGACAATATTTTCACGGACCGGCTGTTAATGTGTGTCTACGGAACCTCATTACGGAGTTCCTCTGGTACCTCTGGTGACAGCGGTAGATTTTTTTTTAAATAATTTAATGGAATTTGGAGAGGTTTTTTTTGGTTATTTAAAATAAAAAATTAATTCGTTAATTAAAAAAAAATCCACCGATGTCACTACAGATAGGATGTTGGAAATGGCATCAGAGCTTTTAGTGCTGTTGTGGCGATCTCAGGGTATTCTGCCGTGACTTTATTCCAGGACACCGGAGTTGTTTTCTCAAACATACTTTTAAGGCCGCCGTCATTTGCGATCTCCAGCAGCTGATCTTCTTCTTAAACAGACATGCTGGATTCACCTGGTTTGTTGATAAATGGGTCCGACAAATACCGTGTTGGTTTGTGTTCAGCGAAAAAGTGACGTGACCGAGACAAGCATCTTGAAATGCGTAAAGCATGAGTCATAAACGAGAGGATCCGGTAGTTTTTCAAAATAAAACACCGTTTAATTTTGAAAAATGACCGGATACCAAATGACCCACGGCCCGGTACCGGGCCACGGCCCGGGGGTTGGGGACCACTGCCTTAGAAGAATCAGAGTCTGCTGCTGCTTTTTCCCATGTGATGTCCTGCGGCTGCCCCCTGCTGGCTGCTGGGTTCTGCTGCTCCTTCTTGGTTTATTTTATTTTAAAAACAATTAAATTATTTTAAATTATTTTAAATTTAATATAATTTTATTTAAAATAATTTAATATAATTTTAAATCATTTTAAATAATTTAATTAAATTTTTGATATTTTATTTTATTTTAAAAAACAATTAAATTATTTTAAATTATTTTAAATTAAATTTAATTAAATTTAAAATAATTTACAATAATTTACAATAATTTAATTAAATTTTTTCATATTTAATTTAATTTAATTTTAAAAACAATTAAATTATTTTTAATTTAATAAAAATTTTAATTTAATTTAATTCAATTTTAAATGATTTAAAATAATTTAATATAATTAACAATAATTTAAAATAATTTAATTTAATTTTTTTATATTTTATTTAATTATATTTTATTTTATTTTATTTTAAAAACAATTAAATTATTTTTAATTATTTTTAATTCAATGTTATTTTATTTAAAATAATTTAATATAATTAACAATAATTTAAAATAATTTAATTTAATTTTTTTATATTTAATTTAATTTAATTTAATTTTATATTAAAAACAATAAAATTATTTTGAATTATTTTAATTTTATTTAATTTTATTTAAAATAATTTAATATAATTTTAAATCATTTTAAATAATTAAATTAAATTAAATTAAATATGAAAAAATTTAATTAAATTATGTAAATTATTTTAAATTTAATAAATTAAATTTAAAATAATTTAATTGTTTTTTAAAATAAAATAAAATATCAAAAATTTAATTAAATTATTTAAAATTATTTAAAATTATATTAAATTATTTTAAATAAAATTATATTAAATTTAAAATAATTTAAAATAATTTTTTTTATATTTAATTTAATTTAATTTAATTTTATATTAAAAACAATAAAATTATTTTGAATTATTTTAATTTTATTTAATTTTATTTAAAATAATTTAATATAATTTTAAATCATTTTATATAATTAAATTAAATTTTTTTATATTTTAATTTTATTTAAAAAAAATTAAATTAAATTACATTAAATTAAATTAATAAAAGCTGCGCGCGCACATCCTGCGCAGAAGCCTACTGCGCACATCCTGCGCAGAAGCCTACTGCGCACATCCTGCGCAGAAGCCCATTGCGCACATCCTGCGCAGAAGCCCACTGCGCACATCCTGCGCAGAAGCCCATTGCGCATATCCTGCGCAGAAGCCCATTGCGCACATCCTGCGCAGAAGCCTACTGCGCACATCCTGCGCAGAAGCCCATTGCGCACATCCTGCGCAGAAGCCTACTGCGCACATCCTGCGCAGAAGCCCATTGCGCACATCCTGCGCAGAAGCCCATTGCGCACATCCTGCGCAGAAGCCTACTGCGCACATCCTGCGCAGAAGCCTATTGCGCAGGAATTGCGCGCGCAGCTTTTATTAATATAATTTAATTTAAATTTATTTATTTTTATTGAACTTATTTTTTCTATTTTTCTATTTATTTAATTTACATAGTTTAAGATATTTTGAGAATTTTGAGAGGTCAGAGTATTGCCGGCATAATGATGGAAAGAGTGGGATTCGATCCCGGGACTATCTGGTTGGCAGACGACCACCTTACCAACTAGGCCACGACTCATGCTGCTTCAACGAGGAACTAAGCACTATAAGTAGATGGACAAATTATAGTGTGTCCGTGTGCTGAAAATATTTTCTACTTTTCTACATATAAAAGTAGAAAATATTCTACTTTTATATTTTTATATTTTAGATACTGGATGATTTAACATGCTTTAAAAACCTATTATTAGAGTTTCCAAACTTGTCTTCGGACGCCTTAGAACAGTGGTCCCCAACCTTTTTTGCGGGACCGGTTGGATGTCAGACAATATTTTCACGGACCGGCCGTTAAGGTGTGTCTACGGAACCTCATTACGGAGTCCCTCTGGTACCTCTGGTGACAGCGGTAGATTTTTTTTTAAGTTAATAGAATTTGGAGAGGTTTTTTTTGGTTATTTAAAATAAAAAATTAATTCGTTAATTAAAAAAAAATCCACCGATGTCACTACAGATAGGATGTTGGAAATGGCATCAGAGCTTTTAGTGCTGTTGTGGCGATCTCAGGGTATTCTGCCGTGACTTTATTCCAGGACACCGGAGTTGTTTTCTCAAACATACTTTTAAGGCCGCCGTCATTTGCGATCTCCAGCAGCTGATCTTCTTCTTAAACAGACATGCTGGATTCACCTGGTTTGTTGATAAATGGGTCCGACAAATACCGTGTTGGTTTGTGTTCAGCGAAAAAGTGACGTGACCGAGACAAGCGTCTTGAAATGCGTAAAGCATGAGTCATAAACGAGAGGATCCGGTAGTTTTTCAAAATAAAACACCGTTTTATTATGAAAAATGACCGGATAATAGATAAAACGGCCCGGGGGTTGGGGACCACTGCTCCAAGAGATGGAAAATATAAAATGTTTAACTATTTGAATGTTCAGTGTGTAGAATTTAGTGACTAGTGGGGAAGTTACATGTTGCAGCTGAATACCCCTCACCTCAGCCTGCCCTTCTAAACATGACAGAGAACCTGTGGTCACGGTGGCTACAGGCAGATTTGTGGCATACCTCAAATCTGCCTGTAGGGAACTTCTTTAAATGTTGGTCTCAAAGATTTACTGATTAGATTTCATTCTGACCTCTTACTGTGTTACTCTGAAAAAAAAAGAAGAAGACTGAAACTTCACTGGTTGGCAAAGTCATATAAAACATAGCATTAATTCTAGTTTAGATGCGGGTAGATGTTTTAAATAGTGAATCCTTCATATGAAGATTTGAATAAGAATCATGTTGATTGCCGTCAGCAGCAGTGCTGGAAGTTAACTAAGTTCATTTAATCAGATACTCAGATAACATTTTGGGATATTTAGCTTGAAATGCTTTAATCAACCAATCTGTAACATATTCAATGTATCTATAATATTTAAATGCTGCTTGAATGTGAACAGCAACAACATAACGTTGAAATATAACAGGGATAAAGACCATTTTGCTTCTTACAGCACTGATACAACTGTGCATTACTGAGGTACAGGGGCGGTTGCCTATGGCGCAAATTGCCGAGAGGGCGGCACAAGAGACTGATTTATCATGACGTGACACATGCAATGTAAAACAATACAGTAACGTGACGTCACACCATCATCCTCTAACCCCGGGACGCACCGGCAGCACCGGGAAGCGCCGCGGCCACACACACACACACACACACACACACACACACACACACACACACACACACACACACACAACACACACACAAGCACATGATCTTTTATGGGGGGGGGTGGCTGAAATGCGCTCCCTGGGCCACAGGGATGAGCCAGCCCCACGCCACAACGCTGCCATGGGTGGAACCAGGACACCAGTGGACACAGGAGCTGGGTCCGAACTCATGGGTGAGGATGGGGGGAGTTTTATTAGGGCAAAACAACTGTTGCACAAGTTGTGTCCCTAACAGTCGAGATCACCATCTCGACTGTATTTAGATGACAAGTCTTTAACTTCAGATCATCAGCTTTGTTTTTTGGGACATACACTCTCTCACTCTGTTAGTTTACTACAATTCAAACTCTTTCCACATTAAAATAGGGAAATTACACGTCACTCTAATGCTCTGCATCATTCATGAGATATCCTTCACCAGAAATAAATATATATATTTTTAATTTAATTTAATTTAATTAAAATAAATATAAAAACAATTAAATTAAATTAAATAAAGAAAAAAAAAGTGCGCGCGCACAGCCCACTGGGCAGGAATTTCTCGCGCAGATTTTTTTTTATTAAAAAAATTGTTTATTTAAATAGTGTAAGATATTTTGCAATTAATAAGTAATTGAAAACACTCTCAATTGCAAGAGTTCAGCATAATGCCTGAATGGAGTTGGGAGAAAGTGGGGATTGAACCCTGGATTTTCTTAATTAAGAGCGACCACTCTACCAACTAGGCCACGCAACCTGCTGATTCCCAAGAGGAACTAAGCACACTAAGAAGATGGACAAATTATCATGTCCGTGTGTGTCCTTGTCATTCTATGCTGAAAGCTTCAGAGAAAATATTTTCTACTTTTCTACATATATTTGACAGACTTACTTAAAAGTTACTTTTAATTTTAGATACTGGATGATTTAACGTGCTTTAAAAACCTATTGTTAGAGAATAAACCAGTAGTTGCCAGCCTCGTCTTCTGACGCCTTTCAAGAATTGCAGCCTGCTGCTGCTTGTTTCCATGTGATGTCCCGAGGCTGCCCCCTGCTGGCTGCTGAGTTCCTCTGCACTCCAGCTGTTGTCCTGAATGAGCTTTGCTAATGAAAGAATACTGCATAGTCACATGCAGTATGCGTTGAGAGTACAGCATCCTGGTTTAAATGTAACTACCAACACATCTCCTTTGGTACTCTGTGTGCAACAAGCATACTGTGTCAGGGTGAACATTTTAATTAATTCCACTGCATACAGTACAAGCGACACAAAAGTTTTGTACTAACATGAGAAAACTTCCTTCAAAGTCATACAAAACACAATATGGATGATGGGTACACAGTTGTAGCGATGGTGGATACTTGTGTATTCAAAACAAATGAGCTGTTAAAAGACCTACCTCTCAGTAACCGTCAAGTAGATAAACTACAGGTCTATTAGAAGAATGTAGATAAACCATTAATATTAGAAGAAGAGAATTTCCTTCTAAAACAGAGAAACTGTGTAAACCTTAATCCTAATATAGCTTAAAAACCCAAAGCAAAGGATTAAATCATTTCAACATGCATCAGTAGAAATTCAATTATCTGAAATAGTTTTAATAAAACATGCACTTGTTTTCTTTTTATATTTTTTATTATACATTTTTATTGTTTTTTATAGTTTACAATTTTGTCGGCCTGTGTGTGCATCTGTATACAGTCCAAAACTTATTGGGGATGCATGACAGTTTGTGTGTGTATGTTGGGGGGGGCGCCAATTTGAAATCCTGCCTAGGGCGCCAACATTGCCAGGGCCGGCCCTGCTGAGGTAACACTACATGATTTTTATTAATAAGAGAGATTCGTTTCACCTCGTGTGTTGTTGTTGTTGTTTTTATTTTGGCAAATCGATGTCACATGGGCAGCAGTGACGTCACCCACCTCTAGAAACACAAACAGTCGAGTCACACCACCAAGTGCCACGCTACCGCTTCGAGAGACGTCATTAGTGTTGCATGAGAACAAACAGAAAGTCTCACGATTAACTGCGAGACTTGGTGTCTGCTCTCCAAAATATTTAGGAAGGTCCAAAGAGACACATCCGATGGGGGAGGACCGACCGACGCACGGACACGCACGGGACAAGGTAAATGAAACAAAGGGAAGAGAAGGGAGACAAGGAGGAGAAAAGGAAAGAGAAGAAGAGCTGCACACCTGCCGTCATGAGATTGACTGACAGAAGTTAAGTTGCTCCTCACATCCTCACGCGCGCTCACACTCATGTTGTACCTGATGGGATGTTTTGCACGAGCTGTGCGTCTCACGAGCTGCAGTTAATATAGCGCGCGCACACGCACACGCACATACTCAATGACTGATGCTGTGTTCTCCAGATGATCGGTGGGATCGGCTGTCCTCTGGTTGTGAGGTGGGTTGCAGCATAGAAAGGGCGTAATCTCATGCGCACTTTCTAAAACATCAGTGATGCTGGAGGTGAGGATGAGGAGGATTAGGATGATGATGCAGAGGCAGCAGCAGTCTGTGGCTGCGGGGGCAGGTACCTCACTGAGGTTTGACTGACGTTTTTGTTATTAGGCGAAGACGCAGTTAATAACAACGTGCTGTCAGTCTGTCACATGCACGCGCACATGGAGCAGGTCGCCAGTGCAACGCGCCAGAAGGAAATCACTGCTACTCCCAAATTCCCACAGCTTGAGCAAAACAGCTCACCTGCATTAGTGTGTCCGTAACGGTTCAGCTCCAAGTTACAAAGTAATGTACAGTAGATCAGCTAATGCAAGTAACATATAATACGATAAAATACTATGTATAGTTTCAACCATACCAATACAACGGAGTATTAGGGCCACTTAAACAATCTAAAATTTAGAGAATAAAGTCATAATGTTAGGAGGATATACTATACTTATTTCTCTAAGACATAAACATAGAGAAAAAAGTCTTAATGTTATAAGAATAGCACTGTAATGTATGTCAAAAAAGAACATAATGAGAATAAATCATATTCTTACAAGCAAAATACCTCATTTTACAAGAATAAAGTGTTAATATTGCAAGAAAAAAGTTGTAATAATATGTGAAATATTGGTGGAACCAGGCTTCAATCAGGGGTATGCTTTTTGCATGTCTTGCCCAAAAGGTAGCGTGTATATGTTAAATAAGATGGGACCCGAAATTAACGCTTGGGGGACTCCACAAAACAGACGAGCACAGGAAGAGGAGGCCTCTCCTAGCACAACAGAGAAGGACCTATTTATTTAAGAGGTTAGCCAACCCAGTGCCACATCAATGATACCCCCGCTCCATGTTTTGAGCATCACAACCACTGTCTTCATGTGAGAAACCTCATTCGGGGGCAGAGATAACGTAAACACTTTTAAAAAGCAATAATATGTCAGTGCCTCCTAGTGCCACTTTAATGTGTTCACCCGTCTCCTTTGGTTTGTTTGTCAGCAGGATTATGAAAAAAAAACGGGACAAGAAGTCCATTAAATATCGCTGTGGATCTAGGACGTTTTTTTTTCACTTTCTTTAACATTTGTGAGATAGGACTTTAATTTTTGTTTTAATTTTCACCATTTTTACAGAGAATAAATCGTGAATCTTGATGATGCATAATCTTTGGCTTTATCCAATTAGGTTGGACTTGGATGAATTTAAGGGGAGTGTTGGGCCTTGGTGGAGGTGTGCAGGTTACTGAGGGCCCTTCTTGTGTTTTAGAACGAGTAATAACATTTGAATAAAGAGTAAATTGCTACAGCAAACAGAAAGTGAAAGTGCAGTTTTGGGCATTTCAACGGAAGCACACTGTGAGATCTCATCAGCTGCAGCAGTTCAAGCTCCACATGATGAGCAGATAAAGAGAAATGGGCTAATATCTTTTCACCATCTTGTTTATGTGCGAAGCTGCAGCTTCTGAAGCTTGACTTTTTAACAGAGGATAACTCTGTCAGTGAGATCTTTTGATAACCAGCTGTAGGTTGTATCGGAGATTTGTTTGCATTTTCCAAACAGAAAGTAAGTGAAGATGCTCCTGTTGGTGGATCTCTGTGCAGAACAGCATATTTGATTTGGGGAGATTCAGCCTTAAAATGGCCTGATAACTTCTGAGTGGTTGAAGGTAATCTTGCTTCTTCCTGTGATCTCATCACTGCAGTGTTAATAGAAGTTGCATGGGGGGATGCTTTCAAGGGACAGCTCACTGCACAGGTTACTATTATTGTGACATCTCTTGAGATGGCACGCACATCCAGTGCCAGCTTCACTCAGCAGAGCAGAGGAGCTGCCGGCAGTGGAGATTTCAGATTAAAGCTGCTGGAGGTGCGAGGGAACAAGTGCACAGTTTGAAAATGCTACCGAACTGAGTGAGCAAGAGGCAGGGCGTACTGCGACTGACTAATTGTGTTTCAAATTGGGTCTTTGAGTGCACAATGGGGAATGGGATTGCTCTGAGCTCCCCACTGAAGCACCCAAGGATGAGAAAGTTGTCAGATTTGTAGGTCAGGCTGCAGGGGTTGTTGTCAGGCAGACTCGCTCCCAGCTCCAGATATCCCACTGGTTTGATTCTGGGATATATTTGATGATGAGTAAATGGTAAATGGTAAATGGATTTGCATTTATATAGCGCTTTTCTAGTCTTGATGACTCAAAGCGCTTTACATTACAGTTTCACATTCACCCATTCACACACACATTCATACAGTGCATCTATCCCAGCACTTTGTTATTCTAAGGGGGGGGCCATTCGGGGTTCAGCATCTTGCCCAAGGACACTTCGGCATGCAGATGGTTCAGACTGGGAATCGAACTGCCGACCTTCAGGTTGGAGGACGACCACTCTACCCCTCAGCCACAGCCGCCCCAGAGTGTGTGTTTAAAGTTTTGTGGTTCACCCCGTCCCCTATTTCAACTTTCATATCATCATGCAACTCTTGCTTTTGCAGATCATTTCCTTTGTCTGTAGTTGTCTCCTTTTCTTTTCTCTTACTCTCCTCCTGCTGTGGTTGCCACGTTAAAATCTTAATTGATTGCACAGTGTTAGAGGGAAGTGCAGGACTATCCTGGTCCCATCTGGAGCTCATCAGAGCCTGACCCGCTTTCCGTGTGCTACGTTAGTGAGTCGCTCCGCTGGGATCTGTCCCCTCCTCGTGCTGACGAGGAGAAGAAGGCCACAGCCGGCCCACCCCTCGCCCAACTCCACACCACCCTCGCCTAGCATCACCTACTGCTGCCGCACTACGCCCAATTCACACACCCAAAAGTTGCTTACATTACACTTTCTCCCTCCTTCCTCATTGTAGGTCACTTGGTCTTCCTTCTCCCATTTTGGAAAAGGGCTTGCGGGGATATTTTGCCCTACAAAAAAATAATTATCTTATCTCCCTAATTCCCAATTATTATGCACAGGCTTATTTAAGAAAAAGGATTAGATTTTCTCTCTTTTTTTCTGTGTGTTAGCTGCACCATCAAGCAGTGGATGGATTTGAACGCGATGCCTCTCTCGTCTGCGGCAGCGAGGGGGTCCTACACATGGATGAACCCGGGGAGGAGGGAGCACAGTGAGACTGTCATGTAAGCCGTCTCCTCTGGGGCCACCTCTCGGTGCGCACTGCTTCCTGCCTTTAGGTAGAAGCGTCAGTGTTTCTGCTGCTGAGGCGTCAGACTGCTCTCGCTCTCCTCTCCCTCCAAACTGCTCTACTCTCAAAGCACGGAAATGGAGAAGGTAAGGGGATTTTGTTTTGTTTACCGTTGTTTCCTTCTTTATCTGACACAGCTTGAGATTAAATTCGTCAGGAGATTGTTTCTTTTCTGCACCAGTTTCGGAGTTGATCCTGTGAATGAACCCCTGTGGGGCGATTTGAGGCTGTGCAGAGTTGGCATTTTGAATGTTTGTGTTGCTCTCTTCCCACCGTGAAAGACACGTTAGATATTAAGAGTGAGAATTGGTCCTGAGGTGCTGTTCACTGCTTCTAAATTGGTCGGAAGGGACGACTGCAGAGGATGAATTTCCCCACAGAGATTAATAAAGTATTACTTAGGTGAAAACTGCTGCTCTGCGAATCATCTCACTAGATTTCAGTTGACAGCTAATTTGAGTCTTTATCTGCTCTTAACTTGGAGAAAATCACAAGTGAACACAAGGGACTTTATTCTTCTTATTGAATAATAAAATATCAAAATCATAATTTTAACAACATTTTACATACATTTGATTACATACATTATGATTTGTAAATGGTAGATTAAATCAGCATTTAAATGATGGTAAACACAGTATTCTCTAATACAGGTTTAGTTTTATTTTGAAAGCAATTTACAAGCATAAGAAGGACGAGTGGGATTTAGCACAAAGTAAGGCAGCAACACGAATAGCTCTGACATATGTCACATTATTTTACTATCAAATAGCTCTGTTTGTGTGTGTGTGTGTGTGTGTGTCTGTTTGCACCTGTTTTCAATGTACATTTTCTTTGTGTGTCCCTGTCAGATCTGCTCAGAGTGCTCGGACTCAACACTTGCACAGACCCTGTGTACACTCTGCAACAAGTGGTTGTGTTACCAGTGCACAGATGTGCATCAGCATCCAAGAGCCCCGGCCACTTCCCAGTGCGCAGACCTGCACCAGCAGCAGAGGCCCAGTGCCCCCCAGTGCCCTGAGCAGCACCAGAGAGGCTCCAGTTCCATACCACTAACCGGACAAGGCAAGATGTTTGAGTGCTTCCGGACTTCATTACATCAACTTCTCAGGGCATGTCTGACAGATTCCTAATGGGGCTACACAGGCTGTCTCCCTCTGTGTCCCCTGAAAACCTGTTTGTGCTCCTTTTGTTTTTCTTTCTGTGCTCTGTTTGTTAATCATGTCTCCCAAGGAACCATTGTTATGAATAATGCATGACCGTGGCGATGGTGGATGATAGCTTCTGGAGATCCCTGTGTTTTATTACACCCATCTTTAACATGTGGCCCAGATTCTGAAAGGCTCACACAATTTCATTTTGGCTAATATTAGTGTGCTGCTATTTAAAGACCCTCCAGTCTGCCTGGCAGGTCCATTGGTGGCTGCTTTTGCAGGTCTGCTTCGTGCGAGTTGTCAAATCGTAACAAACACATCGTAGATACATTGACTGTGCCATGGCAGTGTCACTGTTTTGCTTGTGCACTTGTGAGAAACGCTGTGTGACTGCGCTGACTGACAGGATGTGGTCAGTCAAATGGATCTGATGCACACAGGGGGAAGCTCCTCTCTGCACCACAGATGTGATGATGTGCAGGCAGGGTTGGCTGAGGTGAGCTGGCCATCAGAGAGCAGCAGGCCTGCGTTCATTAGCCCCATCCAGCTATTGTTAGATAAACCCTCTGTAAGTCGACAGTTTTCACAGTGACCCATTTAGAAATATCTGAGGGATATTTTTAGTGTTAGTTATTTGATATTTTAGTGTTTTTTGTGTGTGTGTGTTTGTGTGTGTGTGTGTGTGCTTGCTTGCGTGTGCTTGCTTGCTGGACAGCACTGAAGTGTTGTTCACTTTCATCTTTGACACCAAGCTGTCCCAGTTTGCCATTGTCTAAGTTTCAAAGTGCACAGGAAAGTGAGCTCTAAAGGTTCAGAGTGTAGAATTTAGTTACATCTAGTAGTAAAGATGCATGTTGCAGCTAAGCACCCCTCACCTCACCCTTTCCTTACGAACATGATAGAGAACCTGTAGGAGCCTTCAGTTGTTGACAAAACTTAGTTTAGTTTGTCAAGTTTGTACAACTGTAAAAAAAATAAACATGGCGGCCTCCGTAGAGAAGACCTGCTCCCAATGAAAATATTACTTATTTAAATATAAAGGCCCTGAAAACAACATTTCATACAATTATGTTGAAACACACTATTGAAAACATCAATAGGATTATTTTATATTCATTTCTGGCAATAAATCAATTTCAATTAAACTGTGTATACCATTTAACCTTTTATCTCACATGTCAACACACTGGAGCTGCTTTAAGTCATGCGGACTCCGGATATTTTCCAATGAATTTTCCAGAGGGGCGGTATGTGAGAACACAATAAGTCAGCTGCATCGGACATACTCCTGGAAGCCTCCTATTCAAAAAACTTAGATAGTGGGCATGTTGATGACATTTCTAACACACAACAGACGCAAAATATAATAAAAAAACTATATAATATAAAAATATCTCAGGATCAAGAAAAGGTGTCAAGGTGTAAACTTGGGTTGTGTCGCGCTGACCTGGACAATCTCCTGTGTTGTTGATATGTGCAAGGTAAAGTCCAGATAAAGTCTGGACCCAGTTGTCGGGACATGATTTGTCACATTTTAACCTCTTGCGTTTCCGGCCTGTCGGACAGTAGCAGTATGTACAAGTTTCTCACACCACTTGTACTATTAAATCGTATGAATGTAAACATGTGATATTTACATTTACCTGCATATTTCTGTCCTTTTTAACACAAAGTCTTTGTGGTATGTTTAGGTGCTGCACACTGCGGGCCCTCCTCTGGCTCTGGGTGTGAACTACTACCCGAGTGTGTTACTAATGCTCCCCTCTACCTCCCCTCCTCCCTTGCCTGTCTCTTTTAGGCCCGGGGTCGTATCCTTGCTCCCTCCTCATGTGCCACTCTCACAGACAGGAGCCCTTGGAGCTGTTTTGTGAGTCATGTGACCTTCTGTGCTGCAGCAGCTGTCACCTGTCCGCCCACAAAAAACACAGGTCAGTCCTCAGACGCGCAGCACAAGGACACCACGGCGAGGGGCTAACCGCAGGTTACAAACTTCCTCTGAGCAACAACACTCTTTAACCGCCTTGTCACTTTTATCGTCTGTATCTGCATACACTACCCTTGGCCTGCCTAATACCCATTAAGTATTCATGCGCTTTTGTTTTCTGTGATGTTACAGTACAGTAGCTGCCTCTAAGGTCACCGGCACAACGTTGTGTCCCCGAAGGGAAAACAAATTTAATTCTGGTGCTCTGCGTTCCCGAGGAATTAATTAGTGAACTTTCTCTCTGGTGCTGTGATCTCTTGTGTGTTCAGGGTGGTGCAGATCGAGAAGGCCCTGCAAGATCAGCAGTGGCTGTTTGAGAGCCTGATGGTGCAGGTGGAGGAGAGGAGGTCTGCGGTGGAGAACAATGCTAAAGAGATAGAGGGCAGGTTGGTTCAGACTCACACAGAGTCGTCATATTCTGAGCAGGACAAGGGGTGAATAATTGCAAGCTAATGCAGAAATGAGCTGCTCTGCTGCTTTCTTCTTCCGATTTTCCGATTTCTCCCACCAGGACTGAGCCCTTTATTTTGTCCTTTATGTCCTCACAGCCTTCATGGGGTAAAGATTGCACACAGGAAGGCCGAGAACCAGATTAAAATGGCAAAGATGATTATGATGAACGAGCTTAACAAACGAGCCAACCTATTAATAGAGCAACTGGAGGTAATTACTTTCTCTTTCTGTCTTTCCTTCTTATCCTTCAGCCAGCCGTGAATATACATGCAAAGAATCTGTTAGCGCCGCGATCAGGGAGTTCAGGGAGCCAATACAAATATGTTAACGTGGTGTAAGACGGCAAATAAAGAATCATTGATTCAGACCACAGTCCTGTCACGGTGCTCTCCCTGTGCCAGTAATCACACATAACAGTGTGTATTTTATGGGTTTGTTCACAGAAGATCTCAGAGGACTTTCAGCAGCGTCTGGACGACCAGCTGCAGGGGGCGATAGAGATGTGTGGCCAGCTTGACCACGTTCAGAAGTTCATCACCTGGGCTACGACCCACCACTGCAGAGGCCCGGTGCTCTTCAGCAGGGCTCTGGTACGCACAGGAAACCCTGTCTTACTACAACACACACACACACATACACCCACACACACACACACACACACACACACACACACATACACACACACACATTTCTGTGAGGGGAGTAGAATATGATAAATGCCTCGTTTTATCTTCGTTAGAAAAGTAAACCTTCTCGTTTATATTAAATAGGAACTCCACCAATTTAACACACTAATTGTCAGGTTACTGAACCAGTGGAAACAGTGGGACTATGTTGTGTTGAGATTTTTTTGTTTAAGTTCTTTGTTTAAGTAAAAATGACTGAATTTGCATCAGTTGATTTGTTTCAGTTTGGGCTTTGAAACTACACATGAACAATACACATTTATAACAGAGAACCGTTGTTGTGAACTGAGAGTTTCAGTGTAAAGTTTATTAGAGGCAGGGAGGGTTTCACAAAACAGAAGTAGCCTGATGGTAGGATTCTGTATTTTTGGCACCTAAACTAAACAATGAACCAACTAAACTCAAATCCACTGGTGCTGCCAAAAGAACAGTGATATTGGCAGCTTGGGTTTCAAAGAAAATCTAAATTTGTTTTTCTTATATCACAATCCAGGGACTTCTTCTGAATGCACTTCTTGTCATATTTTTATTATGGAAAGACGGACAGTTATTATTTAGGACTGTGTGGAAAAATGAATAGGATATATTTGATTCCTTCAGATTTCACTCCAGATGCAGCAGCTGTTGGAACCATCACTGCACTCCGAGTCCTGGAGTCCGGTCAAAATCAAATTCAACTGGGATGCAAGTTACTGGATGAGGCACATTACACTCTTTAGGTAAAATGAAGGCTACTGAAGCAAGAAGACCACGTGACAGTTTTTCTTAGAAATGTTATTGAACTCAGGAATAAGCTCCCAAATAAATATGCATAAGAATGAAATTAAATGTTTTTGTTTGTCTTTAATGTCAAATTAATTCTGATTTGTTCTGCAGGCCAGCTGACCGTTGAAGGGGGAAACTGCATCTATCCTCAGAGTTTGTCCTGCTCCAGTATTATGAGGCCTCAGCCGATCAGCTGCTTGGCTCTGCCGCCTGTGTTTCCCAGACGAGAGCCAGGCTGTGGGTGCCAGTCCTGCTGTGAGCCCCAGATGTGTTGCCTGCACGGCCTCCCCTCTCAGCCAGATCCTTCCAACCCGGACAAGAGTAAGGTGGAGGCCGCACTTTATACCAGCCGCGTCCAGCCTGCTCTCATATCTGTCCCCCTGCACCAGAGCCAGCAGCTCCAGAGGTGCTGGGACACAGAGAGCTCCTCACACCGGCCTCCCCCGAAATCACCCGTCCCATTCGTAACACCCGTTCAGCTCACCTGCGGCCGAGGAGCCACATCCCTGCCGCAAGCCACCGACTCCCAACCCCACTCTCAGTCCAAATCGTATCTGTCTTATCACCCACATCAGAGAGACGTTCTTCCAGGCAGCCAGGCTCTGCTGAGCGCAGACTGCAGCCGGGCCGGTCAGTGTCAGGGGAAGCTGTCGATTAGCACAGCTCTGCAGCAGGAGCTCAGCAGAGCAGCGGTGGACAGAGATGTGATGACTGAGGAGAGCTGGGAGGAGAGGTGCAGAGTGGAGGAGACGTGTGGCCACGCAGAAGCAGGGGAAAGCAGAGAGCTGCTGGATGAAGAGCTGCAACAGGACAGGGCTGAGGAGAGTCCTGCCCCCCCGCAGCAGCACTGTGTTCCTCCTGCAGCAGAGCAGAGGAAAGAACAGCAGAGGACCAGACCTTCACTGACACTCGGGGACCACAGGGATGGCAGGGTGAGAACTAACAATGGATCTTTCTTTAGTTTGAACTTTCAGCATTTAAAGAGCAAGATATTTTGGCTTCTGAAACAAGAGTAAACTAACTACTAAGTTGAGAACAAAGCAGACCATGTGGGAGAGTTTGTGCAGCTCAGTCTGTCTGTGGTCACACGTGCTCCTGCAGGGTTTCTATAGGCTCAGACAAATTTAACCTGGCTCACAACATGGTAAACCACGCAGGGCTGCTTTATGCACCAGAACGTATCAGTCAATGTCAAGAGTATTTTTATGAAACACAAATTTCCTCACAGAGAATGTAAATGGTAAAGGGACCTTATTTATGAAGCACTTTTCCAGTCTTAGTCACCTAACAGCTTCTATATGCAGCGCTTTTACAATCACAGACCATATGTACACTCTCGGCACAGTCACTGAGTCAATTTGGGTTTCAGCATGTTGCCCCACGACATTTCAGAGAGCAGACTGGAGCTGCTGGGGATTCAACTACCAACCTTTTGGTTGGTTGACGACCCTGTAAACCGTCCTGATCCACAGCCGCCGGGAGAGAAACAAGGCAAAAATGCAACAATCCCCAATTCCAAAAATATCACAATGAGAAAGTGACATCTAAGTTAAATTTATTTCTAGTAGGAAAATGTTTCACATATGGGAAGCAGTGATTGCATATTTCTAAAATGGAAGGCAGCATTTAGTTTTAATTAATATCCATAAACGGCTAAACCAAACTAAAAGGGAGCAGTGTTTATTTAACTGCCAGAATGATCACTTCCCACAGTTGACAGCCTGCCTGAAAACAGATGGTGCTACAGAAACCGGCTCCTGCTTTGATGAAGAAAGGATGATGGGGAAACAAAGAGCTGCTCTGACAATTAAAGCAGAGCCGTTGGTAGCGGTGCATCCTAAAAAATGCAAGAGAACGCTGTTCATCATCGTCACACTCGATGCCAGAGGGTTGAGCAGCCACATAATCACCTCTCCGAAAAGAAAAAAATACCTCTCTCAAGATTACAAGCGAAAAAAGATAAATTATTTGTGCGTTTTAAGGCCACAGCATGTGAACGCGACACGAAACCACTTGGGTGCAGTCATTTGTGTGCTTCACCTGTCATTAATGAGTCACTGAGGGAATAGTGGGAGTTTGAGTCGAGCTCTGGTTTGCACTCCGAGATAAATTCCCTTCGTTCCAGAGAGAAGGATTATACTCTTATTTCCCTCCACACTCTGAATCCTGCACACCTCACCCAAGGGGCATGGATCAGGTAAATGTTTTAATCGCATGATATTAGGAGTACGCAGTTTCAGCCCGGCCTGAATATGTATGATGGCACACACACACACACACACACACATACACACACCCTGCTTATATTAGCTGAAGACACAGAGCCGAGGCATTTAAAGGAGCTTTTCAGGACGCTTGCATTTCGTTAAATTCTAATTCTAATACGAGGGAGGGAGAGGCTGATTTTCAGGCTTAATCAAAGGGCCACTCTGAGTCTAATGGTGAATTTACATATGTTAATTGCTGCAGTAACCAAACCTTTCATTCTCTGTACAATAAATGTAATACATGCAGCTGTGTGGGTCATTCTCTGTGTGTGTTTTTTAAGTTGTTTTGAATCAGTGGCGGAATAAGCACTGAGCGATGTTTTCCTCTGCACACCTGTGCGACCACACACATCCCACTCCTTGTCTCTGCTTCCTCTTGTGAAAGGCACAAACAGGTGCATCTGTGCATGTGATCGAGCATGAAACCCCCGGCTCTGTGTGTGTTTCTGACAGAGATCCACGTCCCTGGAGGTGCCGGTGACAGCCCACGACGGTGTGTCTGATTTGCCGAGCAGCCTGCTCAGCCCCAGCTCAGCGTGCAGGAGGAGGACGCGACGCTCCCAGAGCATCCCGGCAGAACTGGCAACCCCGTCCACCAGCCCTTACACCGAGCGGCCCACAGGATGCACCCACATCCCAGAGGCAGGAAAGAAGGTAACGCCACATCATCATATAGTCACACATACAGCAGTTCAATCAGGAGGGACGTCTTGTTGATCGAATGAAGAATAACATAAATTTATTGTTAAAGAACAGCTTACAGGAAATTGGCTCAAGACAAGCTTTTAAAGTTGTGACTGGACGAACTGTGCGTGTGAGTTAGGAGGCATGTACAAGAGGACAATTTTCGTAACTGAATTTCACTAAGCTTCATTAGTGATCACAGTTGTCATATTCACTTTCTAGTTCTGGTATTGGAAAGAAATATTGATAACAGTCTCTACACAATTATACAAGAATATTTCACCTTATATCTAACTACGAATAGGATAAGAATAGTTCTTTTTAGTAGCTTTTATGAAGCTTTCCATCATTTTGCATGATCCTCATCAGCAGATGAAAATGCTCAGTTCTCATGGAATTGTCCCTCTTTAAATATCAGTTTTTTCCAAACACTTTTGTTTTTGTTTTCATCCATGTTAACAGAAAATTATTGAACATTTGTTTGTGTGACAACTGGGCCACTCCCTCTGCGATGAGGATGATGTGGAATGACCACAAGCTCCAAAATAGTTTCATGCACCTCAGGTTCATTAGTTTTCTCTGCTGCTATCAATGTCAATGAATTTGTAACCCTCCATATTTCTCCTTTGTATCTGGAATAATGCATAATTTAAAGTGTAATTGATTTTACACATCAAAGTCTGTTTACTTTAGGGAGAACAACTGCATATGTAAAATAAAGTTGTTTAAAGCCTATTGTGGCACCAGAGGGTTCTTGGCAAACCTTATTTTTTAAATTAAATTGAAAGAATTGTGGTAAAGTTACAATAACAATAAGACAGTTTCTCTGTTCAAGAAGTTGATACAGTTGACATGATTGTTTTGTTTGTGTTGTTGTTAGTATGCAGATCCCAGACAGAGGAGAGCGTCAGACGGCGTACTCTGTGTTGTCAAGGAAACTTCATCTGACATGGCCTTGCCCAGAAGCCACCGTTATCCTCTACTCTCCTATAAAACAGAGCCAGGTGCGGGAAATAATACTTTACTATACTTTGCAATTATTACTGATATTCTCAAAAGAAAAGTTTGTGACAAGGGGCCCTCCATCTTTCTCTTTTGTAGATCATTGTTTTACGTATGTAGATGAAGAGATTGATTGTGAGGCCAAGGAGAAGTGCAGGTTGTCGAGAAACGGCCACAACAGGTGTGTAATAGTTCAAACATCTGCCTGTGCACAAATCATGAAAATAATAATGACTCTCTTGCTTTAACAGTAGCGTGGATGTTCACAAGGACTCAGCGAGGCCCAGGGTTCCAGTGGTTTGCTTAGAGCGTCTGAAAATACTGGTCTCTCGGCTCCCCCCACACGGACGACGGCAGAGTGACCCTTTACCTGCCGGCTCGATGGAGAGGAGTGAAACTCTCCCTCAGCCGAAACTCTGGCAAGATGCAAAGACTCAAGTATGTTTTTTTCTTGTATTTTGCTACTAGTTCATGTTTAATCTTTACATCTTTAACCACAAGTGACTCTAGTTAACAGGATGTTTGATTCAGCAGCAAATATACAAAATATGCTAAATAAAAGCGACATCTTCTTCTCCTTCCTTCTCTTCTTCCTCCTCCTCCTCCTCCTCCTCCTCTTCATCTTCCTCTCTTGTAAACATAGAGGTTATCTGGAGGCTCTGAGACCAGGAGGACCTCCCACTCGCTCACAGCGTCACTGCATGCTGCCGAGCGGCAAACTCGCAATCAGTCCACCGCGAAGTCAACCAACAGCGAGTTTGAGAGCCGAGGGAGATTCAGCTCTCGTAAGGCATCCACGCCTCCCTCCACAGACCCCAAATATGTTTCACACAGTTACTCCCCAGTGGATCTGGACTCCGACTCTTATCTTAAATCGTTGTCGGAGGACGCAGCCGTTTCTCCCGCTGATCCCGACCCACAGATAGACTCAGATGAATCACCGCCTGATTCTGACCCAAATGCAGAGTCTTCTTCAGAAGCTGAACTTGGAGATCTGGCTGAGGAGATCTCAGAGGCTGCAGGCGAGATGGGGCCCTGCAGTGACACCGAGATCGCAGGGGGTTCAGAGCCAAGTCTTGAATATGACGAGGACCCAGAATCAGAGGGAGAGGTGGGATCAGAGGACGGACACGGGCTGGACGCAGAAACAGAGTCTGACGTTCAGCCTGAGTATGTTCCCCGTTTCCAGCTGGAGACCGACTCTAACGTAGCGTCCGATCAGCCTCCAGACTCTCAGGAGTCGGAGCTGGACGTTGAATCGGAGGCTGAATTCACGACTGACGAGCCGCAGCCGCTTCGCTCTGACCTGGAGGAGGAGTCGTCCCCAATGGGACCTGGTCTGAGGTCCCTTCTGATCGCAAACCCTCTTCCTCTGAGGGGGACGGACGACATCCAGTCCGAGCAGGACGAAGCGGAGATGGAGAGTGAGGACTTCTGTGCCGTGTGTCTGATCGGAGGCGACCTGCTGTGCTGTGACCGCTGTCCCAAGGTCTTTCATCTGTCCTGTCATGTCCCGTCTCTGCTGACCTTCCCCACGTAAGCTCCTGATACAGAAACATGAGATTTATACATATTAATCTCTCACCTCCTATGAGACTGTTTACTTAACCCAGTTCCTGTCACCTGATGCTGTTTCATATCCTGTTCAGGGGCGACTGGGTGTGCAGCCTGTGCAGAGATGCTGTGCAACCAGAGGTTGAATACGACTGTGAGAATGAGAGAACATCTGGAGAACACACGGCGGCACACGGACTGTCTGCAAGTGACCAGAGAGTAGGTCATTGCATCAGCCGCATTCAAAACTGGAATAGCACTCAGTAGAGGGCAAGCATCCATCGAGGCCCAACAGTCTCCTGAAATTCAATCAAGCTGCACTAGATTCCAAACACTTATAGATATCAGATCCCTAAATGTCCCTGATTTTATCTGTAGCTGGAGGCATTATGTTTTTTGGGATATCCCGGCCGTACCTTGGGGGAATTTCTTCAAATTTTGTGGTCATAGGTCAAATTTTACAGTGACCTTGTATGAATCTGGAAAATAAATGATGTGCAGATATGTAAAAGGAAACTGCACCAATTGATAGTGGCATACAACTGCAGTGTAGTAGCTCTAGTTTCATCTAGACCCATTAGGTATTGTCTTGGTTTAAGAAATAATTAAATTTTCCTGGATCCACCCCCTGATCTTGATTCCATCTAAATATAATGAGTCCAGATCCCTCCACCAAGTTTCATACAAATCTCTCCAGTAGTTTTTGTGCAACGCTGCTAACGAACAAACAAACATGAAAAAACATGACCTTCTTGACGGAGGTAAAAATTGTTAACCAATGGGTTTATGACTTATTTGTTGATTTCTGTGACTCTTCTATTTTCTCTTTTTAATAACCCTTTTCTCTCTCATGCTTGGTCGACTGTTTGTAGAAAAGTGAGCGGCTGACTCTTCTGATCCTCTGCAACGTCCTGAGCTCTCCATTCCACGAGCCCGTCAGTCCACTGGTGAGTCATCACACTTTTCTTAAAGTGCAGTTATGGCTTCAGTGTCATCTACATAAATTCCTTTATCCTTAGATCACAGTAGCATCGTAGGAGTTTTTCTTATGTTTGGACTCAAACATGTAGCTGCTGTCTTTGTAAGGGTTAGTGGGTTTTAATGTAGTATTGAATTACTAATTAGTAAGTTAGACTTTTGGAAATATAGTCGGATATCAGACTTGCAGCTCCTCTAGAGTTCTGTGGTCTTGTTTATTTTCTCTTCGAGGTCACAGCAATATGGACTATGATGTGTTAATCATTTTGGCATTACACCAACATCAGTACAACTTTCATGAAAGTGTCAATGTCCACACCTGTGTCTCTCTCTCTCGAATCATATTCAACTCCTGAAATTTGTTCTCTAATGTTCATACATGTGGGCTTTACTGCACATGAAAGACAATAAAAAAAAATCCTGATAAAGCCTTTAACCCTCATGCTGATGTCTACCTCCTTTTGAGTCCAGTTCATATTCATATATTTGTTCATAACCCTTCATATTAGATTCTAAACAAATACCGTCAATGTAAGTGGAGGAGCAAAATGTCAAAGTGATGCACAGTGCGATCCCTGGAACGTTGGTTTGTCGTGTTTTGAAGGGGGAACACCCCCGAGGTAATTAAACTGGAATGAGTCTGAGGGAACCACAGTGGCTGAGTGGAAGGAATAACAGTGGGAAATGTCACTGCTCTTTCACGCAGGCTCGTCATTATTACCAGATCATCAAGAGGCCAATGGACCTGTCGGTGATCAGAGCGAGACTCCAGAAGAGAAACGCACGGCATTACATCTCAGCAGATCAGTTTGTCGCCGATTTCCATCTCATGTTCCGCAACTGTGCAAAGTTCAACTACGTAAGTTAAAAGCTGATCGTGCATGTATGTATTTAATGAAAACTTTGTCTCATAATTCAAATTATCATCATAATTTCAGTTAAATCAGTCAATACGTTTGTCTGAATGTCGCTGCTCTCTGTTTGTCCGACCACAGCCCGACTCGGAGGTGGCCCAGGCAGGCCGCAGCCTTGTGGCGTATTTCACCTCCAAGCTGAAGGACGTTTTCCCAGACCGAGTTTTCCCGGCGGCGGAGGCAGACTCCGACAGCGACGAGTACGATGAGGCGTACAGAACCGCCGAGGGGGGTTTCCCCTGGCCCGACAAGAGGGAGCAGAGCCACAGGAAGAGGAAGAGGAGACACTCGCTCAAGTCGAGGAGACAACACTTCTAACCAGAGGTGAATGGAGGGCAGCTACAAACACAATTATGCTAGTAGTGTTTCATTTTACTGTTTTTTTTTGTAATTGAGCAGTGTTTCCACTCTGTAATCTGAAAGTACCTGTTTTGGGGGGTTTTGCAGTAATATCCCAGTGCTGCCGGGACCTTGCTGAGTTATATGCGTTCTTCTGAGTACCAGTTGACTTGTCACTGTATCATACCATATTTAGGCCATTGATGATTTGCCCCTGATGCACTGGACATTTCCTACTGTGTTTACAATCAGTTAATGTTGCCATATATGCCATGTTCATTGTACACAGATGATGCTGTGGTTGGATGTCCATGAATCTCACTTTGCTTCTTTACTGAGTGGAACTTCTTCGAGCACTTTGAAACTTTGATATTAGTCAGTTCTGTATTTATTCGTAAATGTTCGACATATTTATACATGTGTAACTGTACAGAACTTTATTTTACTATCATAGGTTTGATATAGATGATATATGATCGTTGATATAATTATGTGTCTTAGTAGCTTTTATTTTGAGAAGCAGCAGTGAATCCGGAGCGAGTGTAACTGGTGATGGAGCTCTAACAAGGCTTTTGTATTATCATGTTTGTCAGGGGATTTACTGAATCATCTAGTTTATATTATCCCAGAAAGTCTTTTGTTTTGCTTTTAACCATAGATTAACTTTGTGTATTTGTTTCGTAATTTCTCTTATATCTAAATATCTCAGGCTGAATAAGGTGGTAAGGTATTGATATCATTCAGAATGGATTATTTTAAAAACTTTGTAGAGCAAAGTCATTTTATAATATTAATAATAAGAATACACGCTGTTGTTGAGCATTTCCTGTTTTGAAATCTACTATACCTGCTTCCTGCTGCTTAAGGTAGAATTTACTTGACTTTTACAGTAATTAACGCACAAGTGTGTTTCTTCTCTGATCATCATCAAGACTAGTGACTATGAATATAAATGTATGTAATGTTATTTCCTTTTAAATCAATAGATGTGATCATATATCTTATTGTAGAAGGGAAAACTGATAAACTTTAGTTACTGTCAATCTTTCATGAGAACTTTTTTTTACTGTAACAGTCAACAGTAAATGGACATATGTTAAAATTAATAAAATGCATTTAAGAGAACAAATAATATGTATAATTCTTATTATTTAGTATCTGCCCCTATTATCATTACAAGAACAGGCATTTTTTTGTACTGTTGATACTTCACATAGATTATTTACAGCGAGTTTGCATTAAATCTACTGGGTGAAACTAGCACTTTACCTCTTAAAGAGCTGACGGGCCAGACGGGCTGGGACTAGCTGGATAGCATACTGATTAAAGTATAGAGGCAAAAAAGTAATAGCAATATAGGGAATACAAATTGCATCTTGGAATTAAATTCATTCAAATTCTTTAATATTTATTCACCTGTATTCACTCTAGAAGATGGTGAATCTCCAGTTGTTCAAATACTGTATCATATTAAAATAGGACAATTTCAACACTGTGAAACCAATAGAAAGGGATGTGATCAGTAATCATTTGATTTGGATGCTGCAGGTTCGGGTGACCAATAATCAAACAGGATTTTTGGCTCCCTCAGAAAATATATTGTCTTGTCCATCATCTACTTTTATTTTATCGTGTTGTCTCTGATTAAACTAAGTGATGATTCAAATATCCAATGCCAAATCCTTCTCTGAGGTAGATAATGCAGTGTGTTAGTGTTTTGAACGATATAAAATGGTTTCAGTTCTGTGAGAGGCAGTGGAGGCCTCACTGGAGATTGTTATTGTAAGGGGCTGTGTAAGGGTTCTGCAGATTTCATAGCAAACTGTCAAACACATTGGTAACAAAGTCTTTTCAGAAAAATAAACTAAAATATTGGAAATAACAAAGTTTACAAATCGATAATCCTGCAGCATCCCTGAAAATATTAGAGAAGAGTGTTTCTTTGAAGGATGATGAAAGAAGCAGAAACTCAAATTCAGCCTGAACCAACTTTTAATAGGGTTTCCCACCTTTAAAAAACAGAAACCGCATTGAATTGTGTAGATACAAAAATATGCTTTAGTTTGACTTTTACTGTTCACTGTTGAAGAGTTGTCAGTCTTTAAACCATTATTATATTATAATTATCACTATTAATAAACATTATCATAAGTCTCATTTTGAAACTTCTACTGATTATTCAAGGCCAAGGATAAAACATGATCGATAGCCTCATTATTACTGTATCACTGCTCAATGTCTCTTTTTAAAGAGCATTTACATTAATGGCAGAGGTGTTATTGAAAATGTGTCTGTTTTTCTGAGAGTCTGTCAGTCCATATCAGAAAATAATATTTGCAGCGTCACGTAGTAGACTCATGATAATGTGTGTAGCCTGCATGTATTTTCAATACTTTAGTCAGATATTCAAAGATTTGGTAATGGTAGCAAGCCACTGAATTATTTTTAGGCTGTAAGCTTTAATCATAGGAATCTGTGTTTTAGTGTATGAAAGCTCCCACTGTTATAAACCTTTTCCTTAAGATTGTGACTTTGGTTTCCCAACAAACATGTCAATTCCCAAATTTCAGTGGATTTAGTTTATCAATTATTGTTTCAACACTAATAAATCAGTAACATATTCCAGGGAGAGACTAAAAAGTTCCAATACTTGTCCACTAGATGGAGACCAAGAACCAGGAATTATACATACACACTGTTTCCCCTTTAGTTTACACATATAGAAAAATGATTGTTACTTTCTACTTTACAACATCTGGTCGACACACATCAGCCAACGGCGACGTTTCAAGCCCCTGAACGAGCACACGCCCCTCTGCCCCTTCCCTAATACTCACTGCAAATACAACAACTCTTGAATAATAATAACATTTTATAAAAGGTAGAAAGGTTTTCTTTAACTTCCCTAATGGCAACTTACATTCACGTGCAGACTGTTGTGCAAATGTATGTGTTGTTGCCATGACAACGTGTGCCACTGTGGATGCTGTTTAAACTTAATGTCGCTCGTTGGTCTTTCTGAGCTATTTCATGTTTTAACAAGAGTAGATTAGCTCAGTGGAGTCGAGTGTCTCAGCTCTGTATCGGAGGTATGCTTTTAATTAGACGTTAATGAATTAAGTTATGTGGGGAAATTGAAATGTTTCAACTTGATCATAAGATAATTAACTGTAAAAAATATCAGACCATTAAAATCCCTGTGAACTGTGTGGTTTAAGTCAGGAGTCAGTCTGGAGCAGTCAATGACTCAGTACTGACTCCTGACACCACGATGGTCCCTTTTACAAACTGTCACAATTTGTAATTGATGAAAATACATCTCTGTCATTAAGGTTTGCTCGTTTATTATAGTTATAAAATCAGCTCGGCAGATGGACCATGGGTGATTTAGAACTGCAGGTGGAGACGTGTGTGTTCTGATATGAATGTGCTGACTTCCCTTGTCATTGAACTGAATTTGGTTTGTTCTTGTTTCTGCTTTGGCCCACATTTTTTTTTCTTTCTAGATGTTTGCCCTCCTAGCTTCCAAAAGCTGAGCCCAGCAAGGGCAGAGATTAGCTTTAACCAGGATTAAACCAATGAGAAAATTTGAATTTGTTGGCCCTTATCTCATAGCAACATGTGGAGTGCTCTGGGCAAATAGCAGAATTTGATCTTTCTTGCCTCCTTTTGGCAAAGTGTGTTTTCTTGCACTAGACACTTATCAAACATGACCATTGAAGACGGGGGGAATTCTCTGAGGGGCATTTTAAATGATTTGTTTACAGGGACACTACATGCATTTGCTTGTTGGCCGTGTACAGGAAAGAGGAAGTGAAAACCTCCTTTTTGTCAGTTGTGTCGACCGTACAACTGTCAGGCACTCCTCACAGCTCTGTTGTGTGTTTGTGTTTTGTTCTTTAATGACTTAATTACATTTAGACCAGAAGCTTTGATAATCTCACTGCATAACATTAGGGTTCACCCCATAACTTAGTGAAGTAGACTGGCTCTATATTTGCATTCTAAACATGCAATTTCTTGCCTCATCAGGTAATGTAATTCCACGCTTCATTAGGACTGTGAAGTTTATCATTTGTCATCAAAGCCAAGCTGTCAATAAATGATTAAGTTTCACACGAGGAAAATGTCATATTTGGGCTCAAGCAAAACGGCGAGCAGTGTACATTTTAATTGCAGTTAGTGAGATTTTGTTTTTTTATTTGATTTCCAGGCTGTAGTTTAGCAGGTGCTTGTTGCAGCTGGAGGCTCAGTCATTACCGAGTCGACTATTCAGGCCACTCACCAAACAAAGCAACTTTGTTTGTGTCTGGTATACACTACCACTGACTTGGGGTATGTTGTTGCTCTACCGGCAAATAATGAATCGATAAACTGTTTAGTCTATAAAGAAGTCTGAAAATAATTATACATTTTTCATCTCTGAAAGCCCGAGGTGAGAACAACAGTCCACAGCTAAAAGTTTTGAATTTAGCCTTATAAAAAAGGGATAATAAATGTTATGATGTTGTGGGACGTTAAGAACATTGCAAACCGGACATGCAAATAAAAGTGATATACACAGGATCCCAGTCACCCTTTGTTCCAAAATGACACTGATTTTGTGTTCTTCGTTTAGCTGAATTAGACACACCCCCGTCACCAGGTACCATGTGTATGTATTCACTCAGTAAAGAAACACAAACTATATACCAGTATTATTATGCTTTCTTTCCCCATTAAATCAAAACTTTATACATTATTCTTGTAATATTATGACATTTTTGTCAATACAGACCTAATACTACTTCATTATTAATTTGGACTAAAAACATAGACATAGTTGTGAATATTTCATTACATTTCTGCCTATAGAGCCTCTTAAATCGTACACACTGCTCCTTTAAAGCAACGTAAGACCTGTTTTTGTCAGTGACTCGTTTTTGCAGGTCAGGCCTCTCACTGTGACCTGACCCTCTGATCCCACTTTCTTGGAGTGTGGGATCTGAGGCTAACGACTGGTCAGGGTGGGAAGCACACAAGGTGCACAGGACCCTCCTCCTCCTTCCGCCTCTAGAGTCACTTCAAGACCCCAGTGATACACTCGTCACATGCCTCTGTCTTCCACAAATGAGCTGTGATTGAGGTGATTGGAATTTCCAGAGGCTGTCACAATCGTTTTGATTGGAAAATAGACAGGAGATAATGGGGAGGACAGGCCTGTTATGAGAGCCCTGTCAGGGCTAAAATAATGTATCAGAGTGAAGAGGTTAAAGACACCGCTTCCTTGTTAATAATTAATTGCTGTGCGTGTGGTGGATCCACTTCATTGCTCCCAGGCATCACTTGATAATTGCTTTACATTTAATTTGGCTTTAGAGACTGTTTTTCAAACTGGGTAAATTGTGCTTTAAGTTAATATGGGTTCAGACAGAGACAGCAGGGTGGACATAAACCAGTGATAAAGAAAGTGACAAGATTCAGGGATTCTTGAAGTGGGGACTTGTTGAGTTAAACTTTAGTAAATTAACAAAGAATAATATCTTCAATACTTGTTAGAATGATGTTCTAAAAGATATTCTGCTATTTTCTAAATGTTGCTTTTGAAACCACCAGTGGTGATGGTTCCTATTAGGGAACATATAGGATTTTGGGGTAGTCACTAACATTTTATTTAGAAATGACTAAACTAGAAAAATTGCTCTTTGTAGGCTCCACATTTTTTATATTTGGAAGCACAATTTTTTCAATGTTAATACATAATGAACATGTGATCAGTGCTCTGTAGCAACAACGATTGACTCTCCGGTTCAGGCTCGGTGCCCTGAGTCGAGCGTCACTGAATTTTGAATGTGGACTGAGTCCTACCCGCTATAGCTCAATTCCCGCAGGTCACTTCCACAGGTTCAGTAAGACAAACCAGCCGAGGCCAAACAAACAGCCCTTTGCAAACCGGCGGGTTTTTCATGGCCACTGCACTAGTAATAGTAAAGGTAATAGCCACCTATTGAGTTGACAAATGTATTTTATGGTTGGACTCAAATGATTAGGCACAGCAGTAAGTGTGTCATGACAGAATGTAAAGTACAGTCTTGTTTGTAGGTTGAACGTGAGCTTTTAAAGAACATCTGGTGAGTTGTTTCTGAAACGGTTTTGGTCTTATTTGTTAAAATCCTCTCACGTTACTGTAGCTATCGTCTGTGGTCTGAATCATTTCATTCAGACCGAATAAAATGATCTGCTGGCGTACCTGTCCATCATTAATGAACCTGCCTGCCTTCACACTGACTGTCTGTGCTCTCACTGCACATCACTGTAGGCTTCAGCCGGAGGGGGCGGGATGTATCGGCTGCATATTTTCAAAGTGTAGCCTGCTCTTAGTTACTGATTACAGATAATCAGTAACTAATTACAGATAATCAGTAACTAACGTAAAATATCCGTTTCTATTTGATCACAGCAATAATCACAACAAACACATGTTGGTCTTTATTAAAAAACTTGATTTTTAAGAAATCCCATAGCAACAGATGTTCCATTCAAATAAGTGGTTGACTGCTCGGAGCGATGCAGTTATTATTTGTCCACTAAGAATTTCATCTGTCATGGGCAGCCCAATTATCTCCCGGCTTGATGAGGACAATCAGAGCGATAATGACTGCCCTCTCCTTCCATCTGTAAATGACAGGAGCAGATATTAGTGGATTAGACACAGACTTGGTGTCCCCGCAAACCAGCAAGTATGGAAATACACCCTGAGAATGCAGCTGGACTCAGGGTACGGAGAGCTTCGATACATGAGTCCACTCCAGTCCTGTGTTGTGCTATGTGGTCATCAGTGGAGTCACACATACTCAGTGGTGACCTCTACAGAATACGCTCCATCGGCACCAGGAGGATCAGACTTGACTTCTTTTCTGCCGTGTAGCCCACCCACCCCCTTCACAGGGGACTTTCACTGCTCCCTTTGCCAAATTCGAAAACAGCCAGTGCTCAGCCTTGCATGCACACAGATAATGATCAAGTTAATTAGACCTGAGATTGAACGAACTGCAGCAGCAACTTAATCATTTGTAACTTGATTAGAAATACTATATTCTGCAGCTCCGGGGACCAGAAAACTTTAGCTTTTTTCAAAGGGCTTAGAAATTAGGAGGTACTTTTGATGTCAGGTCTTGAGCTGAGGCATTATGTGTTTTCTTTAAATTCAAAACAACAAAAGATCCTAAAATCTTTGCAGGGAAATTATCTGTCCCTGACTAATAGGAGATTTAATTGTACAAATGTTTTCTTTCTTTCCTATCCCCATAGGGAATTTATAAATTTGGTAGGGTCAGCTGGTTTTGTATACGAGGCCACTCACATCAAGACACAAAGAAACTGGGCTATTACGATGGTTCAAAGTATTTGGCCTCCCTATGGGAAGTCAGTTTTTTGATCTGTTAAAAAGTTGCACTAAAAAGAAAATCAAATGACCATTAATATGCTGAGTCCACTTCCACCGAGGCCCAGCAGTCCCTTAATGAAACCACATTTAAATTCACAATATCTTGATTTTTATTTGGATCTGCACCAAATTGCACACACTCATTAATCAGTTCAGTGCCCTAAAAATACCTGATTTATTTCATCAAGATTCGATGATCTGTATCTGCACCGAAATTTAATAGATTCTTTCCTGACCTGGACCCCATCCATCCCCCCAGTCTCATGGTAATCTGTCCAGTAGTTTTTGGATAATCTTCCCAGTTAACATACAAGCAAAGCAAACAAACACGGATGAAAACACAACCTCTCTGGCAGAGGAAACGAGTGAATCATCCCCACATTATACATGTAAAGGAAGCTACAACAGGCCCAGGGGGAGCATCACTGTTCTTTAAGTCACAAACTCAAAATAAGCCGAATTAAGGGGGTGGGTTACAAGTGATGCATGTGACACATCATAATCTCCTGTTGCTGTGCGTGTCTGCATAAACATTTGTGTTAAACCCACACAAAGTGACTTTATGGTGAGATGCGTTTCCTCTGCTTGTTTGCAGAAGGTGTGTTTGGTTTCTCCGCTGTGCGCTGGAGGTGAACTGATGCAGCTGTTAGAGCGTAAAAAGTGCTTTACAGAGGATGAGACGAGGCACATCATCTGCTCCTCGCCTGATGCCGTTGTCTTCCTTCACAATGGAGGTAATGTTATTGTACGGTTTGACAGTATTGAAAATCATTTAAGATAAGATATGATGAGATTCCTACCGCAGAGCACGTTTTACAGCTGATGACTCATCAGTAATAAGTAAACGAAATGCGTAAAGATATATATGCAAAGGGGTCATATAATATATATAATGTAAGCAGAATATACTGTATACACTGTAAACAGGAGTAGATATATAATATATTGAAATTGAAGAGACATTAAAGATGTATTGCACAGTTAAATGAATAATTAGCTTAAATTGTTGTTGCTGCTGTCATGAAGACTGGATCATGAAATCACTAATAAGGATATTTACAGGTGAGACATAGCTCAGTTGTTACAGTGGCAACAGATATGTTAATAGTTACATCTTGGTATAGAGCTTTTAAAGCTGGTGCTGGTACTTGTAGCAATAATTCCATAAGGACTTTTCAGCATATAGTAAATCATCTGATCTGAGAGAAAACTAGACTTCTATGCTTCCTCCAGGCTCTGTTTCCAGCCTTAGGGGGAAATATGGCCCTCGATGAGAGGCTTTGACCAATCACAGGGCAGTTCAGAGAGAGCGGGTGCTCCTATTGGCCGCTCTACTAAGCAGCAGCACATGTATGTCCCTTTGATGACACGCTTGTCCTGAATCAATGGCTGAAACTCCTACAGGAAAGGTTGTTGCTCCAGCATTGTCAACAACTGCCAAAGAAACCTCAATAAATGGAGAGTGAATAAACAAACAAACAAACAAACAAACACATGCAATAGACCTTCTAACGTTGCGTGCACATATGAATCCTGTGTATCTGCCTGTGTGTCATCTGGTGGGAGGAGCCTCCATCCCAATAACGTCAGTATTGAACAGAATAGGATTATGACTATTATGACTATATTTCTGATTATCCCACCTTCCGCAGCTTTGGGTGCCTTCATTTGTTTCATATTCTTAACCCAGTTACATGTAGTACAGGACCAGGTTTTATTTTAGATTTTTAGATGAAGAGAACAGGTGGAATTAAGAAAAGTGTTTCACCTAGGTTGTTATGGTTCCACAGTCCCACTATAAAGTTCAAAATGTGTCGATGTCAATACCATGAGATTTATTGACAGGATAGTTTTCATCCATTAAAAGAAGAAATGTGGCTCATTTTGATAAAAGAGAAATAACAAAGCAATTGGCAGTTAAAAAAATAATAAAGATTTTAATTAAATCTAACAGTTATATTCGGAAATGTATTTGCCTTGTCTGATGGTGAATTCTGTGGATGGAGGTCATTAAGCACACTGTCTGGAATTAAAGCATCATTAAATGTGGCTAATGACTAATTTATAACAAGATAAGGAGCAATACTTATTAATAGGTGTGTTTTCACTTGGGATTGTCCCTCATGTTTGTTTAACTCCCCTCTATAAACAGTAATGATGCTACTAGATCCCTTTTTTCAAATGAGCCACCATGACAGCCATATATCTATAATTGTTTTGTTTTTAATTTTTTATATTGGATCAAATATTTGCTGTGCTTTATCAGCTGATGTCGCTGTTTGTCACATTCAGAAAGTGTCAGCCGAGAAAACAAAAAAAAAGTTGAAATTGGTGTGTTTCATCACCTGCGATGAAGCTGGAGCCGATGAAAAACCTGTTTCTGCTGCAGATTAATGTGAACCTTTAAGCTCTGTTTTGGTCTCAACCACCAGGAAACATGAAACTCTTTCACCACCACGACTGTTGTTCGAAGTCACTTCACTACGCTGAGCAGCCTTTCAATCCATTGTTGGTATAAGGTATCAAAAGTATTGATTAAAACCATTTAATAGCGTAAACACAAATGTCACAACTGTTTTCAAACCCATGACGTGTGTGTTGAAGTTTTTCTCATCACATTTCACGGACACTTGAAACTAGAGAACATTCTTGTGACAGATTCTCCCGATGAGAGTGATAACGACAGGATGTATATCAAGGTAAGATGGTAACATAGACTGTGAAACTTTACATCGCTGCTTCTTATCCCTTCTCCCAATACCAGCCTCTGATCTCCTCTATATTTAGTAAAGGCTTTAAATACCACCTCATTACAGCAGACTCCCCCTGGTCTGCCTTTATAGTTCACCTTTGCAGAGATTCAACTGTATCCTTAAACAAATTACCAGCTGAGCTCAGCGTGTGTTGTGCATTGACAACCAGCCAGCCATGGTGTGTGAGCTAAAACAAGGCTAGACCACAGGGTAAATGCCTCTCTGTGTGTTTTCTTCTTGTCTCACACACACACACACACACACACACACACACACACACACACACACACACACACACACACACACACACACACACACACACACACACACACACACACACACACACACACACACACACACACACACACACACACAACACACACACACACACACACACACACACACACACACACACACACACACACACACACACACACACACACACACACACACACACACACACACACACACACACACACACACACACACACACACACACACACACACACACACACTGTACATGTTGTAAGGAAGTGTTGCCATGGCACAGCATAAGTCACTTTCATTTCGCATTTCTGGAGGTTTTTCTTTTGCAATATTGTGATACCCCTTTTGCAATATTGTGAGTTTGCACAGCTTTAACAGCCATGGAGGCAAAACTCAGGGATCATTGTTTGTTGTTTTATTCACAAGATTACCTGAGACAAAGGATATAAAATGGGTTTTGAAAGCACATCTCAATCATGTTTACCCGAATAAAGTTGTGTGTTTTGATACCTGAGTGACAAATATCTACCAGACAAACATTTTTGATTTTAAGCCAACTTACTCATCAGTCTGCTTTTGTGCCTACATACTGCATTGTATATCCAGTCACCACTAGATGGCGCCAGATTAAGCTATTGTAGAAGACGCTAATAAAGTTGTTTTTAAATGAATGTGATGGTTAATTCTGTCGTGTAAGATGAATATTTATCTTATCACTGCGGTCTCATGCCAGTGGGAAACCAACCAATCAGCCGAGTGCAAAGCAGCACAGGCCTCAGGACGGGGAGGACGGGACGGGGAGCAGAGGACAGACATCACACCAGAGAGCTCGGAGGAAGATCCAGTGAAAGTGGAGGGTAAAAAAAAGACAGAGCATTCAAAGGAGGAACACTAGGGGTAGACTTTATCGGTATTTAATGTCATTTTATTTCTTTCTGTGATTTTAGCTTTGGTTGCTCAAGATTTACGCTGATGATCACAGAAAAGCAAAATAGTACAAGAGTTCCAAGACCACTGGAGCCGAGGGTCCGGCCTCAGCTGGGCCTTGTGCCAAAGGGAAGGGTCCTGGTCTGAGGAGTTCACCCAGATGGGGATGGAACACTACTGGAAAAATACTCACTGTTACTCTTCTTTTGAGTTCGTCAAATTTGGCTCGTTTCTGATTGAAGATTTTTTAATCTGGAGCAGCCAAATATAGTTAGTTAAATAAAGATAGAGCAACCAAGGAGATTTGAGGACATCTTGGGTATTTCCTTAATATACCTGTTTGTATATACTAGAAGAACACGTCTTCATTATTAATTTATTATCTTTATTTATATACAAAGTCAATGTATGCTGTCCCTGTTTATAACATTCCCATAATAACATTTAAAACGTGTTTTTTAATTGCACTGAGAAATAAATTACTGGTAAGGGGTCAATGTGAAAACATAAACATGGTCAGACAATATTTTAAACATTCAAATAAATTCCCATTTGTTTCCTGGTAATTACATTTTTTTAATAAGGAATTTAAACTTGCCCCATATATTTCATACAACTCAAAACTGTTTGGGTATTTATATTCAATACAACTACTTTTACAAGCTCAATTTCAGATACCAAAAAAGACTACAAAAATATTACTGTTATCATAATATTGTAAAGGATATTATTTCACAACACTGACAAAAACAATTGGGCTTTTCTCCTTTTTTCCTGCTCTGACCTCTCAATTCCAAAAAATGCCCTATATGCAGTGACTGCATCCAGTCAGTGTCAAAACAGAGAAACTGTCACACAGGCTGGTTACGCTCCATCTGAATGCGGAGGATTGGGACCGGGGGCAGCCACGGGTCTAATCTCGTTTGGAGGCCATTGAAAGCAGTCGGAGCTACTTTGAGGACACTGCCATTCAAACACAGGTTTTTCCGCTGTCGAGAGAATAATCCCCAGCATAGATACAACATTAAAGTAGCCGAGCAGAACACACAGAGGCTGAATTTCAAATTCAACCATTTGCATCTCGAAAAGTGAATGAGTGCCAACCGTGGAGCCCCGTGTACATGGCCGCGCTCTGTGTTCTAGTGCACATGTGTAAATGTAGTGGGTATTTAACGAAGCTGTTTTCAAGATGTGTTTCTGCATTTCAAGGAGGAGGATTAAAAAGCGTCTGCAGAGTTTTTACCTTCATCACTGTCTGTTCAGGCAGATATAGTGACCCTGATGTTTCTTTACATCATGAATAAATAAGCAAAACGGTTTTGCTTTCTTAGATATATATACATATATATTTTTTAACTGAATGAGTAATTATCTTTGATTCCAGCTGCTTTCAAAAAATAACAAAACAAACCCTGCAACATTATTGACGTACCGTTTTCCTTTGGTTTCCTCCGACCGGTGTCAACAGCAGATGGAGCTGTAGCAAGTTGCCGAATTCATTTCCTGGACTTAATCTGACAGCAGAGTGCTTTTCCCTAAACCTAGTTTTGTGCATGAGGATGTGTAATTAGAATTGATTGCTTGAGTCGGTGCCCATTAAAACTGTGATGTCCATGTAATCTGTCACTAATTAATATGCTGAATGGTTATGTCTTGATGGTGGAGGCCGGCTTCTCTTTTGGGGGTTTATCTCATCCACAAAATGTGGTTGATAATTTGAGGGAAAAATGAAAACACACATAACACGGGTTCCTTTTCGTTTGTTACATCTCTTTTCCCTTTAAGTTACCTCACGTGATTTGCATGAAGTCTGTGTTGATAACCTCATGTGTGGCTAATTTTTGCTAGAGGAGGAGAAGGGACTCTAACATATGGTCCTCATTGTCTTGCGCCAGACTTTTTAATTAATTATGGGGGAAACGGGGGGGTGGGGGGGGTCTTCAAATTGATTTGTGCGAGGAGAATATGACCTACAGCAAATTATAGGAGAGCTTGTACACATGCCTGGGTGTGGAAACACACTAAGAAAATACAGAAGAAAAATGTTTCTTCACATATGATGACAGCAGGTTTATAATGCTGTTAAAACACTGTCAGTTCCCATCTCTGTGGAGGAAGCAGGAGCATCCAGTTTGAGTTTCACTGCTGCGGCCACAAGAGGAACAGAGGAAAGAAGAGGAAAGAAGAGGAAATTAGAGGAGAGAAGAGGAAAGAAGAGGAGAGAAGAGGAAAGAAGAGGAAAGAGGAAGAGGTGGGAGGGGATCCAAAGAGGCCGGTGGATAGGTTAGGGGCGTGAATTTGGGACAAAGCATGGAGGCAAAGGAAATTAGAAAATTCGCCCACATGGAACAAGGGATGCGTCCCCTGCACCCCTCTAGCCCCCAAAAAACAACCCCCCCCCACCTCCCCTTTTTCCTCCAGCAGTGCTCATGACAGATGGAAGTGAGGGTGGGTGGGTTCTGACGGGCTGGAGGGATTAAAAACTCTGCAGTCCCGTTTTGGGGCCTGGAGAGAGCGTCACACGTGCAGAGAGGCACTTGTGGAGGGAGTCGCAGGGCCTGGGAAGAGGGCGCACGCGGGCTAATGTCAAAAGAGGCAAGGAGGCTTCCTGTCCCAGAGCCCCCCCTCTGCTCCATTCACCTTTATCCACCGAGTGCTGCCATAGGGAACAGGGGAGGGGAGGGGAGTGCATCTCAATAACCTTAATAGAGCTTCCTTTAATTAATCAGCTCATCTGCAGAGGCCCGATACCTGCAGCTGACACCCCCCCCCCACCACCACCACCACCACCACCACCACTGCACCACGTCGCTCCATCCTTACCCCCAAACACAACATCATCACACCACTGCTGTGACATTGTGGTAATGAGGTAACACAGCTACAATGTCATGGAAATGTTGCGGAGACGTTATCTGTGGGAGCTCATCACACATGCTGATGTTCCTGATCCCCTTCAGTGTTTGCATTGTGTGCGGAAAGGCGCGCGTGCATGTTCATGTGTGCTGCTGCATCACGGCAAAAAAATAAATAAAAAAAATTCCCCCCCACCACCACCACCACCACCCCCACAAACTAACAGATACATATGGCCAAGTGGCAGGAGGAAAGCATGATGCCTCTATTTTCACAGAGGGGGCGGAGGGGGGCTGACATCAAGTAAACATTTGAAACAGATGGCAATTTCAAAAGCCAGCCTCATCAATCTTTGTTGACCCTACCTCTTTTCACAATCTACTCTTATTTGGGGATATTTGTAATTATAACACATACTGTAAGCTCATTTGAATATCAAATTAATTACCGAACACACTGGAGTAAATACCTCTTTTATAAGTCCTTGTTAAAAGTGAAAAGTTCTCGACTACGGTTGGATGGCGTGTTAATTCACAGTGATATCTAATCCCAAGTTACTTCACATAAAAGGCATTACTATACATATTTTAATGGGGAGGTGGTTGTTTTCACGGCAATTTTCTGCTAGAGTACATTTTTAATTTATTCATATTTAATTTATTGGTCTCTGCCTACCCGCTCAGTAAAACTAATCAAGACCATGTATGGGCCTCTTAAAGCCACATCTCTCCCTGGCAGGCAGACAGGGAGCCTCTGCATTAGGATAAGCTCCCCTCTCTCGTGCACCAGCGCCGGGTGTGCCGCCCCGCTATTCAGTCAAGCAGGAGGATCCCACCTCCAAGGAGACTGTTCGGTTCCTCACAAACACCCTTTTAATCAGACCGAAAAAAGGGTGGAAAATGAAAAATGTGCCCAACCTTGAATGATCCAAAACATTTCAATTCTTGCGGATGGTGACCACCGCCGCCGCTGTCAGAATATCGTCCGCTGGGGACAATGGCTTCCACCTCTTCTTTCAGCTACTTCCTGCCCTCAAAAAATCCTCTGCCCTTGAATTGGATTTTATGGGGCTTTCGGTGCCATTTAGCAAAGTATGAGTGGAGTTCTTATCACCTCGCTCCACTATACACTCTAAATACCTATCGATCCATTGACACACCTTGGGGAGGGTCTGCACATCCTTACACATGGAAATGATTTCAATTAATTACCAATCCCCTTTGACAAGGCAGAGGAGCAGGAGGGAAACAAAGGAGCCCACACAACAGGAGCATTTCTCTGGTGTAATGTGCGCCATGTGTAATGAGCAGCGGAAAGGTCATTTGACACATTTCTGCCAGAATGAATTCATTTGTTTCAAGCACTTAATTCTGTAGTCACCTCATTGGTGTTCGGCTTGGCAGTGCACTCAGAGGGTGCATTACCGCAAGTGGAGGCTTAGCTTCCTCCCAACAGCTAGTGCTGACCACAGGTCTGTGGGAATGACTGAGGAGCAGAGAGAGATAGTGAAATGGAGTGTGGGAGATCAAATCACCCCCCTTCTATCATAGGGAAATCGCCTCCATCACCTCCAGTGTAATTGGAGCGTTCATTACAGTTCAGTAAAAATGCAGGTTGCCATTAGTTGGGCAATTTAAAAGTAGCCTCCTGGAAAATGATAGACCCGAGGGGTCACGATACGGGGTCACAGTCAAGTAAATAATGGGAATTGGTCCCGTGAGGTTTGGAAAACCACAAAGCCCGTGGTCACTCACCAAAAACACAGCTCGGTGCAGGAGAGAGGCAGGAACTCGATCATCGGGCATTAAAAGGCGCCGTGTGCCCACTCGACATCACAATGAGCACAATTAGAAAGGCAGAGTGTCATTTGCTGTTATTTACTCGAACCTGATGAATTGAGAAAGGGATGTGAGTGATGGTGACAACAGGAAACGATTTTCTTATGTTAATCGCTAAGCTGCTATTGAAGATTGAGATAATTTATGTAGATCTATGAGAAAATGGTATATTTTTCACACACAAAGATGACATGTCAACTGTGTGATGGTGAGGTTAATCATAATGAAAATTCACCAATTATAAGCCTTTTTCAGACATAAACGCCACAAAATGGCAGCACAATGTGTTCCGGACTTTGCCTCTTATATATAAAAATACTCTTGACATCTTCAATTCTACATGTATGTCACTGCTTTCTCATCCTGATTGGTTTTCGGTTTATTGTTTCTTTCAGTTGTCTGTTGTGTGTTAGAAACACCATCAACACGCCCACTTGCTCCCCTCCTCCAGTGGATATTCAGCTGTTTTTTCACATCAGACATTGTCCAGATCTCTTACGTGGGGGCTGGCCAGAGGATCTGCATGTCTGAGGTTGTCATGTATAAGTTGAGTCAGTTCAGAGAAGTTTCATTGAGGAGGACGTTGCCATCAGCTGCCACTAGAGGCCTCAGTCAGGCTGGAACTTGTATCACTTTGGTTTTTCTGTGCACTGTTTTTTTGCTGCTGCTGGTGGTATTTTTTTTGTTTGTTATGTTTTTACATTTTCTCTGCAGAGAAACATTTCACTGTGAGCAAAACCAGAAATATTAGGTTGATCAAAGGAAGCATATTTAATGTGTTTAGGTCTGAAAGCTGTGTTGTTATTACGTTCTGAAGGTTATTTTATAAAACTTTGTTCTTAACAAAGAAAGCACAACAATAGCTCATCAACTCGTGCAGTGCCTCGCTAATTGCAAACATGCCTAGAGTCACAGCTGATAACATGATTTCAGATTCTCTTTGAGAGATTTAAAAACACTCTAACAATGAATCTGGGTATTTATTTGTGAATCCTCCACTAATGACCATGTTTTTTGCAGGAGAAAAAGCCTTAACATTAAATATGAATAAACACTTCATGATGAAACAATTAGGCAACGGTGTTCTGTGGAGCTGGTTAGAGAAACTGTTGGGTAGAATTAACAAATAAATGTTACTTCTCAATTGTAATTACAGAATTGGACATTGAGAAAACACACATGGCCTCTCTTGTCAATGTCACTGATACCAGACCAGGGGGAGATCTGGATCGGGGTCATCAGAAAAGTGATCGTTCACCAGGAAGTGATTGCTATTCAGTGGAAAGCAGTGTATTGTCTTATTTGTAAACTGATCCAAATTTTTCCTGATATTTTCCGGAGGCCCAAGCATCCTCCTCGTGCAAGACCTCATTTATTTCTGTCTAGAGGATGAGCCTAGATGCTAGCTACAGTCCCTCAAGTCAATCCATGGCAGCACTACAGCGCTAACTACTGACGTACAAGAGTATCATGGAGCAAAGCTTGCGAGCCAGTTTAGGCAGCCAACACCAGCTGCGCTGCTCCAAACATGTGACGTTTCTCATTCACCACAGTCCTCTCTAATACACACCCTCCCGACTTGGCGGTCCTTTCAAGGTGCAAACATTTCCCATCAGTCCCTTTGCCTCCCCCCCCCGCCGCTGCTGTGACAGTATTACCCCAGCATCCATCGTATCTGGAGGAGTGATGAAGTCGGAGCCTAAACGCCAAACACTAACTATGTTCTGCTGCAATAAACATTTCACAGGTGAGTTGTTTGACTGAAACGCAAAGACTGTGTAGAGAATGGTAAATTAGGCTGTAGCATTTCCAACCAACTACATCCAGAGGAAACCCTCAGTTTTATGAAATGAGAGAGTAATCAATCAGATGTGTGCTTCCCCCCTTGGAAGTGATGGCCGGGGGTTCATGATAGGATGACACGCAGGCCTCGTGGTCAGGAGCTCTCACACATCACATGGGGTGTGCTTTTACCACTCAGGAAGCAGAATGGACTTCTCACTCTCAGCTACTCCGCATTATTGTCCATTATCACACCGTAGTCCATGTGTAAGGTGACAGTGGTGCTCTGATGGAGAGGCGACGGGGGACCCAGACTGCAATAACATATTATTAGCTTTTTTCACAGCTCCACTGGGCTGGATTTACACTGGATATCCAGAGACCTCCGAGGGCAGCCCAGTGCCACAGCGGCGTCCACCAGCACAGCAATTGCCCGATACACAAGTTTTTGTGTGTGTGTTTGTGTGTGTAATCTGTGACAGGCCTTTTCCAATTAGCCTCAGTATCACATGTTCTCCTTTTGTTCTACTGTATAACATCACAGTGGTGAATCAACGGATGGTAGGGGATGGATGGATGGATGGATGGATGGATGGATGGATGGGATAGATGGATGGATGGATGGATAGATGGATGGATGGATTGATGGATAGACGCATAGATGGATAGATGCATAGATGGATAGATGGTTCGATGGATGGTTCGATGGATGGATGGATGAATGAATGAATAAATGGATGGATGGATGAATTGATGGATGGATGGATGGATGAATTGATGGATGGATGAAGGAATGGATGGATGGATGGATGGATGAATTGATGGATGGATGGATGGATGAATTGATGGATGGATGAAGGAATGGATGGATGGATGGATGGATGGATGGATGAATTGATGGATGGATGGATGGATGAATGGATGGATGGATGGATGGATGGATGGATGGATGGATGGATGGATGGATGAATGGATAGACAGACAGACAGACAGACAGACAGACAGACAGACAGGACAGACAGACAGACTGACAGACAGGACAGGACAGACAGGATAGACAGATAGACAGATGGATAGACAGATAGATAGGATAGATAGATAGATAGATAGATAGATAGATAGATAGATAGATAGATAGATAGATAGATAGATAGATAGATAGATAGAGTGCATGCAAATTTTCCCTGGGAGGGGCAGAGCAGCACATCTGCCGCTCCTGTTTAATACGTGATGCTCGTGTCCTTGGTAATGTTAACAGTCTCCCTTGTGACTGATGCCTCTTGTCCCAGCCCTGTTTATAAAACAGTCAGAACTTCGTTAAGGGACAATAACATCAGCCAGGCTCAATTATGGTGACATTTTGCTGACGTGCAGATTGCCTCCCCTCAATCTTTCTTATGTAAAATACTGATGTGCCAGTCACATATGGATGGATGAACTTTGGGGGAATCAATGGTATTGATGATTCATAGATCATACAAGTCAACGAGACTGACAACAGGAGAGTGAATTCATCGCACGTGGGAAGTCAGTATTAAATTGTAATCATAATCAGACAAAGTGAGTTATGTAGAATCAATAGCACAATTATGATAGTATGTAGGACTTGTCTGTGCAATACACACAATAAGTCCATTCAACCCGGCGGCATTGTGTTTATTACAGCACAAGCGTGTGTGGTTGTCTGAGTGTTGATACTGGTATCACTTTAGTTATTTATGTTGACGCACAACATCTCAGGCAGTTAATTAATCATAGAACTGAAATGTTGATCACAGTCCTAATAGAAAAAAAGGCAGAGACTCTTCATTGGGCACAGTGGGATTTGCAAGACAAACACTTTGCCATGAATGGTTGAAAAAATATGGCAGTTACCAGTTTTGTTCTGAAATCTGTTGGGAGGAGATTGAAAGAGGAAGAGAACAATAAGGCTGCTAAATCCTGGGAGACAATGACATTTGATTGTCCTTTGGTGTGCCCTAAAATATTGGAGGGATTGTGAGGTGTTTCACACTCTGCAGCTTAATCTGATGTCGGCGGATGTGATCTGATGTTTTCAGCAAAAGAAACACAAAAGAAATCTAGAGTATAGTTTCATATATAAAATATTGTGTTTGAAACAAAGTTCAGGATATTAGATTACCCCTAGTTTTTATTTCTACATCTTGTCAAACATCATATTTTTATAACTTATTTAAAAATGCTTAATAATACGTGAATAATCAACTTAGTCTTTGTCCATCATAAAAATACACAAGAACACTAATTGCTTTCTTTTTCCAGAGTGGCACACTGTCAAGATTCAAAAGTTCTGGAAACAAAGTTATAGTTACCAGCAATAGAGCATCACCTAAAAATAAAAATGGACAGAAAGGGATGTCTCTTTGTGTTGACACAATAACCCGACACTGGCCAGAGTAGCACTATTAGACTAGAGCTGCTTTCAGACATGCAGAGAAGTCAGAACATTTTCCTGATATCCCTGCAGGGGCTGTTTGTGAGAACGCTAATGTCCGAGTCAGTTAATCCCAAAATTTTCCAGAATTTATCCCAGTGTAAGTTAACCCATGTAAGAATACAGCAAGACAATTTTTGGGACATTTCTTAGAGTTCATGTGTTTTCTTAGTTAGTGGATGATCAAGCATTGGCAGCTTGGTTCAGAAACAATTACAGTCGTTGCTTTCCAAGTGTTGGAAAGTAAAAACAAATAATTAAACTTCCCTATGTACACAGGAAACTCTGTGTGTCATAATAAATGAGTGCTGGAGGAATTGTTGAGCACACACAGGCCAGAGGGTGTTAGGGATTGGAGAATGTGAGCTGACAAGCTGTGGAGCAGCAAATCAAGAGAATATATCTGGGAGGTGGACAGGTATCTACACACATGCCTACATGCCTAATAGCTTTCGTACATATGTATGACCTCCTATGGATGTGCTGGTGAGGATAGCTACACTTTTTTACTCAGCCTGTGTGTATATATATATATGATATAATCTGTCACGTTATTCTCTCACATCAGAGTATTTTTACATTTTCTTACTGCATTTTTCAATCAAACTTTATTTATATCCTGGTAGCATCTGCTGCTGAAATGTTGCGGATCCAAATAAGTCCAGTGCTTTTCATTTGCACATTTTTATAAATGCCCATACAATATAGCCAATACTTAAATCATGCATGTTTATGCAACTAGTTCATCATGTGGCTACAAACTGACTATAGAGCACCATGCAAACGAGAGGTTTCTCTACATGCAAGCGATGAGCTTTGGTGTGAAGGGACGCGGATGTAGATGGTGGTAATCTGAACAGTTTTCTTGAGTTTTCTCAAGTCTTTATTTTCTTAATATTATGAATTAATCCTTGAAATATTGCGACTTTATGAAATTTGTTTCACACAAGATCCCGCAGGTGAGCAGGTGAGCAGTGGAGCAGACTGTTTCAAACTTGAGATTCAACCACCTCTGGCTTTACCTCTTGTACAAAGTGGAACTTGAACTGTTCAAGATATGATTTCAAGCCAATGGAGTTTCTCCAACCCTCCATTCTGATATCACATGAGTTAATATCTACAAACTTTACTTTTTTAACAAGTAACTGAATATATTTCCCTTTGAATTTTGATTAAAATTGTAATCAAGTTCAAGGTCTGAATTTCAAAGCCCTAATAACCATCTCTTGGCTTCAAACAGGTAAGTAGTTTTTTTCCTCCTGTTATTTAGGAGACCTGACCCTTAAAACCTGACATTATTTTTAACATTAGCTTGACATTAGTCTGTTATATTTCACTGTCAGTTTTCTCTTTCATGTCCAAATTGATGTGTTTTGTAACCGCAGCTGCTGCGACCCAACACAAACTCAACAAGGACTGACAAAGCTTCAGGCTTCAGTTGGCCTTGATTATTTTCAAATGTAATTTATTATGAGATTTCTCCATTATTCTCTCTGACTGTGTTCGTCATCTCGCGTCCATCTTCATCATGTGGAGCAATTCAGTATGCAAATGCCCGATGGGGAGAAGGAAAGAGACGGAGTGTAGCCGATGTGATAGCGAGCAACAGTTAACAGTCACTAATGAAATATTAAAAATTGCTGTTTAGCTTCAGGTCTTGGTTTCTCTTCAGCGCTCAAATTAGAAAATAATTAAAGTTAAGGAAAACTCAAAATTAAAATTAAAATTTTGAGGCCAACTAAATCTTATATAAAGTTCTGCCAAACTAATGATCTGCTGTTCTAAATATTTCATAGTTATAAAAACTTAACTTTTTGAGTTTTATACACTGCTGTCACTACTCGCCATGACCCCATTATTTAACTTACATACAACTTATAATTTTGTGTTTTGTCAACATAAATTCACCCTTGAGGGCAACTTCTTCAAATGATACAGATAGTTGAAGCAAATACCTTGCTATGTTTCCAAAGCCATTAAATATTCTTTGTTCACTTTATTAAAAACATTATAGTAAGCCAAGCAATTGGTACCTCTTTCCTATCCTTTTCTTCTATTTTGTGTGTGTTGTGCATTAGAAACATCATCAACAAGCCCAGTCTCTCATGTGCTGCATTCTCTTACGTGCTCTAACTCTGACATTTCCCGGACATTTTACTCGAGGTTTGTCAGGAAATATTCCGGAAATGTTGGGAGAGCAACAAACTCACACATCACGGCCTTTATACTCATAAGCAGACGCTAGCGAACACGATGTACAGGTGGACACACAACCACCGCCGGAGATGAGCGCACGCACAGACACACACCAAGATTTATGCAACTCAACGAGACAATATATTTTGTGAGAGTGAATATAATCATCAAAACAAACTCTCTCTCCATCACTTGCCTGTGACTGCAGCAATAAAAAGCATTACATATGACTCACATGATGTAGGGATCCTTTTCCCAATGAATTCCCCCAAGAGCGAGACTGGCTCTGTCATCTTCATTAGACGATGGCATCTTTTCTCCATCAGAAAAATAAGAAATCTTCTTAAGGATGTGTAAGGACCTCATATCAGACGCTGTAATTGCAGACCAATGAAAATTCTCAAGGCTGTGTACAAACAATCTTCACGGAGACCTTATTTTCCATTGTGCAGATTGGATTAAACTACAAGGTCCAATAACTGGAGAAAGCAGGTGCACACTGTGGTCGCCTCCGCTTTTATCAACTTTTTTCTTCATTATTTCCACTTAACCACCGCCGGTTTAGAGGCTGCACATTTTCCCCTTCTCCCTCGACTGCTCGGCGTGCAACAGATTATTAGAGAAACAACCCAGGAGCTCTGCAACATAAAATGAATGTAACACCACTCAGATAGAGGTGTGTGAGGTTGATGACCTGCACCTTAGCGCCTCTCCACTTCCCTTCTCCATGTTGTCTTTCATTCTCCGGCTTTTGTTGATTAACCATAATGAGGTGACTTACTATAGACCCAAGGCCGCGCCCCCACCCCCACCCCTCCTTTAGTGAGGTAGGACAGATAAAAAAAAAGTCCATCCAGGCAGCCGCCATTGAGGGTCAGTACAAATCTGATGCAGGGGATTTCTTGTGTCTGGAAGCCGACACTTTCAAATGTTAATGGATGGGGGCGAACAAAGTTGAAGTGGGTCTGAAAATGCTAATTGTCCCTAATTCATGTAAATAGGTTTCTTAATGGAGGAATTAAGCATTTTAAATATGCAATTGGAGGCAATCAGTCCTTTCATTTGGTCGGGCGGCACAGGTGTAGTGGATTGAAATTCATCTTTCACACAGGGGCGGCTCATTTGTCATTTGGCTGTGTTCAGGCATGGATGACGGGGACTGGAAGAGTCGGCCTTCTCAGATATCGGGTGTGAAAACACGCCGCAGAAACCTATAATTGTGTTCTTGTTGTTGACCGTATCAAGATAGAGCGAAAAGCAATTAACGCAGACTCCAATCAATACTGGTAAATACAGCCAGTGCGAAAATATAGTTTACTCCCACAATTTAGAGAAGCAATACATTTTTAATCGAGAGTTATATGTATTTACTACATGTTAAATGTGTTTATACTCTAACAATATAAATATGACAGCAGCAATAGAGGTAGTTTAATGATTAGAGGGGAAAAAATGCGAGTGTCGCACACAACAAAGAAAGGAGCCCGTGCCTACCTATCACTGACAGAGGAGCAGCAGAGTGGACAGCTCTGACTTATTATTCTGATCATCTCAAACGGACAATAAACCAGGAGGTCATGTTTCAGCATGTAATAACACGGTGTAGCAGCGGGACCAGAGACAGAGGGAAACCCACACACACCACGCGAGGGCCATGAATCAAATAGGCAACGCATTGTCTCCGAAAATGACTTATTAGTCAATATAAAGGGGGATACTGTGTCTTTGAGGCGTAAATAGCCGCGGCTCTGCAGAGAAGAGGAGGCAGCCCTGGTTAATGAAGGAGACAAGAAAAACCTTGTTTAAAAGGACAAATCAGATCACCAGATTTCAAACCCATTAGCTGCTACTCACAGGGAATGATAACAATGATAAAGGATGGCCGGGCCTTTTGATTTGGAAGTAGCGAACTGTGTTGTCTTGGGAAAAAATCTTTTCCTGGAGGAGAATCAAAGAGCAGTTCATTTTCACACTGACCTTCAGGGCTCAAGGCGGCCAGACAAGGGCACAAACAGATTGAGAATTAATTGGTGCAATTAACATTTTGTGATTATAAGGACTCCAGATCAATATCCTATGCAAATAGCGGTATTGATGTGCCGCAGAAACCTTGTTAATTGTGTTTGGCGAACAAACAGGCCCCTGTGTTACTATTCCATAATGGAACAGGAGGCGCGGACAGGTTCAAACTGCTGACCACTTTAGATGCACGAGGACACCCGGCAGTTTCACTCTCCTCCATGGTGCCGGTCCCCCCCCTTCACCCTCCACTCCGCTCAAGACTCTTCAGGAAAGTTGGGGAGTTTGATGATCTTGGTTTCTTTTAAGTTGCCCCTTAGTGGCTCTTTGGAGAGACTCTTTAAGGCTGCATGAAGCTTCTTCAGTGTTTCTGTGATCATGGCGCTCATGTCAAGCTGCAGCAGATTAAACAAGTAGCCTTCTGCCTCATTTTTGTAACCGATTTTAAACAGTGGCAATATGCACGTGAGGAATAATAGAAACCCATACACTGACAGCCATTGAAATGAATTAGTTTTAGCTTTATTGCAACGGACTGGATTTTCCACTCTCGTTATTAAACTGTGTTAAAAATGCACTTTCATTTCAGATAAGTACCAGTAATCCTGTTTGCGGACCACAGCAGATGAAGTTAAATATAATTTAAGCAGAAACGGAAACGGGCGGAACATTGTAATCACTGAAAGTGAGATTGAAGAGATGCTATTCTTATCACTGTTATTATTTTCATTACTGCTGGTGTGGAGAGACACTGGCGATGGTATAGCAGCAACAGCAAAGCAGAAGGTGAGAAAAGATGGGAAAAGCAGCCATCCAATAACTATCAGAGCCAGTAAATCCCTGCGCAGCGCTGCCTGTCTCACTCTTTCTTTCTGTGACAACTGGCTTGCAGATTGTAGCAGGGCTTACATCCCGTGGCCTTGAAGAAACACACAGAGCTGGCAGCGTTCGAAAAGCATGAATCCACTGTTAATTAGCTGAGTTTACTGACTGAGGGGAACAGTTAGCGGGCTCTTTTATGTGCCGCACTGCCTACTGCGGCTGTGGTGCTGGTGTAATGATTCAGTGCTTGATGAACACTGGGCATACCTGTTTTCAGCAGTGTCGTGTCACACTTACTAAAGGATGTAGCATGAAAGGTAAAGAACCTGGTGAGAACAGAGCAGAATTGTGCCTTTTTTTTAATACACCCTGCATTTATCTGATATATGGATTTTACCAAATTGAAATGAAAGATAATAAAATAACCCCCAAATTCACTATAATTTCAAATGAGGCTCTCCAGAGCAAGATTACAGGTTATTTAATAAAAATATAACAATTGCCATCGTATTAGCCATTTGTTAGTGCGCTAATTACAGTTAATTCTTTTCAATTTTGGGCTGTGCTCCTTTAGGCATTAGCCTTAATCTCCCTGGTGATGAAGTTGGTGAATTAAATAGAAAGCAGTGGAGGGAGGGAACAGTGGACATGGAATTAAACCATCATACTTAAAACCATGTTAAACAAACACTACCACTTATTGGGCTGTTTAATAATGACTCCAAACTAATAACCTGCAAAATGTGTTTGCTAACTAAGACCCCGTCTAACTATAACTGGAGGAATCTCTGCCCCTTTCTGTTGGATTCTCTCAACAACAGCTCATCCCATTGACTTTAAAGTTCGTGGGGGGGGCTGCTGAGGACCCAAGGACGCTCACTGACGACTGTGGATATTTTTGCATGAGCAATTCTTGACAAAAGGGACAACAGAGGGACTCCATTTATTGTAATGTAAATTGAACTTCCTGTAATCATGTTAATAGAACCATTGATGACGTTAAAGGTCACGCTCCAGCTTGATGGGAGCTGCACTAGTTATTCAATCAAATTGTACAGTTCAAAGCTACATCCAAACTACCATGTCCACAAAAGCGTTATATCCATATGGGCATGGGAACTGTTGCAGGTTATTCGAATAATAATTAGTCTAGTTAGTATGAAAGCAGTTGAATCAAGTTAAAATGCAGAATTTAACTACACAACAACTGTTAGCAAAAAGACAAAGAGGTCAGCAATGCTTGCAAGTGATTATCTATGTCCTCTACACTCGTAGCTGAGTCGTCTTCTATCTAAAGGGTGTCATGTGATAGGAGCCTGACGAATCAGCGAAGGCAACAAAGACCCAAATGAGTCAGTGTGAGTCCAGACTCAGTTGTGAGTCCAGACTCAAATGCAGTGTGGTTTGCTTCCCTCATAGTGCTCAAAGAAATAGATAATGGATGGAGGGATGGTTTTAAAATTATGTTTTCCAGCTTGAGGCTTTGATACATAAAGAGATTACTTTATACAAAAATAATGTTTGGTTTTGCTATGGAAACCATATCTATGTTAAATCATTGAGGTGTTTTAGTAAAAGTAAGACCCAGGAATATCCGACTATCCAACGGCCTTGTGGTTTTATAAATCCATTCATAGGTTGATGCAGTAGCTGCCTGATGAACTTCCCCCTTTTCTGGATCAATTAACGCGATGGTCAAGCATGTAAAATTGAAGATTCAATAGAACTGCAAGTACACGATGATGAAGATCAGACCACAAGTAAACATCAGTGAAAGAGGAGGAGGAAGCTGAGGCCGGTTTAACAGTAACGTATACACTGCTGGTGGGGGCTGGTGAAGGTGATTGTGGTGATGATGACATTGATTCTATCTTTTATTGCACTTGTTATAAAAGTAGATTGTATTACTGCCGCAGAATAGAGGAGAGGAGTCCTTCTACCTGAGCAATCAACATATAAAACATACATAATGATGTCATGTGAACTGTTTCCCAAACGCTGCAATGGAGACCAAACGATAATGCAGATAGTAAATCATGAAGCCAGCCGTCAAAATGCCTATCTGCGGTCAGGCTGTGGAGAGCAGGTGAAAAATACACAATAACATTGCATTTCTAGATGTGGCTCAAAAAGACCTTGTCAAGATTGATGTCCGTCCTGTAGCTATAGTTACTAGTAAGGGAACACTCCTGAAATTAGAATCCACTTCTTTCTAAACGCACCACCTGTGAATTGAGGACATCTGAAGGGGGGGGGGCGGGGAATGGAGGGGTACATGTCATTTCTATAGGTTTCAAAGACACAGGGGAAGGAGCGCAGCCAATCTGTGAGGTGTAATGGATATGTCAAGAATTGCTAAATCATAGGTGTCTGAGGCAGAAAGACAACTAACCCAAACATAATGCCATTCCGGAGGCAGAGGAGGAGGCAGAAACAAAAAGAAGAGGAGAGGGGCGAGACAACACGAGTGGATAAAGTAATGCATTTAAATTTAGAGCACCCCATCCTCCCCCCAACGAAAATGAGAAAAATATTAACTGTTTATTTTCTTGTGTACTGTCCTTTATTATTACCTATGTGGCATCTCTGTCTGGGTGCATTATGGAAATGAAGTAATGCTACTTTGCTTAACAATAACACACTGACTTTGAATCCTCTTACTTAAGGTTTGATTGCTTCTTGACGGTGGTTTTAAATGAATTGTGTTGAGGAGTGATAAAGAGCTTATTGCCAGGAATAAAAGCCCAGAGCAATGAAGAAAAGCTACACATGGAGTGGCTGGGCGATACAGGCTATTACGGTGAGGGAATGGTGTCCTTGACTGCCAGGACGGCTTAGAATTTTATTTCATCTTGTTTTGCTGGCTGCTGACAATGATGCGTGACTCTGGCACCGCGGGAAGAGGGCAAAGCATGAGAGCCATTTTAGATCTCATTTGCATAGAGTGTGTCTATAACAGCATGAGAATAAATGCATTTGTTTTTGAACATGCGCGTGTTTCAGCAGGTGAGAATGCAGCATGCGTTCGTGCATTAGAGCGTTTTCTAAAGTTTTCTGTTTTAAGGCTTCACACAGTGAGTTTTGTGGGGGTAAGATTATACTTATCATTCTCCCTGTGTTGCGTGTGCTGCCGAATACACACTGGCTCTGACCTCTATCACTCACATGCGCTGAAGCCTCCAAGCCTCATGTAAATTCGGACAATGGAAGACCCTGGGACTCTGGGAATTGTTGTTTATCGGCGCAGTGAAAAGAACGGTTGAGCTGTAATGGCCCTCCAGTGGATTTGGTATGCAAACTTCTGTGTGCAGCAGCAGTTTGAGGCCTCCCCCCTGAGCTGCGCATCGCTGTGTTACTTTGGTTGGCTGCTTGTTTTGGGGCAGGACCGGTTCATTTGGAGGTTACAGCTGCTTTTGTCAAGGTGAGTCAGTGCTTTTCGATGCATACCCCCGGCTCACATGAGGCCACGAGATCCCCTCCGAGTCCATTCAGCCTCCAAAGTTGTACAGATTTGAAAGATACAATTTCCAGCACAATTTTACGACAAACTTTTCTACAAATGAATCTGAAATCTCCCCGATAATGTTATTAGTTGTTGATATCAGTAATGATTTTCTCTGTTGACTGAAGAACTGTGACGTCCGGCTACTACTTTTACACTTTGAAGATAGACAGACGTGCTTACAATTGCAGTGTATGTCACAATCAACATTCACTCCTGGGTCAAATTTACCAAAAAAGACGGTTTTTTATCAGCTCTGGCTCCAATCAGCAGGGATGGAAACATGATATCCGGTGTTAATGCATTTATTTCTTGTTCATTTTGACAATGAAGATGACTATGCTGCACCATTTCTTGTGCATTGAACTTCCAGCCATAGGCGCATCAAGAGCCATAACTGTTTACCCATCTCTTGGGAACAACGTGCAGCAACAATTATTTCTGTGTATAGTGCAAGATGCAACACTGACAAGACGGCAAGGTTTCCATTGCACTAGTTTCCAGTGCGTTTGTGAGATCTAGCATGACTCACTGGCGGAAATAACAAACTCGTCTACTGGCGATAGCACATACAAATTGTGCAATCGCTGTGGGAGGACGTTCGCAAACACAAGACCTTCAAACTGAAGTGACCGTATAGATTGTTTGTCCCTGATGTGACTGGAGTATCTCTCAAAACAGCGCCCCTACAGTGGCGTTGTACAGGGCCTTCATTGTCATTGATCCAAATCCAAAAAGTGTAAAAAAATAATTGCTAACATTAAACTGTTTGTGGATTGTGCAGTTAGGCCTGTAACAAAGTCTGCAGCACTGGTTTACAGCAATATTCTTGAAGTCCTTTAAGTTATTCATGTGCTTAACTGGTCCAAGTAAAGCTGATAAATATAAACCACTATAATACAATGAAGAAAATCTTACTGCAACACATAGTTTGTTCGAAGCAAGAAACTCCAAGTGTTGACTTTTGACTTTGTGAATCAGACATGCCAAAAGCAGTGACTCTTTAAATAAAGGACAAATGTCCAGTAATGATCGCACACGATGCTCCGTGTTTCCAGACATACAGAGAATATGATCACAAAGAGCTTGAAACATTGCGCAGATGAAACCTCCTCCTCTGATAGGTTTAGGCATTTCAGACACTCTATTCCACAGAGATTTGGTCACAGCTTTTCCTCCACTTAAACACAGAAACACTGAGGATCAATTTGTGGGATTAGTGGACACTGCTGAGATAAAGTTGGTACTGAAGAGGCCCACGTGACCATCGTCTGTCCCCCCCCCCGCGTCCCGCTAAAGTCCTCTTAGCTCCAGTGCCGGCCACAGACTAAGCTCATCCAAACCCCAAAAGCAATCACACCCCGAGCTTCATCCGGCCCCTCAGAATCATCATCTCCTTCAGCATCGGGCCTTAACTGTAGCTGTGCCTGCGATCTGCAGCCCTCCTCGCCTCGTCTCCTCCCAGAACTTTATTTAATGAGTGAAGTTTTGCGGTGGGTGTTCAGGGGTCTCACGCCAAGCCTGGAGCAACAGAGGAGGAGTTTTCATAAACCATGGGCGAACAAATGGGATTTAACACACAAGAGGCTCTGATGGCCTATTAATTCTGCTCTGGCTGACATCCAAAATGAGCCCAGCCTCTCTCCTAATTCATGGCTAATTTCTATCAGAGGTATCAGGAGACTTTTTTTCCTCTGTGCAGGATGCATCCACATAACTTTAATGGATTCATTCAAGGGCTACGGCACGCAGGCATTGATTAGATTGCCTCTGAGGCCCTGCTGCTGGTTGCTTGACATAGGCAGCAAATGAAATGTGACCTCTGGTAAAAGGCCTGAACCAGCCATCCCCAGTCTAATCCATTAACTCAGAACCTTTCCCAATCCCATTTAATTAATGAAGTGATTTGAAAAAGGAGGAACATTTACCAATCCCTGCAACTGGAAATTAGTGGGCGTATAAAATAACTGAAACAACCAGAGCAACAGGACCAGCAACAGCGTCATAAGAAAAACTGAAAACTCCACACGGGTGAAAGCACGAGAGTTTGGTTGCTGAGTAATTGTTTGCAATGAGATGAAAGATCATTCCACCGCTGAGACAAGATGATCCAACCTCAAAACACATACAGATGTGAGGTAATGAGTTGGGTTAAGGAAAATTGCCTTTCTTTGGCTGGATTGCTCAAACATTTGTCAGCGGGAGAAAAAGTCAGTTTGTTCCAATTCATCAAAGCCAAACAGTGACAGCAGAGTAATCGGTAAAATGTAGAACAGAAGAGACGGAAATATTTTCCACTTTCTTTCTGTAGAAAGAATGTACCCGTATGTTCATCTCGGCCCGTAGAGCTGTGATCCGCACTCGATCAGCACCAACTCCAATCTGCTTCTGGAATTCTCATCGAGTCCAGTCATTCTCATTCAACGTGGACCCCGCTCCACGCACACTAAGCGTCTTTTCATTCAAACAACTGGAAAAGGAGCTGGAGCACGGCATTTCTCAATGTCAAAACAAAGACAAGCGCCAGATCTCCTGGTGCATATGTTACATTACTTATTTTTCTAATTGAATTCATTTATTTATCTTCAATTAATAATTTATGATGCAACACACAGTGGTATGCAAATGAACAATTTAAATTTAATGAGTTTTTAATGACCAAACAAATAATTAGCCGAGCCCGGTGTGCTGTGCATGTAATTTTGAGGAGGAATGAATTTGAGAGCTTTGTTCAGTGTTTGAGTGCAGACAGGCTAATTTACTCATGGAGCAGCTTAGGCAGCATAAGAACTGTGTGTCACATACAAAAGCACTGGAAAGTCATTACCTCAAGGTCGTTAGGACATTTCCAACAGGCCAGTTGTAGACACGTAATGTTAAAGAAATAATGTGAGCCATTATATTCCACACAATCACAGCGAATGGCAAAATAGAGGCACATGCTCAGAATATAACTCACTCGCTGACAAAGGGAAAATCCACTGTGGCTATCCTAAATATTCTAACTATTCCCATTGGTGTGGGGGGAAAAGGCAGAGGGCTACATGCCATTGGAGCCAAATGGCATTTGATAATAGCTTCTTTCAGCAAACCCAAAAGACATTGTTAAGATTTACATTTTCAAATATATGCTGACCTTTTTTCCCTCCTCTCCCTTGTTCGCTTGTCATCAGCACTGTAATTGAATCAATATATTTCCTGATCAGCCCAGAGATTGAATAAGGTCACGGGAACCCATGTGTGGACATTAAAAATCATTATTCTACTCAAATTGAGCAGAGACGGCGTGGACCATTCAGGGTTCAAAATGAAATTATATTAGAGTCTATTACACTTTTACAATTATAGAGACGTTCCAATATTACAACGGAAATGAAGTCATAATAAAAAGCCCAGGGGTGTATTACAACGAAATGACCCAACTATTTCCCTCCCCCCCCCACTTCCACGCTGTTATTGGATTGATGAAGAGAACTTGGTGACATTACATTCACTGATAAGTGACCTTATTCTAGAGAAATGGAGGAGTCTGTTTCAGTGGCTCCATTTTCTGACTTTGAGTTTGCTGAGAAGCCATTTTCCACCTGCAAGACCTCAAGTAACAGTGTGTGCACATTTACATTTCTTCACTGACACTTTCCAGGATAAGTGCTACTAATGTAGGCGCCCGGGCAGTTACTGCTTTAATTGGCTTTGAGCATACATTTATTTTAATTATTCATTTATTTTCTGGTGTATAGGATTTTGCGTCATGCACGTCTTGGTGGTAAAAATGTCCATAGCCCCATAGAGTGGTGCAATTGGAAGACAAAGTTTCATCCTTTTAATCCAATACTCCAGAAAAAAAAGTGGAAAATTAAATTAAACCACACTATTAACTGAGAGTTTGCAGTCTAAACTCTTGCAAATTATGTCTAACTGTCAAATTAGATAATAAACCCTTTTTAATTGGCTTACTCACTAAAATGAATAACATTTATCAGCGATCAACTTATCAACCCCAAATGAAATAGGAATGAGCAGAACATGAAAAAAAAGAAACGTTGCTTGCGGCTTTTCAGTGACTCTGGTCCAGTTTCTTAAAGTTTACACATTTATATACAGAGAGTTTACACATTTAAACACCAGGCTCGGCTTATCTCAAATGAAACAATTAAATGGTGTCACACACATAAAGTGGGTGACCTGTGATTTGCCGGGGGGCGCTGTCACGTCAGTGCTTCAGAGGACATTTCCTCAGTTGTTATACTTCTGTTTCACTTAAGGCACAGCCCCTCTGGTCAATTAGGCGTGATGGTCACAACGTCTGAGGAGCTTGAACAGTGTTCTCCTTAAAGGGTAGAAAACCCAGTCGCCTGGAAACGACACAAGCTCCCACAGCCATCATCATCATGGCTGGATGTAAATAGCCTTTCATCTCAGGTGGAACAGAGCCACTGACTGAGCATGTCTGCGTTGCCCCGTTTAAACGCCGCACACAGACGGATGAGCGGTAATGAAAGGGCCGTTTACGCCATCTATTCCACCCCTAGCACATTTTTTGAATATAACATTTCAGAGTGTAACGTTTATGAAACGCATAATGGCAATCTAAGTCAGTGGGCGGCTTCACTCCGCGAGGATTAGTGGGCTTGATGTAGTTCAGCACGTGGAGGCACACTTGTCGCCTTATTACTGTAAGAGCTTCAGAAGTCCTCCCTGAAGTGAGGAGTGAGTGAGGGACGGAGGGGCACTCAGCTATGCCACAGATCTCCGGCAGCAAATTAGAGACTGTGTTATCTGTTCACTATCTAAAAGAAGAGGCTGCAAGATACTCGGCCTGTCAGATATTTTCAGGTGGAGGAAAATAATTTTAAGGATATGCATAGAATATTTCACAGAAAGGAAACTTCACACAGTTTTGTTGTGTGTTCGTTAGAGCTGTGCAGTCTTTGAGTTTGTATAAATGTCTCTATCATTTTCCAACACTAAGCGGAGACAAAACTAAAGGCATCAAAGGATCAGAGTTCTTTATGAGGATGAACGAAAAACAGAGAACAAAGTTATTACAGAAATTAAAGGCAAACAAATACACTGCAGGTTAAACACTTGCCACCACATCTTATTCGGAGATAAGTGATTGGAGTCATACTGCTCCGTGTTAATAACTTATATAATTAAGTCTTAAGTCTTGCCTTTGTAGCATCAACTGCACAATTCATAAAATGTGATTTGATCTGGGAAAAGATGTTCAGGGTCTTGAGAAGGAATTCTCCTTTCAGCCTATAATAAGCTGTTAGCATTTAGCGGCTAACAGCAGGGAGCCCTGGAGTTTTCATAGATAGTCGATCAGTTTGGAAACTGATGAGGAAATAATATAGTTTTTTAAGTAACACAGCTCAGACTATAGTCACACCGATGTAGATTTTTAGGGGTCGGATGCTGATACCAATAATTAGACAGATTCCTATGTATTATATATAGTTTCCTAAGGAATTGTTATTAAAACCTTGCTGATTAGAGCTTGAACGAAGAAAATACAGGTATTTCTTCTGTAAACTGATCTCTTGTAAATATTTGCAAATATAAATGCCACTATCAATATGTAGGGTTGGGTACCGGAATCCGCTGACAATCACGTAGGTTATATTTGTCATGTGTATTTTTTAAAGAGTTTTGTACTTTATATTTAAGTTAAGAAAACTTCAATCAGTTCTGGCACCATTAAGGTACTGAAACCGTTATAAAAGCAGAGATGTGGCAACGGACTGGGGAGAGCACCCAAACGATGCCTAACTCTATGTCTTATATTTGCTGAATTTAAATTGAGGAACCGTTAAATCCATCAGGCTCCAGCTCAGATAGTCACTTTAGATATAACACACATAAGACTTGTTACATTGAAACTAATAATTAAATAAGACAATAAGGTTTTCTTCTTTTCTACCATGAAGCACAGGAGTCTTGTTCTTACATGATCATAAGTCAAAGCTACAATATGACCATGCAGCTGACAAGCAATGTAATAATAAATTGAATAATAACAAAACAGCCTGCTTTAAAAGATGGCTGATCATAATGTGTAGAGTACTTAAATCCCCCCAACTGAATACACCGCTCTACTATATCAATAAATCAACGACCTCTATGCACAGGCTGATACCTGACAGTCGTGGCATACTTAGATCAGGATGAAATAATACAAAATAAATGAGCGAAACAGTCATTTGAAGGCTATGGGGAGACCTGTGTAATTTACTCTTGAGTGATAGAGTACACGTTTACACTCCAACAACTCAATGTATACAGATGAAAATACAGGAACTCAAACTGAAGTTCACATGAGGTGCTTGAGCGGTCGTGCTCTGCAGTCTGATCGTCTCCTTCCTCAGCCAAACTGGCTTCCCCGCTCTGTCACCCTGGTTTGTTGGAGGCCCGATGGTGATGAATGTCTTTTCCTTTTTGTGAAGTCCCCTGTACTGCTCCAGCATGCCAGGCAGAATGAAAAACAGATTAAAGAGGCAGGAAACCGACACAGAGAGGATGTTTGGCTGTTGGCTATTGAGTTATCAGCCCTTTTCACACCTAATGAAACAACTTTCAGCACTGCAGCTTATTAAATATCCCCCAGTCACTGGGCAGAGCTGTAGAGTTGCCAGGGCCCTGAGAGAGCTACATTAGATTTTAATTAAAAACAAACAAATTACCCAGAGCTCCATGCATCCAGGAAATTTAACTCCATCCAAATAGCACTAACTTTTAACTGTGAAACGATCCTTGTAAGGAGGTCTACAGGTACGCTCATCAAAAACTATCCATTGAGAGGGGAGTTAACACATCAAAAGACTTTCATAGATCAAAAAACATGCAAATGGAATAAGATAAGAGACGAGGCCCCCGAACATCAACACACAAACCCTGTGAGACCAGAAAATAGGAAATCATCACGGGGTGATTTATTATTTGATAATCAATCTAATCTCTTTAACCTTCACTGTGGACACTTGAGTCCATCCACCATGATTCTGACAACCAGAGGTTAATAATGATTCCACTACTCTTTGTTCTTGCAGAATTTGAAAAGAATTTAAGTAAAAAGAGAAATGTGCCCTTTTGGTTGTAAATTTTTCAATCAGATAGCCATCTTACTCCATCTTTAAAAATGAAATGTAATCAGCCCATTATGCACGTCTGTATTTATAATGATCTTTTCATCTCTTCATCAGTTGGTTCAACAGTTTCTTCATGTGTGAGTCAAGTTTGTGGTGAAGTCGCAGGAGTTGCTTAGATTTTTCTCTCTTGCTTCCAGCCTCACACACACCATCACATTGCCTCTCCGCACAGCAGGGCACTGTGTGTTTTAACAGTGGACACAGAGCAGAATCCTCCCTGTGGAAAAAGCTCATTATTCAAATACTAATGCAGTGGCTGTTCTGGGCATGTCTATTTGGAACGGGCATGTTTGCTTGGTCTGTGCTGATGCTGGCTGGAGCTTTCTTTCTGAAACTGTTAAAGAGACCGGCAGTAATTGAGCCGTGGCAATAAAAATACCAGCTGCTGGACTCGGTCTTCAGAACCCTGGAGCTGCTGCTGCACAAACAGATGTTCACCAGTTTGTTCAGAGTTTGACGAGACTCAATACCCAGAACCCAAACTGGAGAATCAAAATGCACTTGTTGTCCTGATTGATAACGTGACTTATCTTAAGTTGAGTTGCCAGCTTATTTAATATTTTTGAAATATCTGCCAATTCTCCTCCTGAAAAGACGAGAGGAGAACTGGCAGAAGTGAATACAATTGCTTTGTTGTGTCTGTTGTGGAAAAGCCTGTGAAGCCAGCTGTTGTGTGTGGGTCCACAAGACCAGGAGACAGACTCCAGGGGCTGCATCTGCATGACTGTCGTATCCAGGGCTACCTGAGGCTGACCAGTATCATGACCTTCTCGCTCAGAGCCGGTCTCTGGTGGGTTTCATGCTCATCGCTAATTGGCTTTCACAATATTGCGTCATGCAGATCTCCAGCTCGAGTTCAAATATTTGAACTTGAGTGATTATTGTAAATTAATCAGATTTTGCATCTATCACTGTAATTTGAAGCTATACACAGTCTTTCATTGACCTATATGTAAAAATAAGCTTTGTGTTTTGAGTGAATGTACCATAACAAAACACATGCTAAGAGTAAAGCTTATAAGAAGAAGCATTCTCGAGATGTGCCATGCACATACAGACAGAGAGTTGTGGGGTTATTAAACAGATAAATATGAGGTATGAACATTTGCTCCTTTACCACTTATGATGAACAGAAGACAAAGAAGACAGAGCGGCACTAAGGACCTGGCTACAAGTCTGAAGGGCATCTGTCCCAGGCAGCTAAACCAGTGTGGACTACTTCTTCTCCAGGCCTCTTCCTCACATCGTCACTCCTTTTTCTCCCTCTGGATTTCTGCTGTCCTCCAGCCGTACACATAGCAGGCTTGTTCGTTTCATTTGGATTTGACCCCTGCTTACCTTACTTCCGAGTGGGCTTCATTAAATGCCTTTCTTGCTCTTGCGGGGCGTTCTCTCTCTCACTCACTAAGTGGGAGAACAGTAACAAAAGGGAAGCCTCCGATGCACAATTCTCAGTGGAGAGGGTGACCCCAACTTCAGGAAGAAAAGGAACCTGAGGATAATAACAAATGAAGCCAAGGGCTGCGTTAATAGGCAGCAGACACACATACAGAGCTCCCGATGCCGCTTTACTTTAACCGACATGTATATTAATACTCAGCACTTTTTTTTTATCGAAGTGGGAGAAATATGAATATTCATCCTCATTTATATTTCAAGGCATTTCCATTCCTGCGGGGGCGTTGGCGGGTTCTGACCAATTTCCATCCCCATTACGGAAATGACAGCTCTCACTCCCGGGCCCTGACAGAGGTCTACCCAATGCACAGGAGGTCCTACGAGCAGGGAGCCCGCGCCCGTTCCCAGCTGTCCACAAACACTCATTAACAGAGGAAAATATCCAACGGAATCTCTGTGAGAATTTTTAATCACACAAAGGCCCTGCTAATTAGGCAGCTGATGGGGCATGGAGAGCACAAGGACGAATTCTTTAAACAAAGGACTAGAAACTTTAGGAGCCTTAATTACTCGGGCAAAGAGTTCATTCCAGAATGGCAGAGCACATCATTCCACTAATGAGACCAAGTGGCAGCACATATTAGTGAGAAATAATGTGGAAAGTTCAATTATATTGTGCTTTTGGAGCCTTTTTCCTTCTTTCCCCTCCCTGCTACTCATGCACACACATTACACAGAGCTCGGGCCAGCGCAGGAAGGAGGCAGGGGCGGAGGACATGTAATCACTGGCACCAGCACTCCGTTCTTCACGTGTATCTTGGCAGGCTTGATCATCTTAATTGCCCATTAGAATGTTCTCCTGTTTGAAAATGAATATCATTATTGCGCCCAGTTCTGGCCTCTGCTGGAGAAAGGCTTGCTGCAATTTTGCCATTCAATACCGCATGTGTCTTGAATTCCAAACACACAATTGGCTTCCAATTTGCAGTAACTAAACCCTTAGAAATGCTATGAATTAAAAGGGCAAAGGCGGAAATCATTTCCAGGAGGTACGATTAACTCTTTTCTGTTCGTGCTACATGTAAAAAAATATACTTAGGAAACGTGGTGTGCACGGCCCTGATGTGGTCGTTGCCAGTTCTGTGGTGAATTCAAGCCAAGTGTCACTGGAGCCGTCTTCGGGCACAATCTCCAGGAAATGCCCAGAAAATGGGTCCATGTTCACAACGACAGGAAAACGTCTGGAAGATCCAGGCAAGGGGCGGAGCCTGGGTAAATCAGGCAGGAGGCAGGTTATGACAAATAAATGTGACGTGTTTTTGTTTACAGCAGAACATGACACCTCTTTTTCATCCTGAGACATTTGGATTCTTTTTGTAGATCATATGTTTGACTTCCTGTGTATCAGAAACAATATTATGTGACCTTATATGGGCCGACTCTGACTATTTTTCCAATGGTCAGGAAGGAAAATGTCCTAAATATGCCCCTGGTCACTGACTGGGACATTTGCTTCTTCACATAAGGCCCCACTGGAAGTTTTCAGGTAACTGTCCGGAGTTTAGTGCACGTCTAATAGGAATAGAAATCTTTGTCTGTTGGTGTTCATGAGATATTTTGCTGCCTTTCAGGGCAAGTCTGCTAATGTCTAATATTTAAACAACACCCTCTTTCGGGGGGGAAATGCTTAACCTTCCTCCTTGTGTGGAAGTTTTGAAGACACCAGAAGACGTGATTATCACCATTGAGCAGTATGGGTGTGGAATGGGTGTGCTCGTTGTATTTAAGTAATAACATTAGCCACAATCTTCACCTCTGTTTCGCACAGTGAGTGGATAAATAATTGTGAATGACAATCAAATCATGTGCGACTGAAAGGGTAATACATGCACATTCTCACCTGTGTAAAAGATTGTATTAAAAATCCTAATGCCCACATCAGGAGGTGCCTGCATACCAATTACAGCAAGCAGGAAGTAAATTTCCCGTGAAATAAAACAGCTAATGGGAAAAGGAGGGCGGCAGGCAGCATTCCTTATTGCCCACTAAGCTGGAACAAGGAGAGGAGGCAGGCACACATGAATGTCCACAACTGGCCTGGTTTTAACCACAACGGAGTCAAATGGGCCATCGTAAAACGAGGAAGTTAAATAGGTTGGCTCATGATATCATGTCACTTCCCCACATACTATTCACCTTCTGCACATGCGACAATGTTATCTTCTATCCCAGTGTTCAATATAGACTGAAAAGGCTTTTGCGATGTATTGCTGTGATAGAATTTTTCCCAATTAAAGATTATTTATTTGTATTTTTAGCAACGTATCCCCACAGAAAAAATTAACAGTTACACACGTCCTAAAATGCTGATGATAATTGAGTGTAGAGCCCAAACAGAATAATAATGTTCCATAAACTCAGTCAGAGTAAACAAGCAAAAACTGATTGACATATTTTTTTGTATGAAACCTTGGTAAGAAATGTGTCGTGTTATTAAAGCTTATGATATCAATATTGTTATGAGCTGATCAAAAGACAAGTTGTCTGTGATATTTGTGTATTACCAGTCAACAGTCGACTCAAAATCTTCAATCAAGAAGATTTCAATCAGAATGAAAAAATAAATTCAAAATAAAAGTTTGCATGTAACCACAGCTGGAAAAACCTCGACACACGTTGAGAGATCAAAGCTTGTGAACAGAGGGGAGCATTAAGCAGCTAGAGAGCCAGATATCTCCTCAATTCAATTTGTCAGATGGCCAGATGCAACTCCAAATACATGTTGATTCATGTGTCCTGGAAGTCTTTGCTGACAGGTTTTTCAAATTCTTTTAAAATGTACATATTTGACATGTAAAAAAGTATTGTAATGATCAATACTTCACTAAACCTGTTTCTATTAATGTGGAAAAATCGCTCTAAATGGTGTGATTCAGAAATGTATTTTTGAATTTAAAAAAAGATTTAAAAAAAGGTCAAAATCTATGATGCAGATGGCTAAATACAAAGACTTCTAGTTCCACTTAACAGTGGATCATATAATTACAATGTTGACATGGTGACAGTGTCTGTTTTATCTTTTGACTCTCACTGAATACAACTCAAATAAATAACAACTCAAATTTCCTCTGAACTGTTTAAACGTGTTTAAAACATGAACATAGAATCTCACAAGCCCGTTTAACAAAACATAATATAATTCGGGCTCACTGCTATTATCTGTTTGTGAGATGAACTTCCATCCAAACAACTGTGTCCTTTCCTCAGGTAGGGTTAAATGGATGAAAGCTGCATCCTCTGCAGAGCTCCATTATAAGAGAAATTTGGAAATCAAGAAGATGTTGACTGTGTGCTCTCCTCATTGCCTGCAGACAATCTAACCCACAGAGAATAGTCTGACCAGAGAAGACCCACCAGTGAGGGAACCTATTGATTTTTCTTTCCATGTTGTCTTCGCTAGAGTTGTTTTGTTTCTTTTTGCCCATTGCCCCTGTTTTATTTACAGGCAGTCGGATCAATAGACACTTCCTCACTTGCTTGTTTCCAGATTTATGAAAACACATCTTTCAGCCTTTTAAGCACACTGGCAGATCTACATCATTTCTCCAGTGGTTCAAATAATTTTACTTCAAATGATTGGCAAGTGTAATTGTGCAAGAAGGTGACTGCATAGAACAAGATGAAGTGCTGCGGCTCTGAAGTGAACTTTTAATATGTATGTTTGTTGAGCACTTTTCTGAGCTGTCTTGAACTTGAAGAAATATCTGCTGGATATTGGCCTTTGCAGCTGTCAGAAACTAGTAAAAAACGGCGGTGGAGAAACTGGGGAGCAGGTTTTACCTTTTGTGCGGTTGTCTGAACTTGTTTATGTGATAGATCAACATGTTGGTGGCCCGGGTTGTTTCAGAAAATCTCAGGAGGTAGTTTATTTCTCTCTTTGTGACTTGCTTGTTCATTAATTTACTATTCTCCATACAGCATACGCTCTTAAGCTGCTGTCAAACATGCACTGAACTCCGAAGATTCTCCACAGGAGGCCCATGTGTGAACCCAAAAGTCCCAGTGACAGCCTCTGGATTACTGTATCTGCCGGCTTTCTTCGACTGACCTCTGAGTATAAAGTCCGCAGAAAGAGGCAGAATCTGATGAGAACACAGCAGGGGATCCCCCCCGCTGGTTTCACAGTGAGCATGTGGGGAGGGTTGATGACGCTTCTGCCACATCAAAAAAAAATTATAAAAAAAAACATGTGGTGATAAGAGTGCACAGATTGTCTGTGTGAAAATCTCGTGATCTCTGCAGTGGAATTAATACGTCACTTCCTGCCTCTGTCTGCCTCACCCAGCTGCTCCACCTCTCGGCTGAATAATGCGGAGGATAGCAATTTGAGAGGCCAAATTGTGAGATTGCTCCGTTTTGACCAGTGGACCAACATAGCTACTACACGTTTTGAGAGGAGACTGAGTTGCTAAGTGTGAAAAGCAAACGGCGGGTGATGTCCAAACCCAATTCTCCAGACATTATCTGCAGGTCATGTCTGAAAGAGTTACATTGGTATAGATACTGTACATTAATAACTGCATGCACAAGTACCATAACTGTTTTTATGGCCCAAAAATATATGTACGTCACTAAATATAGAGTACGAGTCAAGTTACACATGTGTGAATTAAGCCTAACAAATATATCATCTCTATTTTAGATGCAACTGGAATTGGTTGCTACATCAACAAAACATCTAAATTCTCCATAATCCCAGTGGAAACTTATAGACTGGCCGTCTTCTCCCGCCTCCTGCTGACTGGCAGGCTGTCCCTGCTGCACAATGCTTACACACTCATTTCGGCGCAGAAGGTGCTACACATTGAATTAAAAGAGTTCTGATTGATAAGGTAGTTGAAGGCAAATCTGCTCCCACTAATTGTCTTTCAAATGCCCTCATTAATCAAAGCGAGGCCGGCCCGGTGACGTGCGGCCCTGTCAGCCGCTCGGCTACAGGCTCCCCACTGGCCACTCACCTCCCAGCATGACGCCTGCTTCCCCTCTGTCAGGCGCCGCTGTCCGAGGACTACAGGAGCACAGGCCATCCGTCCGTCCGCCGCACACCTGCCTCCTGCCAGACAGGATCTGACCGCCCCCTGCCACTAGGACGGCCCCAGAGACCAATTTAGCAGCCACTTAATGATTCATGACTTCAAGTGGTGGAAATGAGGGCAGCATATGATAACAGGAATAAACACATTTAATTAGCTCCTCATATACATTATTTATTTATTTACCTGCACTCTGATTAATTTATATATTTTGTGTTTGTGTTGCAGGGATTTTTTTTGGTATTCACAGCATCTGGCAGGGAGCCTTTGTTGTGTGGTTGAGAGAGTGTCTTCTCTCCCACACTCTTTTTTTTGGGGAAGGGGTGCGGGGGTGTATAGCGGTGCACCTCCTTCTTATCTGGGGACCTTTTGCGAGGGTACCGTGGGGTGGGGCACCGGCGGGGATTTCACGAGCCCCCACCTCCGACACTGAAATGAAACGAAATGGGGGGGAAATATTAGACTTTAAAATATACAGTTCCCTGTAGTCTAAGTAGCCTTGTTTGTGAATTTCCTGACAGGTAGTTACTCCCCCAGTTTTCTTTGAGCACCGGGACATACATTTTCATGGAGGCACTAATCAAAGCTGCTCCGTGGCAAACAGCACAGCCACAGCAGGCCCAATCAAAGCCTCGTACCTGGCTCTCTTCCAGAAGGTTATGGGAATGCTGATGACAACTCTTACCCGAGCATCTGCCATCGCATCCATCACAGGTTGACTTCCTTCACTCTCACTCTCGCTCATCTCTCTGTCTCTTAAAGGCACATGAGCTCTCACTCACCAGCATGAATACAGGAGTTGAGTAAACAGGCAGGGAAAAGTTCCAGCTTATTCCTCCATGAAATTGGCAAAGAAAATCGTTATATAAAATTATTTTCGGATTATAAGAATCAGATTTTTATTGTCATTTTCATGGATTGTCTAAAATTTGTGGTGAGATTATCTCAGATGAAAAAGTCCATAAGGAGGAGGAGGTGTTCGAGACCAAAAAGAGAAAGACTCTGTCACTGATAGGGTATTCTTTAAATTAGCTGTTGTTGAAGATTATTATATGTAAATTATAATTGTGTGTCCATGGCAGCAAAATAAAATGTGTCTGGTGTGAAACAAGCCTAGAAACACAATGTGGGAGTGACCTGCCTTCTCCTCAAGGCTGGCTCTCTCTATGTGAAGGGGAATCTGTGAGTGCGGTTGTTGTGTGATGATGACAAGAGGGTTGAGGAGGTCAGAAAAGGCCTGCATCCAAAATGGAGAGATTCCCACTGCACGCTCTCCTCCTCCCTCTTCTCTTCTCCGTCTCTACGTCCTCCCCTCTAATCCCCGGTTGCTGAAGACCTCCAGACGGCCTCCTCTCATAATGACACGGCTATCAAACCCAATTGCTGTGGCTCAGACCCAAGGCAGTGCATTAAACCCCAAAGTGTCGGATTGCTTCTCCAGAGCCAAGTGGTTGTGTCCTGCCTGTCGTCCCCCTGGCCACTGCCATCGCCGCTCAGAGCTGCCGAGATGAGAGCCCTCACACAGGCCTGGTTGACCCACTCCCCCATTCACAGTGACCTCATACATACAATGAGAGGAGGGAATCAGACTTTCATGGTGTGCTTTAAGGGCTGCCAAGACTGAAGTAAGTAAATTAAATATGGGAGATATTTTCACCAAAGTCAAAAGATGATTGAATAGTCCCTGTAGATTTATTGTAACCTTGCCATCAGAGGATGCTTTTAATTCTGACAACTGTGGGGTCAAGTAGAGTAGTGTTGTCACCCATTCAATTGTGAACTACCATTTGAAGCCATAAGTTTGGCAGTCTGGCCTGCGCCATCTTGCTTTTTTTTATACCAGCAGTAACCATCTCTGACCTGCACCCATTGGACAATACTAGCTGTCAAACTCATGGTATTAACCATAATTTATAATCATCACTGTGTATTGAAAAACAACTGAAAAGAGCGATTGGATCCATAAAATCCTTGGAAAATGTTCACTGACGTTATAAATCAAGTGAGAAGTCGGGTCATTTTCTCCCAGACACATGCTACTCCTTCCTACCTGGAGTTGCCCCCTGCTATTTATATGAGAAAAAACTGGTTTTAGGCAAATCAACATTTACGTATGAGGTACATTTACATATAATGTGTTGAAGAGTCTTTTGATTTACTTCCATTAGAACAATGATAAAGAAGAGTTTGTTTGAAAAGGGGCGTTCACAACCTGAAAACTATAGAAAAATAATTATTTGGGATAATGACCAACGTTCTTGATTAAGAAGTGATTTATACTCATGTCAGTGCATCCAGTTAATGTTAACATTTTTAATAGAAACTACCTTTAGGGATCAACCATGAATAGAAAGTAGTTGCTAACATGAAGCTACTGTGGCACTGGACAATCTGTTACTTGTTTAGGTGACTGAACAAGGGCACAGGCAAAGCAAGTGAGTGCAAAAGCAAATGTCTGTAGACATGTACATCAAATTTATAAAGAAAAAAGTTGATTTATGAATCATTCAACAGAGTTGAGACTTCATGACTAAACGAATATTGGCTCAGTTTGTCAGAGAAAAACTGGAAATGGCAAACTAGTGACAGTAGAAAGCTTTTAGCATGAAACACACAAACATGTTGTATTTTAGATGACATGAGTTCAATGCAGATTGTTGACTGTATTTTAAAACAACACGTTTTTATGAATATTTCTTTGCTTGGTGCTGTAGACCTATATTAAAATAATGACTTCATGGGGGAGCTGTCACCAAACACTGCAGTGGAGTATTATCAGCCATGTTGCTTGCATACACGGTTGCACGGAAGGGGAAAAATAATGGGAATGAAAGAGCAAATATCTGTAAGTATTTGTCAGTGTGTGTGTTCCTGTATGGATGTATATACATGTGCATGAGCATTGTATGAGTGTGCGCCCTGGTCCCAGTGTGTAAGATGGAGTGTGGTGTCGGAGTTTGGGCAGAAGGTGAATAACTACAGTGCTTACAGTGTAATCATGGTTCCTGTCAGCCTTGCTGCAGGAGAGGAGGGCGCGCCCAGCAGACTGAGCTCCTCGGTGATGAAGTACAGGCACCGAGCAGCGCTCTACACCTGGATATTTATTAACACAGGCCTGACAGTAATGAGGCCTGAACAGGTGGGCTGGGACACACACATCAGAGTGAGGAGCATCCACCAGGAGGCGGTGGGGGAGACGGTGAGGACGAGTGGGAGAAGTTCACCCTGCAGGAAAGCCGTCCTATAGACTGAGCTGAGGCTGCACACCCACTCGCTGCAACATATCTGACTAGAAACAACAACAACAAAATAAATAAATCATGGTGTACTGCTCCGTGTGCATATCCTACTTGTGATAAGACTGCATCTCATTTAAATTTCAAAAATACCCAAACATTGATTAGAGATTTGAGGAGCATATTAGAGTGCAATACATTCTCAGCAGGCCTGCATAGGAGCAAGTGCCTTGTTAGCATTGCTTGCCTGATTAGCACAGCTGTGCCATGCTGTGTGAATGTATACAAATAAGTTGTAGCTTTTGTGTTTCTATTATAGGTGTGTATACACTGTTTTTGTCTGTGAAAGCCAGCACAATGGGGAAAAAGGGGGAAAATCTGGTGTCATGTTTACATCAGTACTGAGCAGCTGGAATCCTCTTGCTTTAGAAATGTGGGGAATGTTAACAGTTAAACAAGGAGAGATTCACGTTCAACTAACAATAAACAACTAGAACAGCAACCAAAACAAAGGGAGGCTCAAATCTCTACAGTGACTTCAATCTCCACTCAGATCAAGGTTGAAAATCTCGTAAGAATTTGTCAAACTGAAATTCAGGCGCACACTTGCTTAACAAAAGCTGCTTTCAGACATACACTGAACATTTCCTGAAATCACAGAGGCTGTTTTAGAGAATGCAAATGTCAGTTGCTCCGAACATGTGAGAAATCATCAGGAAAATGTTCGCATGATGATGTTTCTAACATGTTACAGGAGCGAATCTGTAAGAATGCAAATATCTCAAGATGATAGAAAAGGTGCCATACAAGAAGATGTCAGCTTGGAAATACAATGATCTGAGAGCTTTTGGTGATGAGGGCCAGCACAGGTGTTGAGGCAGTTAAAACAAAAACATGTGCTTTAATTTCCACAGTGAAATGTATATGTCAGACATGCCCTGTTTGTTCTGGTAATTTTCCTATTGTTGTGGTCAAACTCCCTAATCCAGGTTTTACCGAGTTAATGTCTGGAAAAGGCTAAAGTTGCAAAGAAAGGATGAGCAAACATTCAAAGCAATGCAAATTAAAGTGCTGAATTCACCCTCAACTAAACTTGGGCATGATCCAGAGGTTGACATTTAGTGAAAGTTACAGACACGGCAAAGGAAATGAAAAATAAGTGGCTCTCTGTCCATGCAGTGTGGACGTCGGAAAAAGAACAGCAGAAATGCCAAGACCGGGAAAGCTGGACAAATCACCACGAGTGAAGAACATTCTCCAGACCTCATTAGGGTTAAGGACAGACTCATAGTTAGGTTAAGGGTGTAAGGGAGTAGGGTAAGCATAACAGCCAGGCATGAAGTGATTACAACTAGGTGATTTGGTGTGTATGTGTCTGTATTCGCCTTGAGCTGCCTCTCCATACTCCGGTTGTCTTATTAAGACCCTGAGTGAGGCTAATCAGCGCTGTCATCTGACGCTGAACAGCTGCAGCGAACAAAGGAGAGGAGGAGATCACTGCAGGCCCAAGGTGCATCTGCGGGGGAGGAGAGAACTGCGCTGCCTGAGCTGATGCTAGCTGATGGCACTCCCTGTCAAGTACCCCTCTCGGAGACTAATGGGTGGAGAAAAGGTAGAGGGTGACTACGTCCAACATTTCATGTCAAATCCGCCTTAATAATTCGTCATTGCCAGCTGTGACTGACACAAACTGGAGGTGAGACTGCTTCTCGTGCCCACCCAAAATGGCACATGGGGAGATTCACTTAACTAACGCAGTCCACTGCGGATCCGTTCTGCAGCACTGTGGGTAATTTGAATTTTGGGTGTGTGAATAAAAAGTGAAAACCTGCGCTTTACACAGGGGACACGATTTTGAAAATGATTAGGCGAAAGGGGTTGGATGGCGGTGTCACGTGAACACGCCCTTATTCTCGGCTGTTATGTCTCTTTTACTATCACGTCTGTCTCTTTCTTCCTGTCCCCCTGCTCCAGAATCTCTTTCTCAAACCTCTCTTTCACCCTCTCTCTGTTCCAGCCATGGACAGAAGATGAGAAACTCAAAGAGGCGCGCGGACAGACTTTAAAACCAGTGCAGTGACTATTAACTCATCTCCTCGGCCTTCCTGCTGAGTCTGCTGGGAGCTGGCGCTGATTTGCTATGCAGACCCCGCTAACGGATAACCTTGGTTTTTATCAGGACAGGTCCAGATCTCACAGAAACCAGCAAGACATAACATTACCATTAAACACATGTGTTGTCCATCTGTCATTGTGTTCCGATTTAGCCTCCATAAACCATAGCATTGTAGCAGTAATGAGAAGTCGGTGATCTCTGCCATCTAATCAGCGACAACAATAGATTTAGATAAGTCTCATTTCAAAAATGTGTGATACAGTAGCTTCTGGTTAATCTTCAAAGATGCGTATCTACCTCGATGGACCATAAGCTTCTTTTGCAAGTGCATGTTCTGGAAGAAAGTCTGATACAAGTGTAACTGGAAAGGCACGCACTCCACATGGATTTAAATGAATACTGCACATGTCCTGCTTTACACATCAGTGTAAAAAAGGGCTTTCTCTCATGCAATGGGTTCCATTTTTAGCCCTCTAGTCGAACCAGTCACTTAAGCATACAATAGGGCTTTATTAGCCTATCCCCCACATTGCAAGGGGTGCAAGGAGGACAGATCTCAAATCTGAAGAGAACAAGCAGTTCCCTTTAAAGATCCTGTGTCTGGGGCTAATCTGGTAAACTCCCATAAATGCCCCATATGGGAGGAATTAGCAGCCCCAGACAGTGCAGAGAGGCCTTAAGCCCGTGATATACCTCTGAGATTAATTAGCTTCCAACTTTAGATATTATTATAGAATCTTAGGTTGCTACAGAAATTGCCATGTCTTCAACTCCATTAGACAGTTTTGTGCTGTGGACTAGGCGGAGAGCTGAGGCGCTTAGCAAGGCAATGTCTTCCATAATGCATGTTGGCCTCATCCGTACTCTGACAGCACTTAAGAAACCTACAGCCATTTGAGTGACAAAGATCTCATCTATTTTTCAGTTTTGACTCTCACTGTATGAGGGAATATCTTATGTGCCACAGTGTGTGTACATGCACAGGTGTCTGCAATTGTGCATGAGGTGTACGTGCATGTGTGCGTGCGGGGGCAATTAGAAATATGTTGTTGGACAACAGCCTTGGATTTACTCCCAAATTATCTCAACTCTGTGCAAGCTGGAGCGCCTTCGTGTGAGTCAGAGTTTTAATGAGTTCTTTTCATGCAGTCCTCTGCAGCCTCGTTTGCTGGAGCTGCAGATTCGCAATTTTTCTCTTACAAATCTGTAGTGTACAAGCAGGATAATGCCTGCAGTTGTAGGAAGATGAGGGATACATACCAAGAAAGGAAGTACACCTTTAAGAAGAGGAAAACGGACAATCTCCTGCCAGTAAGAAATTTGTATCAAACTGTTTTGAGGAAATGACCTGGAGTGGGCAGCTCAGACCTCCATCTCTCTCCGTGTCAGAAAGCTTAGAGATTCAGTCTCCCGGTCATCCCCACTGTTCTCTCTGAAATGAATTTTATTTGATGTGGCTCACAAATATAATGTTAAATCAACTCCAGCATACTATCGACACCCAGATAATATACAGAATAGCAGTTTTGTCTATATAAAATGTTTGTTGAATTTTTGTTTTGAGACAAACTTTGGTTGTCAGGTCTAAATTTGTTGCAATTTCCATTAAGCACTTTTACAAATAAGTCCAAATAATCAAATAATACCTTTCAGGAAAGTCATATTTATTATTCGGCAACATCTGACGCAGGCTTTTAGACATGTGTGTTGAGTGATGCATTAGGAGACAGACTGTCGGATATATGTGCCCTCTCATGGAAACCACTCACCGTATTGATTTGTATAGCCTTTTAATTTAAGGCCCTTTCACTTAATACTGAGAGAGACATGAGGGAAAGGCTGGCTGTATACTCAGCTGTTAATGCTACAAACATATTCAATAAAAAAAAGCACAAGGTCACAGATTTTAAAATGGCTTGTGTTGACTCATCTTCAAATAATTTGGCTAAATAAAAATAGCAAGAATAAAATTAAAATGGCCTCTCACCTTGTGCGTTTGCTCTACTGGGAGAGCTTAACAAAAAAAAGAGCGGCAAAAGTCAATGAATAATCAGGATTCATTGTGAGCTGGCTAGCAGTGGGTTTGTCCTTTCTCCTACGTCATTTGCTACAAAAGTTGTGTAGCGACGAGCAAAGATACGGGGTAAAGAACATATGACGCAATCAAAAGGCAACCAAAATGAGCCATCCCATTACCTTGAATAAAACTGGGGAGTTTTCTGGGTTGGAAGAGTATTGGAAACATTTTGGATAATGTAAGTACACAAATCAACAAAACACATAATAAGGTCTAGTTGGTTTTAGATATTTGACTGAAGAACTATTATATATTATATCCGAAAATGAAAGAGAAAAACCTTGGACGTGTCCGGCAAAGACCATGAACGAGACTGAGCGGAGACAATTAACACCTCCGAGGCTCTTACTGACAAAGTGGCTCCAGCTCATTGCAGAGTCAGTGACCTTGCTGAACGGCCTTGAACGAGCTCAGGTGACCACTTTGCCGCTTGATAACTTTGCCTTGGCATAAGCTAAGTGAAACTGCTGTTTTTAGGTGCGGTGATGTAAGGCTGCAGGTTGATGGCATGCAGAGAGAAAAGAGGGAGGAGGGCAAGGTAACTCAGGCTGAAGGCACCCGGTGTCAAGCTCATTAACCTCGGAAAGAGAAATGTTACGATGAGACAGAGGATGAGCGTGGCGCTGGGTCACATCCTGAAGTGGTGCTCCTTGTAAAACCTGAACTCTCACCAACTGACACAGCAGCACTGGCATTTCGTATATTAAAAGGCCCTTTTCTCTGGAGCGAGGGATAGTTGGTGAGAGGAGAATTGGGAATTGTGTTATGTAGATTTAAACATTCGGAGGCAGAGGTGGTTCCGACAGGGCTGATGGGAGCTATGAGCTTGCTATGTGGTTTATGATTAAAGTGAGCGAGAAATCGTCGCGCTATTACCTTGTCCTCTCAGCATATCTTCATTTCTAATGCTTTTCACACATTCATCTACTGCTCTGACCTGTTCAAACAAAGCCTTTGTCCCAGACAGACACAATCAGGGTGATGAGTAAACACATACACTGTGTCTATCTTGCCTATTAATCTGGGCACCCAGCTGTGAGGAGGGCTTTGCTGCCCTATCTCCTCTGGTCCACACAGTAGCCCGCTGGTATTGCTAGCCGTGTTTAGATTTCATCGAGGAACCTCGGGACCACTGCAATGTAACACAGATCAAAACGTGCTGCAGAATGGATTGTGTCTCTCTCTGTGAATATTTTGAACCTGCACTTTGGGATGGCAGCTCCCTTTGTAGACCAGGAATATGAGCGACTTAATGTGACTTTCAGCTCAATAAATAACTGTATTCGATGCAGGGAGATGAACACGGAGGTAGATAAAGTCATGCAAAGAAGCAGCTTAACTGCATGTTGCAGCTGACACCTAGAAGCTCCAATAGAATCAGAAAAAAACGTTAAATTGAACAAATATTTTGTATGGCAATTTATATACACATATGTATATACTGAAAACCCATAAAATTATACTAACCAAATATCTACTTTTAGATATTTGGTTTAGTATATTACTACTACTACTAAAATTAAAACATAATAGTAATAATGATTTTGTTGACAGTTAGCGAAAGAATGTCCTGATGAAAATGCACTGTGAATGCAAGAAAATGTGATAATGTCACCCGGTCCTTGCGTGATGTCACCACTTTAAAATCCTCCCATAGACACCAATTATAAAATCCCAAAATGTCAGAAAAGGTTAAATAATACCAAAAATATGAGTAGTCGACAAAAAAAACTTTCCTTAAAGAGCTGAACATTTTGACTTTCGAATGGTTTTAATCATGCAGGGGTTGTTGGTGGTTGAAATCCAAAAAATTGTGACAGAAAAAAGGCGGAATAAGTAAAACTAGAATGGCACCTAGTAGAGTAGCATACCTCCTCCTAGGCCCAACAGTCCCATTATGAAAACATTTTCCATGAGAAATCTTGGAAAATTTTCTTCTCTCTAACCCATCTACCAAGTCTCAAGGTAATATGTCTGGTAGTCCCTCAAACTCAAATGAAAACATCCTTGGTGGAGATAGTAATACAAAAACGGGAAAAAAAACTGTGTCAGCATTTCCACAAACTACATTTTTTTGCTCTAAGTACACGACAGCAGGCCTACAACTTCATCTTTAAATACAAAACTGTAAGCTAACTAGCCTAGCTTCCTAGCGTCCACTTCCTGAGTGAGTGACTCAATCTTATTACAACCCTAACAACAGCCGTTTCAGACATGAACTCCAGACTAAGCCCTCAGACATGGATTCATTCAGATATTTTGACTGACTTGTTGATGCGGTCTCACATACAGCCCCCTCGGAGAATATCAGAAGATTATCCGGAGTTCAGTGCATGACTGAAAGCAGCTAAATTGTAAAGTTAGCCTAGCTTGCTATTTTCCACTTTCTGAGTGAAACACAAGGTTATTACAAACCCATCACTGTTGGACACGGTACAGCTTGATTACCATAATTATGTCGACTAGAATTCTGGAAAGTGTTTTTGGAGACATTTTCCCCTCAGAAATACACTTATATATTAATTCCCATGTAAATGTTTGTGTGTATGTTTATGCACAACATAAGGAACGGTTATTAATCAAGCCTGAACATTGCTTTAAAAAGTCTCACCAGATTTCGGAGAGAATTGAGTGTCCACATTTTGAGTGAGTACAGTTGTCACATGCTGGTAACCCAACAACTGGCACCTTATGGACCCTTATTTATATGTACCATAATTTCATCTCAGCTGAACCAAACAGAAGTAGGAAGTGATTAGATAAATTGTCAAAATTTATTATTTTGTACCTTTTTAAGTATGAATACATGAATACTACAACCCTTATTGTGTTCTGTGTAATAACCTGCTTAAAAATCTTACGTGGGAAAATAAGAGCGTAAATTCAATGGTGCACATCGTGGTATATCGTGGATATTCTGTTGTTAAGTGAATTCTTGCTACATAATCCTTGATGTAATCTTACCTGTGTTGCAAGGCAAAAACAAACAGGGTGTATTGATGTATGTGTCGCTGCAGGTGGATGTTCCAGTGACATTTCATCAGCTGATGTGTTAAGGTGTGGCGACAACACTGGCAATGCTGAAATGCATTGTCAAATTCTTTCTTTAAGTTTCAGGGGGAAATGCTCGTTGTGGGGAAAATAACAGGAAACATTTTTCATTGGAATGAATAATGTGAGATTACACACATCGAATTAAATGCTGCAGAATCTGACAAAAGATGTTTCTCGTATTATCCTGACCACTTACTTATATTGAAATCCATCATGTCATTTTAGATAGTTCAATTCATTGTACTGAACGCACAGGTGTATTAATAGAATATATCAGAAATCCTATTACTCTTTTGAATCTCAGTGTGAAATGCTTAAATTACATATGGGGCTGTCCGTGGAACGAGCAAGAGATCTGTTAATGAAGGGCTCTGATTAGCATTTGTTAAAACTCAGTGAAGTTCTTGCATGCTAAAGGTCACACTGCTGTTCTGACATGGCGAGATGAAAACGTTCTACTTTTTGGAAGAATGTCATGATTTGAATTAAGATTGTCAGATTGGCTGTAAGCTCGTATCACAGTGCAGGCGTCGTGTATGACCTTTTCAAGGAATTGTCATTTTCCGCCCCTGTGATGCCACCATGGCTCAGCGGGGGAGAGGCCCCTCTTCTCTCGCCATGTAATTTGTCCTGGGTGTTACCATTCACACTGCACTAGTCTCAGCCACTCGCTCAAATGCTTATGTATCTACAGACCAGCAGGCTGCGACTACAGAATAACGAGAATGCAGCTGCTCAGGTTCTACTCTACGCTCTGTGTAAAGCAGGAGAGGCCTCTGCAATGTGCTGCTGTTGGCTTGAGCGTCACACCACTGCTCCAACCACTGGTCTAAAGCAAATATGATCGCAGTTAACGATATTAACTACTCTCGCTACAACAACTACACTCAAGAGCGATCAAGCACTGAAGCCGGCTGTTGAAAGTTGTTGTGCACTTTGAAGAAAACTATTTTATTCACTGTCATGTGTGTTCATAAAAGACAGCACGGCATCAATTAAAACTGGATGCCATAAATAATGTGTTGTTCCTCAACATGTTATGACAAAAATATAACACTACAATTTATACAGACATGGGTGAATTCTATCAAAATGGGCAATCGGGTCATAAATTACCACAGTTTGAACAGCGTTTGATTCACTTCATTTTAATGTTAAACACATTCCAGCAACACATTGAAATAAAGTCATAGTGTTATTAACAGGAACAATAGTTTTAACCCGGCTTTAATCTGGATGACAAGATGTCCAGAAAAATGCTGGATTACCAATTGGGCAGAGCAAGAGGTTCCAACAACCCCAAGTTCCCTGCACAAACTAAAGTATATACATATCAATAAAAACATAACAATTATAATTTTTCAGACTTGAAAATGCCTGGACCCAGGCAATTTGAGTTTGGCCTTCACATACGAAGAACACAGCACGAGATTGTCTGGTTAAGATGTGTTCACATCGAGAAGAATACAGTGTACATACAATGTGTATAACAATCATAATGATGCAAACACCTTAACAAAGTAACCCTTATTAAGTGTTGCTCTATCATGGGAGAACTGGTTTAAGATTTAGTGCATACTTGGAAAGGGAGGTCTGATGTTGCATGGCCCCTGATTGGTTAATCAAAAAGACAAAACATTATCCTTTGCCTAAAAACTTGAACTAGAGTAGTATGTGTTATAATGTCAAGATCTTTACGAAAAAGAAATGAAATGTATATTACTAGCAACAAAACAAGGGCTCTTAAATTTACTTTGGCCTGTTTAGATAACTTTTGAATTGTGCATCTAAGATTTGCAGCACTATAGCTGTTATGGCACTGTGGCCCTCTCACACCTAATTGGTCACTCCACACTCATCATCTGGTTATCAATGGTGATTGGCTGATGGTGAGCTGCCACTGGTCATTCGAGTGCCACTCGCCTGTGTTCCTGTAATTAAAATCTGTCATCCAGAACCACCCCTGTCCTCGCCAGCAAAGCCTCTCGTCAGATGGAAGAGCTCAGATAAACTCTACTGCAGCTACTCTCAGATGAAAGAAAGGCACATTCGTAGTTTAGGAAACAGAGGAGGGAAGCTAGGGATATTCCCTTTCTTAAAGTTGGTGAAGTGTATATTAATAAACAGATGAACGAGATCTCATTACAATTGAGATCTATTGTTAAAAGAAATGCTGTAAATTAGCTTATTCGTGTAGGGAATAAAATGGATGCTGTCTTTATACTGTGACTCAAACTTTTAACGGCAACAGCAAAGGGTTTTTATCACTGATGGTAAAAGCAAATCCACTGCAGATAACGTGGTGGGAGAGTGGAGGAAGCAAAAGATACTTGATATTTTTAATGATGTTGAACATTTGTTCAGGGCTTTGACTACTGGAGGGCACTCCACTGTTGAGTTTCCACCAGACTGGCCTTCAGAAACATGGACGACAGAAATCTCTGGAAATTAATTAGAGACAAATCCCTTCTCGCTGCTGAAGTGTGGCATTTAAGGCATTGTCCTTGGTGCTTGTATAACACCACCTTTCAGTGTCGACCCCTCTCCTTCCACCAGCTGGATAATGCAGCCTAATCCACATTAGCAATCACTCCAGTCCCTGTTGTGTAGTGGCAGTCCTTCCTAATTGCTTGGCATTATTAGGTACTTTACTTTTAAATTTGAAGAGGAGGAACATCATTCTACTGCATCCAAGCAGCAAATGACCCAATTTGCTTAATTTCCAAGAAACACCACCAGTGTGTTTTTCCCTCATTGCTCCCCCTATTGTTTATATAGAGGAATGATAGAGAAACACATAAATAGCAGGAGTCAGAAGAGCATGAGATGTTGTTTTACAAAAAGTATAAATCCACTGAATATCTATTGAAGGAGAGCAATGGACAGTAAGAGTTTCATCAGATAGGTCTGAGTCCTTTGTAGGCCTCCAACCGATGTACAAGTGTGAATTAAATCAGCTTATATAAATACAATCCATTTACCATCTAAAATTACGCCGCTGCAGAGTTGTTTACTTAACTACAAAATGCATTTCCCGCTGAACGTGCAGTGTGAATGCTGAGTTGCTGAAGTACTTCGCTGAATCAAGTGGAAAAAAATAAATTTCAAATTTGTATTGTAAAATTTGGGTAAAACCAGAGCACATGTGGAAAACCCAAACCCATACATTGATATTTGACAGTGATAGACGCAGAACATAAGGAGAGACTAACAGAATAAATGAAGAGAAGGTAAAAGTTATCCCCTGTCCATCTTACATCCAGAGAACGGTTAGAGGATGGATTTGGGGGTAACCTTAATCCAACTCTCATAGTTAAAGTCAATTGCAGTCAGTGTCAGCGTCTTCATCCCTCATCTGAAACGTTTGCTGCTTTTCACTCATCTTCATCCTCTTCCTTGACCTCTCGGTCGGTGATTCTGGCTGCGTGACTTCCTCCTCCCTGTTGTTTAACTAACTAACCTGTCTCCTTGACAGCACCTTCCTTTTCAGCCAGATCAGCAGCACCAGTAGTTCTGTGAGGAAGATCTCGCCTTGTTCTGTCTGTATCATTGTCAAAGCTTCAAATTTATCTTACATGTTTCATCTTCGTCTGTCTCATCCTCACTTGATCTTTTCCTGGATGGGCCAGGAAGAGGATCCTCTCCGACAACCTCAGTTTCAGCACTTGCACGTTTGACTGGGCTTGTGTTCTCGTCAGTGTTATGACCGTCACAGTCAGTGCTGTCAACATCTGGGATACTGTCATCAAACCGATTGCACCACCAGAATCTTTTGTGACTTCTCTTATCAATGCCCTTTTTCCTCTTATTCATCTTCTTCCTTGAGATCTTAATTGAAGTGTTCATTGAGCTCTTCCTCCGTGGTCCTGGCTGTGTGACTTCCTCCTCTACCGGTTGGTCAACTACCCCACCTGTCTCCTCGACAGCACCTTCCTTTTCAGCCAGATCAGCAGCACCAGAAGTTCTGTGAGGAAGATCTCGAACTGTTGTTTCTGTATCATTGTCAAGGTTGTCGTCGGCAAAATCCTGACACAGCCTCAGAAATAATCCTACATTTTTCATCTCTGTCTGTCTCATCCTCTCATGATCTTCTCCTGAATTAGCCAGGAAGAGGGTCCTTTTGGACAACATCATTTTCAGCACTTGCAAGTTGGACTGGGCTGTGTTCTAGTCAGTATTATCATCGTTCCAGTCAGGGCTGTCAGAATCGGGGATGCTTGTATCTAACTCACCCCACCACCTGAGTTTTTTGTCACTTATCTTAACAGTGTCCTTTTTCAGTGTCTTCATCTTTGTCCTTGAGCTCTTCCTTGACCTCTTCCTTGACCTCTTCTTTGACCTCTTCCTATACCTCTTTTTTGGTGGTCCTGGTAGTGTGTCTTTCTCCTCTACCTGTTGGTCAACTTCCTCACCTGTCTCCTCGAAAGCACCTTCCTTTTCAGCCAGATCAGCAGCACCAGTACTTCTGTCAGGAAGATCTCGCCTTGTTCTGTCTGTATCATTGTAACAGTTGTCGTTGGCAAAACAATGACACGGCTTCAAATTTATCTCACATATTTCATCTTCATCTGTCTCATCCTCACTTGATCCTCTCCTGGATGGGCCAGGAAGAGGGTCCTCTTCGACATCCTCCGTTTCAGTACTTGCACGTTTGACTGGGCTTGTGTTCTCGTCAGTGTTCTGATTGTCACACTCAGTGCTGTAAACATATGGGATGCTTTCATCAAACCGATACCACCACCAGAATGTTTTGTGACTTCTCTTATCCATGCCATTTTCCCTTCTTTTCATCTTCTTCCTTGAGAACTTCCTCTTGGTCTTCCTTGAGCTCTTCTTTAACCTCTTCCTTGACCTCTTAATCCATGGTCCTTGCTGTGTGACTCCCTCCTTTAACCATTGGTCAACTGCCCCACCTGTCTCCTTGACAGCACCTTCATTTTCAGTCAGATCAGCAGCACCAGTAGTTCTTTGAGGAAGATCTAGCACTGTTGTGTCTGTATCATTTTCACAGTTGCTGTCGACAAAATCATGACACAGCCGTAAATCTGTCTTACAGCTCTCATTTTCATCTGTCTCATCCTCTCTTGATCTTCTCCTGGATGGGCTTGGAAGAGGGTCCTCTTCGACAACCTCCGTTTCAGCACTTGCACTTTTGACTGGGCTTGTGTTCTCGTCAGTGCTGTGGTCGTCACAGTCGGTGCCGTCAACATCAGGGCAACTGTCATAAAACTCATCCCACCACCTACATCCATCACTACTTGTCTGATCAGAGTCCTGTCCATCCTCTTCTCTGGACCATCCAGGTAGAGGTTCATCTTCTTCTACACCCTGAAAAACGTGATCCTCTAAACCCTGATAAACCTGAACTCCCACATCTCCTGCATGCTCATTATTGTTGTTATCAACATTGTCATAGACACCATCAATGTTCCCCAAAGCCTCCTGCCACAAAATGAGCACTTCCTCATTAATTATCCCATTCTGTATAAGCATATGAATGTTTTCAGGACCCTCTGGTAAATTCCTGAGAAAGTTTAGTGGATCTGCAAGAGAAGTTAGAGAATCATGTAATCAGTATTGTTCATTGAACTGAACTGGGAATCAGTCACCCTTCAATAGCCTCTGAAAGACTGTTTATCAGAGCACTGTGCAAAATGATGAACCAAGTACTTACGATTTTCACCGTTTTGTTGTCCGTCTCCTGCATTATCCATTTGGATAAATGATGAGAAATTAAATGGTTCTATGTTCAAATTCAGTTCCCGTCGTAGTTTAAGTGCGTACTGTATATATGTTGTCCTAACCCCAACCTACATTAATGAAGGAAGTAGGGAAAACAATATAAAGCCCTATAAAAGGAATTTGTTTTGATCTTTGATTCTTTTAGGTGTGACTGTGTTTAAAAACATTCATTTAATCTTTGCCTACTGTCAATAAACCGATCAAAGAAGATGAAGAAGAAGAAGCAGTTTTAAAGGAAACATTATTAAAGAAGCAGTAGAAAGATGAAGAACACATAGAAGATGGCCATCCGCCAATAAAGCCAAGAAGAAGAATGGTGTTAGGAAATTGATGCTTTATAAATCCTAGCCTTGAAGTTGAACAAAGAAGATTGAACCTTTTCTAAATCTTTGGACTTCCTATATATTTTTCAAACCATACCTATAACCCTACTAAAACCTTTCTTTAAAGAACGACACTCACATATTTCTTCCTTTATTTTGGATAATAATGTTTTGTAAAAAAGTTAGATTTAAGACAGTTCTAGCCAAATTTCACTCCCATTACCCTTTTCCAAGAAAACATTTTAAAAGCTTAAACTTATCACAAATTAATTGATACTACATTCAATGCTTCCGAAAAAAATGCTCTTTCAAGAAATAGAAATTCCCAAGAATATACACATTTGGAGCACCCTACCAATTACAAATCAAAATGCCCAGCTACACTGCGATCTGTGGATAAGTGGTGGAATTCAGAAATGACCAGATATCATGATCCATAATTCAGTACTTGGAACTACCAACTGGACAGCAAATTCTCTTTTCATCATTAGTTTAGAAGAAGCTCATATTGCAAAACTGGAAAATTTAAGAGGCACTTAAATTACAAAAATGGAAAAAGATCTGCTCAATGTACACAACTTCCATAGATTTGTTGGTGTTGGTCTTTTCCTGTTTGTTGTGTTGTCCGTTCGTGTGTGATTGTGTGTATGATGTGGATGTGTGCATCATGTATATATGTCCGTATAAAAGTGATTATATGTTAATGTAGGCAGGAATGTTACTTGTGAAATTAAGAGAAAGAAATTATGATATTGTGTTATACTGACATTTTGAATAACCCTCATTCACAAAATGAATATTGTGAAAAAAAAGGACACCCCTGCACCTTCTGGACATTCGTGATAGAATTTGTCATCTTTTCAACTCCCCTTGCTTTTTGAAATATATTTTTTTTTAGTATATTTGTAATGGGGTCTATAATTGTATGTTTTATATTTTTCTACAAATGAACCTGGTAAAACACTTATTTGTTGTTTTTTAGTACATTAGTCTGCAAATATTGCTGATTTTATGCATTGGAAAATAATCATATCTAGGCGCAGCGGGTCACAATTGAGTTTGTGGAGGTTGATGATTAAGATTAAAACACATTGTGGTGTATTGAGGTAAGTGACCTGCCGCTCTGTTCAGATAAGCCTCCAATTAAACCTGGCTGAATTGCAGTAATGTAGAATAAAGATAATTACTAAATCACCAGGCTACATTGCTTTGATAGATTTTTGTTACTCAATGTTATTGCTGCGAGGAATAAGAAATTAAATGGATTATATCACAGCATTTTCAGATGGATTACAACTGCTTTTAAATAACCGCAAGAGCAATTTCATCAGCCCTGCAATTCGAGAAGCCACTGACAGGCACTGCATGATTCAAATTGAACTTGCTCTCATCATTTTAATAAAGCGCTTCAGTCTTCACCCCCAGCAGGCACGCACGTACATACACGTTCACACACGCACACTCACACACACAGACACACACATACATGCATACACTATAAAAATTGTACACACCATAATCTGGAAAAACAGACACAGATTCATAAAATCTACAGAAAGCTGCCCCTGCTTTCAAAAGTTGGGTAAATATTTTTGAATGATTCCACGCAACTGTGTACAAATTAGATAGTTGGTGACAACCCAGCATTTGATTTAAATTTTTTGTGCTTCCAAAGAGTCTTAAGAGAGAAACAACACAACATTGGGGCAATTTGTCAACAGGCATCTTCAATGAACATGGCCCTATGAGGAGAGAGACGTCACAGGAATTGTGTTTTATTTGCTGTGTTTGAAGTTCAGGGTTTAAAAACAGTAAATAGTGGACAAGTAATCAAAGGCTTGTGATGAGAGATTTCACGGGTGGTTATCTCCAGGTCCTTGCTGCCATTTCTGTGTGTGCCGAGAGATTGTGGAGACCTCGGCGTGCCAAGCGCCCAGGGCTGCTGCAGGGGCGGCTCTCCTTTAAAACCATGCTGGCACAGAGCCCCCTATCGAAGCCAAGGCCTGAGTCCGTAAGCATTCATTATGGCATCCATTAGAATAAACATCTCAACCTCTCCCAAGACCAGCTCCCTTGCTTTTAAGTGCCGTTTGACAAGGCTGCATCCAAGCTGCAAAATGAGAACAGTGCCCACATTTTATTGTATTTATTTATTCATTTCTGTATTTAGACCTTCTACAGACAGAGTTCTCCTACTGTTTTTACATGAAGAGCTTTTAAATGTTTGTCTCTGAGTGCTCCTGTCTCTATGGAAAACCGACAGCAGTTCCAACAAAGAGTGAAAAAGGGCCTAATTGCTAATCTGTGCTGTCTTACAACAGACTAAGGTGCATTTGTGTCACATAAAATATACAACATTTAAGCCATTTAAACTGTTTTTCTATTGCCCAGCAAACATCTGAGTGCAAAACTGCTACCATCAGTTTTATTATGGCGGTTGGCAAACAACTTTTAGGTGCATTACCGCCACCCTCTGAACTGGAATGTGGAAAACACACGTGATTAAACGTGACATCAGAAGAAAAACAAACATGGAGGAGGACTGACGTTTTGTGTTCTGTTTTGCAGCGAAAACCAAATAAAGACAAAAAACGATGGGGCTGAGAAGGCAGAATTGCCGTATCCATATTGCATTGCGAGTGTGAGTTGGAAATGCATTGTTCTGGTTGGTGGTGCCTTCCGGTCAGCTCGCTCTCATTGGCTATTGCAGGTTTCTGTCGAAGCGGATTATAGTAAAAATCAAACCTGTTTGATATTCGAGATCAGGGAAGCTCTGAGTCAATTGGTAGCTTCAAGAATATTTTGTAACCTCCCCACACTTCAGGATTATTTGACAGGCACCGTCTGACCTCCAGTCGGGAACGCCCCGAAAGGGCAGACCAGGTCCTAGGTGGCTGATTATCCTCTAGAATGCAAAAGCCTTAAAGGACACATCTAGTGAATGAGGCCTTGTCAACACTAATTCAAATTTTTCCCCCTCCATTTAAAGAAAAATCTCTGTCCACATAACCCTCGTTTGATAAATTATCTCTGTCCGCAGTTGATAAAAAATGACGGCAAACGCTTTTTGGCGCATGCTCATTGTTTTTGAAAATATACACTCTTGAAGGTGTTTGTAAAAATCTCTCAAAAGATCCACTGTTCAATCCAAAGTCAAGTATTAGATCATTTTAAACACAGAAGATGTCGTCTTTGCTGCAAAGATAAAATATCACAACAAGACTGAATCTAAATGAGGACAAAACTTTCTGCTTTAAATCTGGATTAAGGCTGATTACCACATTGCTGATGACAGATGAAGTTGAGATCTTTGGATTTAATCTTCGAGTTTTACATTTAAAAAAAGTAGTATCACAAAAACAAAGTGCAACCCTCATTGTGAGAAATTGGTCTCTTCCCTGCTGCAGCCGCTCTTCTGCCAAAAACCCTATTTGGGTGGAACAACAAAAAGACAACAAGAGAGCACTAAAACAAAACACCAGGCATTATCATCACCATTATTGACAGTAGCAACAGCAGTAATAACAACAATAAAAGGGCATCCTGGGATATCAAGTCACATTTGTTTCCCCATTTGCTGCATAAAACATACTGTAATAAGGCTGCCGTTCCACTTTCATTCGGAGTGCCAGGGCTGACAGCGAGCCACGGACAGGATGGGCTTCGTCAGCTCGCGTCTTACCCGGCCAACTTCACTCTCAGCCTAACTAGGCCAAAAGGCCTGACACTTTGCGTTGGAGTAACAAGTCTCACATAAATGAAATGCAGATGATTGGTAAAATGATATGATACACAAAAGAAAGTGTCATCTGGCTGTCGTGTCTGCCTTGTTCCCCCTTGGTGTGTAGTGGCATGCCTTGGGCCACGTCTCCTTCCCTCCCCTCCCACCACACTGGCCGTCTGTCTGACTGACGGACAGAGCGAGAGATGTGCTGGATTTGACTACAAATGCCCCTTAATGCAGACAGAGAAATAAAGGGAGACCAGCAGTCAACATCTCATAAGTAAATCTCTTTAAAAGAAAGTGCGACAGACGCCAAGACGGTGACTGTAAAACTTTTAAAAGAGCATCATAGAGGTTGAGAGAAAGAGAACACCATGCTGTGTCTCAGTATGTGAAGAAGAATGAGAACAGAGACAAAGTACGAGTGGGTTGCAGATTAAGACTAGAAAATGCATTTCCTGTTGAAAATGCAGCATGAATGCTGAGTTGCTGAAATACTTGCTGAAAATATATGATTGTACAAAGTAGAGGCCTAGATTAAAATGTTGGATGGTGGATCCTGTTGATGGATAGTGGTGATGGATCATGATCGTGATGGTGGATTATCAAACGTGTTGATAATGGACTGTGATTACAAGACTGCTTGATTATCAATATGCCTACTCACACACTCTACCATTACTGGCAATAACTCCTTTATTTCAATTGCCATTGCTGCTCCCTTCATCTCAATCAAACATTTTATTATGTATAAATACTTTAAACATTGACACACCTTTCTCTTCTGCTAAAAGCTGTTTCTTCTAATCAATGTGAAATGAATGATGATCAAAGGAATGTTATCATTTCCCCGGCTCTTTGAATTAAAGTCGAACCCTAAAATCTAACCCTATTAAAAAGAAAAAAGAGTAAGAGGAGTTGTAATTAGAAAAATGAGAGCACCGATGTCATGAAACAGCTGGACACTTTTATGTTTGCATGGTTTAAATTGGCTGAAGTATACAGAAGCTACTGGTGACCAAAATCCTAAATATGGTTACTTGAAAAAAGATCGAAGGAAAATAATACACAGTAAATCAATACTGTGAATGCTGAATTAGCATTTACACCAACAAAAAAACATGGAAAACTAAAGTGTGAGTGCTGTTTCAGTATATTTACACTTTACACTTACACTACTTATTACTCACCGTGGCACTCAAAGAGAATTTATACCTCAACCGGATTTTGAAATCAACAAAAATGAAGAAATAAATAGGAGGAACAGAATCCTGGATCCCTCCACTGATCCATCTAGACCAAAGCTTTAGGGGCTCTTCCTTGGACCATGTCCCTCCCCTCCACAAACTGTCCAGTATTTATTGGCTTACTCCTGCTAACTAGCAAACAAACAAACAAACAAACAACACGGATGGAGACAAACTCCATAGCGGACGTAATAACTTAAAGTGCAGTGCTGAGTGCTGTAGAACTGAAATGACCACATCAGACAAATTTACTAGAAACAAAACAGAAGCAGCAGGATGTATCACATGGTAAGTGTCATGTAATGATTCCTACTTTGGAGAACTCGCCAAATATCCAGTATTGATCAGCTGTTTAAGTTGAGTTAATGTATGAGCGATGCTCAATGTATTCCCTAATGGCTAACCTGTCTGTAGGCAGTACACCAGTAATAAGACCTCAGACAGCCACATAACTCAGCCTGTCTCTGAGACCACTCTCTTTCTCCTCCACCTGGGCTATCTGACATTTGATATTAGTGAAATCACTGGCACTCAAGAGGATGTAGAGGAACGAAGGAGACGACAAGGAGGCTCAACGCCTATAAAAGCTATAGTGGGTGAAGGAGAAGTAATTAGAGCTTTACTCACCATGAAGGCGCCACAGTGGGTTTGTACATGTGTAGAGTACAGATTATTAGATCAAAGTGGTGTTTTTGCTTTTGTGTTTTAATGTTGTAGCCAATTTCACTTCCTTACATTACTGTCAACCAATGCATATAGGCCCCTTATCCAGGCCCCCACTAGTTTATGTTCATGACACTGTGGTATGAAAATTAACTGTCAGTGACTCATTCCTTGTTCGTGACATTGGACATTTCTTTAAAATCACATGAGTTCAGTGTGTCAGTTCAAGTATGAGCAGAATTCAAGAGGAGCAGATAAAACTCAAATATTCTCTGACTTTCTTGTTCTCCTTTTTCTTCTTCGCACTACGTAAACTACAATCAATCAATCAATCAAATTTTATTTGTATAGCCCATATTCACAAATTACATTCATCTCATAGGGCTTTAACAGGGTGTGGCATCCTCTGTCCTTAACCCTCAGCAAGAGTGAGGAAAAACTACTAAAAACCCTTTTAACAGGGTAAAAATAAGGGATGGAGAAGAGGAAGGAGAAGCTGGAAAAAGAAGCTCCGTGTGTCATATGTCATTAAATAGAGCAAGTTACGTTCTGCCTCACTAATTAACTCTAACTATAAGCTTTATCAAAAAGAAAGGTTTTGAGCCTACTCTTAAACAAACAGATGGTGTCTGCCTCCCGAACTGAAATTGGTAGATTATTCCACAAGTGAGGGGCTTGATGGCTAAAAGCTCTGGCTCCTACTCTACTTTTAGAGACTTTAGGGACGACAAGTAAGCCTGAATTCTGGGAGCGGAGTGCTCTAGCGGGTTTGTAAGGTACTAACAGCTCTTTAAGGTAGAAAGGCGCTATATTATTAAGGGCCTTGAAGGTGAGGAGGAGAATTTTAAATTCTATTCTAGATTTAACTGGAAGCCAGTGTAGCGAAGCTAATACTGGAGAAATGTGCTCTCTTTTCTTTGTTCTTGTCAGGACACGTGCTGCGGCATTTTGGACAAGCTGTAGAGTCTTTAACGACTTACTGCTGGAGCCTGATAATAATGAGTTACAATAGTCCAGTCTCGATGTAACGAAGGCGTGGACTAGTTTTTCTGCATCTTTTTGCGAAAGGACATGCCTGATTTTTGAGATATTACGCAAGTGGAAAAAGGCAGTCCGAGAAATTTGTTTTAAGTGACTATTAAAAGATAAGTCAGGATCGAAGATCACTCCCAAGTTCCTGACTGTTTCGTTGGAAGCAAGGGCAATGTCGTCTAGCGCAGCTATATCATTAGATAATTTATCTCTAAGGTGTTTGGGGCCAAGTATTATAACCTCTGTTTTGTCTGAGTTTAATAAGAGAAAATTGCGGGTCATCCAGGTTTTTATGTCCTTGAGACATGCTCGAAGTTTAGTTAATTGATTACTTTGTTCAGGTTTTATTGACAAGTATAACTGGGTGTCATCCGCATAGCAGTGGAAATTTACCGAGTGTGTCCTGATAATGTTTCCTAGTGGAAGCATATATAATGAGAATAAAATTGGGCCGAGCACAGAGCCCTGTGGAACACCATGGTTAACTTTGGTGCGCACAGATGTCTCATCATTAATTTGCACGAATTGGGAGCGATCAGAAAAATAAGATTTAAACCAATTAAGGGCAGTTCCATTAATTTTAATTAACTGTTTGAGTCTTTGTAATAAAATTTGATGGTCAATTGTGTCGAATGCTGCACTGAGATCTAACAGAACGAGGACAGACACAAGTCCCTGATCTGAGGCTATTAAAAGGTTGTTAGTGACTTTTGCCAAGGCTGTTTCTGTGCTGTGATTGGCTCTAAACCCCGACTGAAAGTCTTCATATATATTATTTTCCTGGCACTCAGTAGAGCACATACCTCAACCAGGGCACAACATTCTCCTTAAATTCAAACAAGCTGCACCGAACATTCAAAGATGTCTGTCCCCCAAATGTGGATGATTTTAAATGAAGAGTAATTCATTATTTTTTGGAAAAATTGTCAAAATGTAAAAAAAATGCCCCATCACACAAGGTTAAAGAACCAAAATTGATTGGGCTCCTCCTCGACCAATACCGCATCCTTCCACCAAGTTTCATGGAAGTTGTTTTAAAGTAATCTTGCTTACAAACAAATACACAAGCAGACCCACATACAAATGGACAAGGGTGAAAACACCACCTCCATGTCCGAGTTACTAATTCACTGTGGTGTTTGACCTTTGAATATTGTCATGAGTTCAGAACAATAAAAATCATTCCAAACTAGGACTGTGAGCAGCACTGTGCGGCCCGAACACTTCCAAACTCGCAAATCAAATTAAAGTCGTTAAACAAGGCTAACTTCCATTTGCCAGTATGTGGTTTCATCACTACTACTAAAGACTATTAGATCTGTTCAGGTCGGAGCTCTGATGAAGCGTGAGCAATTTGGGGCCGATTGGACAAAGTACAGTGGAGCTACAACAACTTCATTTTCATGCTGATTGGTAGCTGGTGCTATGACCCTAAGTTCATATTGACACAGCAATCTGTTCAGGCCTGGACTCGGCTCATAGGTGAGTATTTTGGGGCTGATTGGAAAACGCAGAGTGGAGTTAAAAGAATACATACTTTTCTGAGCGAATCAGTCAGTGGCACTATGATCCTGAGAACATTATGATGTCGATTGACCTTATCAGACATTTGTGATACATTTTGTCATAATGAGTCCTTGAGATATGGCCAACTACTTGTTGTGTTACAGTGACCTTGCCCTTTGAACACCAAATTCTACTTTGTTTATATTTGACTCCAATTTAACTTTTTTGCCAAAGTTGAAAAAAATCTCAAGGTGTTACTGAAATGTCGCACGCATGAAAATGAAATTGACTGACAACTCAAAAACATTATGCTTTTGACCACGACATCGCTAGTTCCCCTAACATGTAGATTCATTTCAAAGATTCAAAGAAATTGGTTGTTTTGACAGTGGCTCTCAGTCAGTCACTCACTGGTAAAAAAGACACAGAATACTTAAACATGTATTGTATATAAATTGAGAGCTTCGTTTTTTTGGTCAATCAAAACTGGTATTCGCAGGATTTCTACAGCGAACACGATTATGTGGAATCACTGGGGCCATCCATTTAAAAGCACATATTTTCAGGAGCTTATGAAAACAACTTTTAAGATATTACTCGGGCTCTTTATCTCACGCCATGGCAGAGATGTTTGCTTGGAGAACACTTTACCCATCGCAAGAAATAAATACATCACAAGCGCCCAGGTAGAAAAAAAATCATTATTTTTTATTTGAATTTACCTTGCCTGTAGGTACGACTGTATTGATGCTGTAGCCGAACATGCACAACAGGCCAAAATAGAAACATGTAAACCCTTGGCTGTGGTGGGACTTCATGATGGTATTTTCATGTATTTTGATCATACCCTCTGAACTCCTGAAAAGCCCCTCACATGTTCCGCGGCATAAGTGCTCATGTCTAATGCCCTCAGAGGACGTTTTGGTCTGTCTCTATGAGTCTAATTTACGGATATCTGCATGAATTGGGAGGGCCTCAGGCCAACCATCTCATGTCTTTTTAAGGGAGGGGGTGGGCTGTTGCGTTAGTGGGCCCTTCCGGGACAGGAGCAGCATTCCAGATAAGATCGGCGGTGGGATGTGGTGAGCCGGGCCGTTTGTTCTCATTGGCCATCTCTCATGTTGCTCCACTGATTGGGAGGAAAGCTAAAATTGCTTTCACCGGGGCTCACTCCAGCAGTAGGCAATGATAACTAACAATGCCCCCGGGACCTAGTTAAAGCTGCATCACACGCACTGGAAAACCACTTTAATGTGGCAGCATTAGGAAGCTGTCAGTTGGGCTGGTGGGGAAAACAGATTCCAACTCATCCTGAATTTTGATAACATTTGTTATCCTCACTTCAAAAATGGATATAATCAAGAAGGTATTTTTTATTTCATTTGATCCAGTTTAGCATTAAGAAGAGAAGTTCTGACGTAAGGATAGAGATCAGAAAATTACCCAGTTTCCTCTCGTCTCTCAAACTCTGTGCTACCTGGCTGGGGCTTGGGGATGGTGGAGCTCTTGTCATGCGGAAACGCAGGGGTTTCTCTTCTTCTTTTTTACTCAGGTTATGATTCAGGTACTGTTCAGAGCATGTACTCCTACCTACTTATATTATTGACCCATCTGTGCAATTTCTCTAAGTGCTACTTAAAATTAGTGCTACTCATAGCTGCTGCTAATTACACTAAGGCTTTCCCTGTCAACTATAAAGCAAGATAAAAACAATATAAATATTCCTATTTTTGAAGCTTGACATGAAGAAGCTGTTTCTCAAACGCCACTTTCATTAAATGGATATGGCACCAGAGTAAGACTTAAACTAGGTCACTTCATGTAAGAGAATAAGATAAGAATATAATTGTTATATTGTGTAGAATTTATATGATCATGTTTACAAATAATGTAAATTTGATATATAAAACAACAAGAAAAAAAACATGAAAAAAAAATTAAGACCCAATAATCGAATAATTATTTTTTGAACAGTGGGGAATCTGAAGTGCAGGACTAGGGAACCACAGCATATTTCACAGCTGATTAACATCTCAGTTGGTTTGTTGTTGAGAACATGAAAGCAAATGGAGAAACTAAATTGAACACGGTTACCAGTTATAGTATAAATTTAATCTTTACATTAATAATCTTAATTTGACTTGATAGTGCTTCCTTTTGTTTCTTTTAAATTTATTTTCTCCTAAAAGAAAACTAAAAATAATTCATATGAACTCTCGACTGTAGAAAATCAAGCATGACCTCTATAATAACTTTTTGTTTAAATACACATTTGCGCATAAAGACAGAAGTTGTAGATAACCATTATAAGGTCAGGGTAGGTTAAATTTCGATGACTGAAAAAGCCATCTTTGAGCATTTTTGTAAGTATAGATTTTATATTAAGATGGACGCTTTGACAGCTTCCAAATAGTGAAGCCAAACCATTGTGATCACCACCTGGTGTCTGGCGGTAGTATAGTTTATGAATCCTGGCTCCTCTGTGATCTCGATGGGACATGGTCTAAACCAAAATGTCAAACTCCACATCAAATGAAGCTTTCTGGGATTTTTCGGTAGTTGTTATCACAATGATTTAAGAGCTATTTTATTCCAGTAGGTTTAGTTTTAGTGAGTTATTTAATGTTATAACAACTGGGAGAAACTTTGTGATTGACAGCTGATGATCGCTACTATTGTACCCAGGATATTTAGGCTTGGTCTCTCGACAGTTTGGTTGTCAATGTCAAGTGGTAACACCTGGTATGTACTGATGATTCATGGAAAGTTGTAATATAGAGCCTTTTCCATCTCAACAGGCAGTGTCTCAATCAGAAAAATAAGTAATGCAACTCCTTTTTTTGTGAAATTATTATCTCTGTTGAGGCCTGCCTATGTCGCAGCACGCATGGTTTAACTGTAGCGCCATTATAAATCTGAGATATCTGTCAAATAGTGAGCATAATTACAATAAAAATAAATGGTTTTCAAATGTGCGACCAGCAGGTTAGAGAAGAATTATAATGCTCGTTCAAAGTGTCAAATGTAAAAAACAAGGTTCAAAATAAAGTCGTTCCAAAGCGACACAACTCTGATCACTCAACATGAGATTTGGTGATGCTACATTGCTCAGAGTGACCAAGAGATTTTCTTATCCATTTAATATATGCTCACAGTGTATCCTGTCAAGTATAGATTTGAATCAATAGCACTCTGGAGTGGCTCGTTAAACTTAAATCAGCTTGGAAGTGGTGCATGCCTGACTCACAGCTGCTGTCATTAACCACCGCCTTGCAGATTATTGGAGAAACGTCCTTGTGTGAGCAGATCCGCCAGTTTACCTGAGGTGTGTTGGTTTAAGATGAACCAGCAGTGAGGTACAAACAGCTCATATGCCCACATCGCTCTCAGGGCTCATTTACGCTTAATGTTAGATACGTATATAGAAACTGATGGAGCCGTCTGGCGTACTCTGCATTCATTTTTGTGGATGTGTATAAGGACAAAACAGACAAAACAGAACAGTACCTCAGGAGATCATGGGGGAGCAGTGTAGCCAATAGTTCAAAGCAAAGAGATTGTTTTCAACATGGTGGAACTTTTTTCGCAGAGAGACTTTGCGAGTTGTTAAGACTACAGACGTCCACCAATGTTACTTCACTCTGCAAATTTTGCCTCTTTCTTTAGATGTGCATTATCAGAGCCTCCTCCATGTTTGTTGTTTTTTGCTGTAAAAGGCTCTTGACCCTGTGAAGACCTCTAGTGGATGTATTGTTTTAAATCCACATAAAGGACGATTGGAAGTACATGGGCAGTGACAGTTGCATCATTTGGAACGGACGTGACTCTTTTCGTTAAAACAAGCAGCATAAATGAGCCTATAAAGCGACACTCCACCCAGGCTCCAAGGGCGTCCGGCGTCTGTTAATGTTTTTGTCATGGTGGTGTGTGTCCTGTTATTGTTGCTGTAAACGAAGTTCCCTATAGGGACAAATAAAGACTCTATCCATCTATACACAATCCAAGGCACCTTTCTCAGTTTACCAACATGAATAATACAAACAAATTACTAGAAAGGGAAGTGACTCATCCACTATTCTGTGGAGTATATTGCACAGCCACACCTTGTGGGAAAGGGTTAACTGCAGCAGCAACAATAATGAGAGTGCAGTGAGACGTGTGAAGTAATTAGTCAGTCTGCTCTCTAATATTTACCCAGTTAATTATTTGTGAGTATTACTCTTGTCTTCCCTTCAGATGGCTGCCTCTGTTGTTTTTTTTCCACACCATTTGTCACTGTCCACCTCTTGTGGGTTCTCATCCCCGCTTTCTGTCTTTTTCTCTTTTTCACCCCCCCCCCTCCTGTTTTCGCCGTTGTTTGCGATGGCAGGAGAGTGGCATCCTGGTGAACTTGTGCCAGTGGAGGTGTTACACCACTGTCCCCGGTTGTGTGAGGTCAACTATGATTATTCATTCATCTGTCTGTTTGTCTAACGTTAGTAGCAAGATGTGAAAATAGCTGCTCACTTTCCAGATTGGTGCACACCACAGAAAGGTCATGGTGGGGACGAAGAGGTTCAGCATCACCAGTGAACAAAGGCCTGTCAGTCACATGATCGAGACTGGACACTTGGCCACAATGAACCTTACATACAATCTCGTTTGAAATTATAGACGTATAGTGAGACTTGTAGATATGTGGAATAATCTGATTTGCAGGAACTAGGACAGGGCAATTGTTAACATGTCTGATTGGACTGGGCTGTTTGATCGGCCTGTGGTGTTTCTGGTTGCAGCTTTCTTTCTGGAACTGTAAAAGTGACCTACAGTAATTGAGCTGCAGCAGGTAAAGACTCGTCTGCAGAACTGTGAAGACACAGAGGCTGCGCATAGAGCAGTTCACCTGTTTTTCTAAAGTTCGGTGAAATGTAAAACCCCCGGACTGAAGAATCAGTCATCATTGATCACAAGATGAACAGCTCTTGAGATATGTGATCCACATACAGACAGAGATAGCTGATACATATAACATATGTTTTTATTTTGAAACTACCTCTTATTGTAGTTGTATATGGTTGGTGTCAATATCAGAAACTGACAACACACATTCTGGCAAATACCACAATGTAAAACCAACAAAGTATGGTTGGTTGTGAGACTTCAGGTAGTCAGAAGCTCTTACCTCTGGACAAACCCAGATTATCTGTTCCCCCTGTTTCCAGTCTTTTGACAACTGGCTGCTTGCTGTAGCCTCACATTTCAGATACACACTTGAAAGTGGTCTCAATCTTCTCATCTTACTCTCGGCATTAAAGTGAATAAGCTGATGTTTCTCAGAATTTGTAACTATTGCTCTAACTTCAAAGAAGCCACTTAAAGGATAATGCAAAAAAGGTAGGAAAGTTATCATCAGTGTGACAGTTTAATCAATGTTTCACGTGTGGAGAAAATATGCCTCCCACCAATGCACGTGGGGGAGGGGTAGAAGCAAAGGAACGGGGTGGTCTTGCTTCGCTGAAAGAAAGTCTAAACAGTAATTATTTCATTATGGTATGACAGCAATAATATCACAATGGTGCAGTTTGCAGCGTGCTTATCTGTGGAACAAATGAGCTCTCCCCCTGAAGAGTCGACTGCAACACTGAGCCCCCAGGTAGGGTTTGCATCGCTGTCTTTCTCTCCCTCTCTCACGCGCACACACTTTCTTTCCCCTCTCTCAGCTGCCTTTTTAATATTCTCATTCATAGCACATGCAATTATTTTAAAAATAAATTTAGCGCAGATAAGAAAAAATTGGGCCTCTTGGGTGACGCAAATGACTTCCTTGTTTTTATTAGAAGACAAGGTGTTTATTAGGGGCCTTGTTGGCTTATTGCAGGAGGTTTCTGAGTTTGAGTAATTGTCCAATTAGGTGTAATTTCAGGATTGGTGGTAACCCAGGCGATTGTGCTGTAAGAGGAGGACTACCACCGGGACACACATTAATGAATCCCACTGAGACCTGTCTACCTTTAAGAAAGAGAGACTGTGTCTGCCTCTGTTTCGCCTTCCCAAATCTTTTTAACGAGGCATTATAACTGGGATTTACAATTGAGTCACAGCACTCCTTTTCCCTCCCCCACTTCATTGTTCCTTATTCTTCACCGTCTGCGCGCTGGGTTACAAAAATAATTCATCATTCATGTTATTTCAGTTCTCTGAGCAATTGCCTTTTATTCAAACAGAAAGGTTACCTTAATTGTTATGTAGCTCAGCTATTTATGCCCTGGCATAAAAATGCATGTTTGCTGCTTCATGGAAAGGTCACTCATTACAACCCAAATTACTTTTTCTCTGTCAGCGTGGGCTCCTCAAAGTGTTTGCTGGCTACTTCACAACGGGAGACAGAACAAGGCTTTTTTCACAGAGGGGTTTACAGCAGTTGTCCTCCCAATCAGATGTGATGAACTTGTTCTCTGTCAGTCCTGGTCTCTCTTTTGTCTCCATCAGTCTCTTAAAGGAATATTTTAACATTTTATGAAATACACTCACAGCGAGATGAGAATATGGATTCCACTCTCATGTCTTTTAAATATGAAGCTGCTGCAAGCACACAGAGCTTAGATTAGTTTCACCGAGACTCGAAACACGGGGGAAACAGTGAGTCTGGTTCTGACGAGTCAAAATATCAGTCCCCCCTCAAGCTCACTGATCAACATTTTTACCTTGACAGATTACAGAAATCTGTCTGTTTGTGGCTCGCATATCTCGAGAACCGTTCATCTTATCGTTTTCACACTTAGCCAAGGAAAGTGCAGTGTCAAATTTTAGCGTCTTTAGTCATGAAATACATACAGCATAAATAATCTTTAAATAAACAGGCGACCGGCGCTCGGTAGCAACGGCGGCTGGGACTGATCAATGGCAGCAACAACTGATTCCCCTGCTGGAGGTTCTGCGTACTGAGTCGAGCTAAACTGAACTTTGAATGAACAGGTGAACAGCTCTTTGTGCAGCAGCGGTGGCTTCAGGTCCTGTGAACTGATTCCAGTCCACTTTTACAGTTTCAGAAAGAGAGACATGTTTAGAGCAGGCACTAGTAGATCAGCTCTCAAGGTGCTGGCGTAACTTGTGATTGTGTAACTTTTGGTCAGCGTTAAGCTGCATGTTCCACCTGTCTCCTGTCTGTATGCTAAACTAAGTTAAACCAAGATAGACACTTCATTCCTGAGTGCAGGAGATATCGATCACCTCATGTAACTCTCAGCACAAAAGCAAATTCACATATTTCTGAAAAAGTTTAGTCCACGTTTTTTGATGCCTCCTTTCGAATTGGAGACAGTAATGGTGAAAAAGATGCAAATGCTGGAAGAAGATGAATTATTCATTATTCTAGCAGTCTAAACACCTTTTCCGGCACGTTATGACGAGAATGAACGATTGTGTACTTATTGTGTGTGCCATTTCTTTTCTGCACATCATGCAAGATGCAACACTTGCATGACAGCAAGGGGAGCTCTTCAGATTCCCTCAAGTTTGTGACGTCAAACATGACTCATCGTGGGAAAAGAGGAGAGTACTCGATTGCCTTTTCTTTGCAGGTTTACTCCTGTATATACCTGCAAATGTTTGGTGTAAAATAGGTAGAAAGAGAAAAGACAGAGGTAAAAGGAGGACAGCATTAGGTTGAGAACTGATGGGATCTTTAACACACACAAACACAAACTGAAATATTAATAAGGGTGAAGGCTGTGATGTTTAAACTCTTGGACAACATCCTCCTCCATGTGTTTACAGACCTGCTCTTTGTGGACAAATAAGAGGTGGTGGGCCGGTCTAAAAAATTCAACATGCTACATAATGTACAAGGTCTCGCACGGAAACACAAAGAAGAGCAAGGTGACTCTATCATAAAAGGCCTGGTCTTCACAATGTGTCCACACATGCTCCCTGTAGAATTCTGTTGTATGGGCTTCATGCTCCAGTGGGACACGAGAGGGAGGAGATGACGGAGGAACTATACAGTGGGAGAGCAGCTCGGAGGGGAGTGCAGCAGACATCGTCTCACACCACCTGACCCCGAGGTGTAACAGTGTCCACGGCCTTGGAGTGGACGCCACACGGGCAGACTTGCTTCCAGCCGATGGGAAGCTAAAGCACTAAGCCGCTCGTATGAATGCTGCAGCAGCATCAGGAGCAATGTGTTTGAAGCTCACATCTAGTTTGGGTTCATGTCAAGGTTGCGTCACACCCACCACCAACACCACTTTCCCTCCGTCACTGGTTCATCCCTTCTCACATTAGAGCCTCTCGCAGTCGCACCACAACCACTGACACCACCACCAGCACATCACATCCGAGGCAGCAGTTACCCACTGCTCATCTTCACACTAAACCTTGTCCTTCTTTCAGGCTTATGTCTCAACACTCCCTCAGAAATAAGCCATTTCAAAAAGATTCATGAGCAGCTGGAGCTGCCACGCTGTATAACTGCAGCCATCACAGGCTTCTCCACTGATACAGCCTGACATCTCAAAAGGCTGCGGGATTCAAAACAAAATCAGGTTTCCTGATCCAGCGACAAACTGAGCTATTGGGAAGGCGCTTTTGCTAAGACTCTTTGTGACATGATGATTGGGAGTCAGGCTCAGATTCGCTATGAATATGGATGCAACTGTTTATGCCTTGAGGAGTAAAAAAAATCAAGCACATACTTGAATGGTAAATATTTGTAAAAAAATCTTGGAATGCTTTTGGCAAGGTAGACTATATATCTGTTTTGTTAGGGATAGATTAATTCTTTCCAGTGTGTGGGCTTGGACTGTCAGTTCATACCATCTTAAAAAGGATTATCTGATGCACCTAGGTCTGATTTCAATTTGAATAGGTGTGAATTTATTTTGCAGTGCTCAATATGACAAACAAATAAGTCCCCTATAATCCAATTCCACCCCCACCGGAAAAAAGGGTGAAGTAAGAATCTCATTATACTGTCCTGCTTCCTGTTGGCTTGTTCCCTCACAAACAATCTGGTAAATTCAACATCGCAGTCTTTACGTGCCGCCTCTTAAATGGACCGAAATGTAAGCGAATGACAGGTGGTGTTTTTCTAATTTTATAAAATTCAGGTACAGACATTCATCTCAGAGCATTAATTCATTTTGAAATACGTGCACCCCGTGTCTTATATACTGCCCCTGCGATACCGAATTCATAGTGATTGAATGTGGTGGTATGAAATTAGATTGCATTGTGTGTCTCTGGCTAATAATTCCGGATGGAATAGTTCCTCACTCTGCTTGACATGATGCACCCGGAGAGAAATATGGAGGCAGCGAGGCAAAGTTAAGGTTGCTGAGGTTCATTCTGAGGCCTTGGAAGCCCCATGAATCAAGCTTTACTAAACCTTGGGAGTGTTGAGGATCTCTGTAATTTGCTGCGAGAAGTGTTCTCTGAGGAGGTGTGCGGTGCTTCTGGCCCCGGGAAGATGCCTGCCGTCTTCTGTGAGCACCACGCGATGCGATGATAAGATGAGGTGTCCTGTTTAAGAGCTTGATTAACGACAGAGGATGAGATGGCCTCTCAGCACAGATACTGTTTGGCTTTACTGAAGCACACTCGTGCTCTGGCAGGAGGAGAGCGCCTGGGGTGCTCCACTTCATCCCCGGCCCAAACCCCCAAATTACCAACACCACTGTCACCGCAGCTCATCTCTACTTAAGGCGTCTTCGCAAAGATCACGATCAATTTTCACGAGTCCATCGGAGCAGGCTCCTTCATTATGTCTGAAAACCATTCACACTGATTGATCCGCGATGAGTGCATGGTATTGATAAATAATTAAAAAGCTCTCAGTTTAATTTGGGGGTAAGTAGAGGATGAAGAGTGTGGGGCGGGGGTCGGGGCTGGGGTTGTGTCAGGCCTGTGGGCTCTTAGTCCGTGTAATGAAGCCTGGCCCCCTGCTGTGGCACGCCCAGCCCCGGCTCCCTGTCTGCCTCCCCACTTTGTCCCAGTGGACGCACGACCAGCTGGATTCGTCTGCCATATTTGCAGCAATCAATGCAATCCGGCTTGAAAGAAAATCAATAACTGGTGTCCACTTATGGCTCAGAGTGCAGGAGAGGATCTCTTTGCTGGGGCAGAGCCGCACCGACACTAAAGATTTCACAAAATGTTCTGGGAGGTGTCCTTGAGGTGTTGAGGTGGGGGCTGGGGACTCCACATTTGTTTATGTATAAATATATTTTTTGAATTGAAAGATAATACCTCCACCAAGGATTTTTTTGTTTGTGAGCAAACAAAAGGATTACTTGATCGATTACCACAGAACTTGGTGGAAGGATGCATTATGGCTCAGGGAAGAAACCATTAAATAATGGTGTGGTTTCAGGTCATGGGGCGGATCCAGTATTTTTATTTCTTCACTTTCCTCCACATTGTTCGTTTTTCAACATTTTCATTGATTTCACAAAATAATTCATGAATCTTGATGAAAAAAAATCAGGCATGTTCAGGGGACTTGCAATGAGGTTTTAACTCACTCAGAAAATGGAAGCTAGCAAGCTAAGCTAACTAGTTTACAGATTCATAGTTGAGGGTGAAGTTGTAAGCCTGCTGGACGACATTATGTGTAAAGGATGTTATAACTGTTTGTCCTCTACATATAATGTTGTCCAGTACATCACCACCACTGATCTCTAATTAGTGTGAATGCCGACACAGTAGTTTTCCCGGTTCTTTATTATTATATCAAGGTTAAATATTCTGTTAGGGTTTGTTAGCAGGATTCCACACAAACCACTGGATTACCATGAGGATGCAGTGTGGGTCAGGGAAGAACGGATCTGCGATCTGTGTGCAATTTGATGCAGATCCAAATAAATTTGGATCTAGTGAATATAAATGTTGTTTCATGAAGAGACTGTCGGGCCTTGGAGGGGGGTATTGAATATTTATCAGACTTAGAAGGACTGTTGTATTTCTATTTGATAACAGAGCTCCTGCTGTTTGGGCAGCTCCTCACAGAGTTCATTTAGTCATTTTAAAGGGTGTTTTAAATGATCGAGGCGGAGCTCTGCTACAGGCTGCTTTAGGGCTCGGTCGGGGAATGTGTTGACAAAGAACTGTTCAGTGAAACAGCGGCGAAACATGTGGACACAGTGTTATGTTTGAAGGTATCAAATTGTATCAGAGTTTTTTTTTGAGTGTGTGACAAAGCCTGGCAAGGAGAAGGTGTTGTCCCGCACTGCAGGGTTCATCAGCTCATTGGGGTTTTTTAATGTTCAGCCCATGAAACCCTCAACCCCCTGCTATTGCCACCTGGCTAAATCAGTTAACACTGCAGGCCTGAGGTCGTGGCTCAGTGACCCTGGTGCAGACAGCTCCTAGAGGTGTGATATGAGGCCTCTGGTGGTGTCTGTCCCGAAGCTTCACACGCCGCTGAATATCACTACATGCCAGTCATGGACTCACACCTCGACTGAGGAGCATGATGACTGTAAATTTGAAACAAAGCAAGGTCAACTATGAGGGAGGCAGATGGACATACACGTGCACAAACACACAGTGACAGGCGCACACAACCAAATTGGGGATCCAAACACACACCGTGTCCAAGGTGGTGTGTGCGTGTGTGTGTGTGAGACATCCTGCTGTTGTCATTTACTGTCGCTCTGTCACCGAAAACAGCAGAAAAAGAAAATTATGCTGCGTCACACTTTTTAGTGCTGATATCCGTCTAATTGATGACTTTGTGCCACATCAATCCATTATGCATAATTTAACATGGATCAAGTCCCACATTAACATAATCACCCATTGGATATTCTGCATAGTGTGACACGCCAGTGAGGAGCAGAACCCCAGCCTGAGAGGGAGTGACAGGGGAGATGCACCCTGCATGAGTTGGCAAACACACCCACACTTTCCTCTATACACACTGACACACACTAGTATGCACACACAAATTAGGCCGGGATAGCGCTGATGTTAAGATGTCAGATCCTCATTCGCTTTAAGCGAATAGTGGGAGTCCAGTCTGAGCATTTTGTGTTTATGCAGTGCCATGTTTGAATAAACAGCCACACACACACAAATACTTTGTATTCGCACACACACACATACACACATAGTGAACAGCTTGGAGAGAGAGGGGTGCAGAGCCGCCTGCTTAGACGCTGCCGTTTGCAGTCACTAAGCAGCTTTAGTGTCTCCTACCACAGTCCTGATTTAAAATTCATAAATGCTAATCCTTCATAATTTACAGTTTAAAAAGCAGCCCTGCTCACAGGCCCTGTGGCCACAGCTCTGTCAGAGTAATTATACCAAGGAGCTGGGAATGGACTACTAGCAGAGACTTTCAACAGTCAAGGAAATCCCCCTCACTGGCACCAGACCCAATTACTCCAAATACCTAAACAGATTATCGAGTCATTTTCCACTTCAATCTGGACATAGGTGCCAATTCGGTGTTATGCTTTAGTCAGGTGGGTAAGTAGCGTTAAAGGTGGGGCATGCCTGTTTCTTATTAAGTGAATGGTATGCCGCGTAATTTTATTAGCCATTTCATTTAATTAGTGGCCCCAGCAATTGTCTTTTACAAGGTCACTCGGCCCCTCCTCTTCCTCTGGTGTCATACGGTGATTTGCTGCCCTCTTACTGATCACTGACATTTCAGTGTGTAGGTTCATACACTGTTAATGCATATGCACATGTGTGTGTGTGTGTGTGTGTATCCCTGAGGAACCGATGCCTTTCTAACTGGGGAGGTGCCAGTTTCTAAACCAAATAATTTGTCCTTGCGAGGACACAATACATTAGTTGTGATGTAGATTATCTGTGATTCTTTCACCTAAGGTCACTAATAGAAAGCCATTATCAAAATGGTCTGATTTCAATGTAATGGTCCACAATGACACCACAAAACCATTGAAGGTCCCATGAAAGGACTCTGCTTTACAAGTAGAAGCTCTCAGTGCAAAATGGCTCGCCATCCTTTAAATGCATAATTTAGTAGCTACCTCAAATATTGATTCATCGCTCTTCCTGATGTACTGTATGAAAGAAGTATAGACATATGTAAGAGAAAGGGATGTTCAATCATTCGTGATCACAATGTTTCACCACCAAATAGATGACATGGTGACATCAGTGCATGATAACACAGAGTCCGGCCTCGAGCTTGACATGATTTCTAACATTGGGTATAAGAGAAACTGTAGGAAAAGCTGTGAAGTGTATTCAGGCTCAAACGCCAGGAGCGATGGGAAATTACAGAAAGTCTGATTCAGTGTTGGGACAGTAGATTTTTATGGTAAAACTTTGTCTTGATGCTCTTGTATGTATGCTATAGTCGACTATGTAAATGCAATATATACAAACATGATTATATTGTAATAGATGTATATTTTAAATACAGATAAATGTGCAGATTATTCCCTCTGTGAATTGACTCGTTGTTTTTAACATAAAATTACATTTACTGATGCAAATTAATCAGTAAGAAACTTGATCGGGATAGATTTTTTACTTATCAGTTAATTGACTACTTGCTGTTATGTATGTCAAATTTTAATTTAATTTAGAAATGAAAACACTTTAATGGCACAGTGGCTCAAATACCCCAACCAAGGCCTGATAGTCCCCCTATAAACCCACATAATCAGTAGGTCTGTTTTGTTACTGGATCTCCATCAAATTGCACACACTTGTAGATATAGTTCCTTAAATATGTGAATTATTCTCTGAGAAATCAAAGGAAATGATGAAAAACCACAATGTCAAAGTAAATGAATTTTTTCTTCTTCCTGGATCAAACTTTTATCTGGAACTGCGATGGAATTCTTCCCTCCTCCCTGACCCTTAAAACATCCTTTCACCAAGTTAATTAAAAAAAAGTTATTTTTGTGTAATCTTGCTTAGAAACTAAACAAACCAACCAACAAACCAACAAACAGGGGTGAAAACATAACCTCATTGTCGGAGGTAATTATTGAAATCATTATCTGCAAACTATATGTTTATGTTGTTTCAATCCCTCTGTTATTAAAATATTATTATTCTTATTACTCTGCATTCTTAAGTCTTCCACCACTGATCCTCAGCTTTCATTAAATTGCCATATAGAAACTTCAATTGCCTGCTTTCATGTTATACTGCAAAAGCTTAGAAAAGAGCACAGTGATATTGTTATTGTCTTTACAGTTAATATTTCCTTGGCTTTTCAGAGATGGCCACAACCCCAGATGACGCCTGAGCACCATATCAGAGCGACTCATATCTCTAAGTGAAAGAAATCAGAATTATATTAGAGCAGATTAGGATGACTGCGCTGGACATCGTGTCACAAATCCAGAGCTTTAAAGTTTCTCTGTCTTTTTACTGTAGCCATCAGCCACGAGGAATGACTCGCCCGTCACTCACACGCCTCCTCCCTTTCTCTTTTACTGAATATCTGCAGAGGACCACTGCTGTCCTGATGCCTGCATGTGTGACTAATGCTGCTGAGCTTTGTTTTAGTCTCAAACACACAGCAGTCACCAGCAATCCTCCTCACTACATGAACGACTAGTTTACTCAAATACTCTAGAGTAATAGTTTATGCTGCAAAGAACTGAATTAATTTCACATGTTGCCTTGAAAATGAGAAATGTTTTTACTGGCAGATAGCAAAATGAAGTAAAGAGGAATTGACAGTGTTTGTAATAGCACGATCTTGATATTAGAATAAATCTAACTCCTCTTTAACCATTATTCTTTCCACAGAAGCCGAACTTAAGTTATTACAATTTGCTATTTTTTGTAGTATGGGCTAAAGGAGTGATATAAATGAAATAACAATTAAATACTCTCAACACAATAGAGGTGTTAGTAGGGGACACAACTAAGGAATGGACACACTTGTTGTGGTCGGGGTTTGCGAAGTTACTAAAGTGGGCTATCCCTCAGTGGGTTATAACCTAGCGTTACCCTTGTATTATAAGTAATCTGGTGAAATACACCTAATTAATAGAGAAACGTCAAGTTAGCTAGCTTTAGGGACAGTTTCATTTTTTTCAGCCAACAAGGCCACACACAATATGTCCAAGAAGAAAAAAAAAAGGAATAGTAAGAGAATAAGGCAAATAAAGAAGAGAGGATTGTTAAAGAAAGAAGTACAAATGAGGAAAAAACACTACAACAACGCGGACCTGTTGCACATTTGCGGCCCCCGCCAAGCACTGAGCCCAACCGCCACGCCCCGTTCACACCCCATCCTCCATTACACCCCACGGCTAGGCCCTCCACCGCCACGCCCCGACGCTTGCTTCGCCGACCCCCTGGTTGCTTCCCCACATGCCTCACCCAGCCCAGATCGCGAACCCCCCCCGCCACCCCTGCACCGGCCAGAGCTTTTACTCCTTGGCCCCCGTGCAACCGCTACGTTCACGCCCCAGCCCGCATCTCCGACCTCGCCGCGCCGTCTTCAAGCTTGCGACCCCCATGGCCAGGCCCAGTTCCCGTGGCCTCACGGTGGGCCGTTCTGCCACTCCCACTGGACACCGTCCACGCCCCGTGCCATTCCGACACCTACTCTGAGCCAACTCTCCTACCTCTCCACTGCCATCTTTCAAATCCCTTCGTACCCACGCACTCGCCACTTCCGGGCAACCTCAACATGAGTTTCACATCCATTACCGACCTCCCCCTCAGGTCCTCCCCCAATGGCCGTCAGGTCCCCACTGAGCTCCAACCGAATCCCTGGGCGTCATGCTGCAGTTATCGTTTGAGTACCCTCTCTCGTTAATCCACTCTTACTGAGGCGCCACTCCCGTCGCCCGCGCCCCCCCGCCCCTCCACATCCGCCGGGCTTCCCCACGAATACTCCAACCAAGGCACCCCTTGCCTCTCCCCACATTAAGCTAACGCCCTCCGCCCCGCAGGGCCGGCTGTGGGAAGGCTGCTGTTCAGTCCTACCTCGCGCACCTACCCCATTGCGCGCTCCCGAGCCCAGGACACATCTGCCAAGTGAGGACCCCCGCCAACGCACCGGTCTCTACTCAAGCCCCCGCCCACGGTTTTAACGGCTCACACTGCCTCCGCGTCGCACCCGGCGTGTTCTCCCTCCCACGCGTCACCGACGCCACTCGTGTCCCGGGGCCACCACCCTCCCGACCCGGCGTGTACCGCTCCCACTCACACCGCCGAGCGCCAGCACCCTTCGCAAGTCGACATTTAATACCAACGCGGCTCGATTATCTGCCCCCAGCGCGACTGCGCGCCAAGTGGCGGAGGCCCCTCCCAACGAGCCTTTCCGCTGACTCACCACACAAGGTGTGTGGTTAGTAGGTGGTGTTGAGTTTCGATGAGGGCCACCCACCCTCAACACATCGGTACGCCATAGCAAATCTGTGTCACACCTCAATTACGGTCTCACTCAGGTGGACTAGTCACAGGGCTACGATCATGTTCCCACCTCAAAAAAAAACCCCCCCTCCACCCACGCACCAAAAACCCCCAACCCCCGAGGGACCCCACTCTCACCCCCCCCTCTTCCCACTTGACTTCTCCGCCCACCCGAGCCACCCCACGCGGCACTACAGGCGCTTGCTGCCTGTTCACCGCCATGTCCCTCACTCTCTCCACACAACCCGGCGCGAGGCGGGCGCTTCGATGACCCTGCACGAGTTACCTGAAGCCTCACTACCCGGCCCCCACCCCCACCCCATTGCACTGCCGTCCACACGGCCCCCGCCCCTCATCCCCATCCGGGCCGCGTCGCCCTGCACTCTGAATCCCCAACAGGCATCTCCGCAGGGTGCCCACCGGCCCCCGCCAGGTGGAAGTGGGCCCCCAGGTCGCCTACAGCCTGCTGACACAGCGGGCACCGCTGCACCAGCCACATCCTACCGCGGGCCCCTCAGCGCCGGCCCGACAGTTACAGGGCGCACGGTGCCCGGGGACCTCTGAGGTCCTCGCGCGCCGCTGCTCCCATATTTATCACATTGGGCCAGGCACTCTCGGCGGCCATTGGCCGGACTCCTGGAACCATTCTATCATCTGCCACCCTCTCTATCACACTCTGCCCCCGCAAGGAAGCCCACACCGCGAGGTGCCGTACACTGTCAGGCCCGGCCAGTACCCGGGCCCACCGCCCCATCAGGGCCCGCCCCCAGGACCGCAATCACCGACAAGCTCACACGTCGACTGCACTCCTCCGTCGCGCCGGCTGCACAAACGCCGCCAGCGCGAGCCGCGCCCTTTGCCTACCCCAGCGTCGACGGCTGTTCTCTTGCCAGAAACACAGCATGCCACGGGCACGCCAGGCACGCTCGCACACGCTCGACCGGGAGGTGCCCGCGTTCACTGCGCGTCAGGGCCTGGTCCGAGGTAGCCCCGCACTTCACCCGACGGGCGACCTCTACCTCACGTGAGACTTCCCTACCCCGCCCAAGCCCGCGAAGGTCGTTCCCCCGCCCAACGCTCTCCAAGGCACTGAGGCTCCAGCGCGGTGCATTTCCCACACACAGCAAACGCTTCCACACCGCCCGGCGTCACAACACATGACCTCACCCCGTTTCCTGCGGGGTGTGTGTGGGTTTGTGTTATTGATATATTCGTTATGGTATGCGCCTCCCCACCCCCCCCCGGTACCACGGGCGTTCATCGCCCACCGCGGAGCCCCGGCGCGGTCCACTACACCCCTTGCACCCCTAGGGCCCTTCGGGGCGGCACAAGGTCCATAAAGTCGAGGCCACGGAGAACGACCCCTCCCTGTGCGGTCAACGCACGGTACCATCCCCCACTCCTGTGACACGTGCAACCTCCCGGTCGTGGTACTGCCCCCACAGTTCGGTGACACTCTGGTGTGGCCCGTCGCACCCATACAGACCTGCGGAGCCCCCTAGGAATTCTACGCCAACCCCGTGGCACACACCCGACCCCCGCCATACCCCCCCCCCCCACCACCGCGCCACCTTGCCGAAGGTCTTACAACGCCCACCCTCCCCTCGTGCACGTCCGCGCTACCCGATACAGCTACCTACAAGGAGGCCACCCCGGCCCGAAGAGAGCGCGCCAGGGTCGGGCCGCACGAACGTCAGGACACGACGCGAACGTGGCGGTAAGGTTAGGGTTTAGGATCTAATCGTCCCGTGGCAGGCCCTTTACGACCTCGTAGACTACAGCGGCCGCGGCCTAGGGCACAACCCATGGAGGACCCGCGGTTCGGGTCCATAGACTTTAACGGGGAGCCGATCGCCAATGTTATCAGGCGTGCCTTCTTGGACCATAGGCTAACGGATGATAAGACGTTTCTAAGAAGCCAAGACAGGCTGGTGGTTGCAGGATGTTGGTCCAGTGATGTAGGGTAAGGGGGCGGCTAGCGTTGGAGGGCGGGTATGGGCAGAGCAACCGTAGTTGGGTTCCAAGAACACGCCTGGTGCGGCAGAGTGATCCGCAAAGGGCCGATCCGGGAACGGCCGAGACGTGTGCGAGGAAGGCGTTTCATTCGACTCAGGGGACGGGTCAGAGAGTTCGACAGCAGACCAGATTAGAGGGCTCGCGTTGAGCGTAGGGTGGCGGGGCTAAGCGCCCTGGGCGGCCCGCGGCGAGAGGAGGTTGGGGACCGGCCACCGCTTAAGGCAATCGACACAACCCGTTTCGCCCTGACCGGTGCGTTCATGTCCGAGAGGAGGAGAGATCGTCGCACAGGCACTCCAACCTGCGTGTCACAGGCCTATGAGTGGGCCATCCATTTCAAGATGTGTAACACCCTAGGAGAGCATCACAACTCGCCGTGCGTGGCGCATCCCGGTCCGGTTCACCGGGCTGGTTCGACATAACATCTACAACGCCCCCCGGCAGGACCCAGCTAATCGCCTCCCCTGAGGACTGCTCCGGACACTGGCTACCCACGTAGTGGCCCGGGGGAAGGGCGGCACCCCCAATGTGCTGTACATGGTACGTCGGGCTCCATCTCACCCCCACCACCCGGCAAGCGCCTATCCTTAGCTTAGCTGTGACTGGCTCCGAAAGGCACGCCCCAGGACCCCCACCTGCCCCTCAACACCAGTCAACCTACAGGCTGAACGGGAAAGTCAAAAAGGACAAGGACACCCAGGCCCCACCCATAAGGCTCGGAACTAAACTTCGCACACGGACGGCCCGACCCTACGCGACCGCCCCCCAACACCGAACCACAGGCTCAGAGATCCTGAACCGAGCAGAGTCAGCTTTATCGAGGCCTCCGCGACGCACTTATTCCGTGTGAGGCGGACACTAGGAGGCTCTACGGTCTCGCGGCTCGGGACTCTACTAGACGCCCGCTAGCTGCGTTGTCATCACGGGCTTGCTAGCGTCACACTAGCCCCCAGTGTCGCAGAGCCTCGCGGAGACACCAGCTCCCCACCGGCGACTCGCCACCTGGTACGTACACACCGCTGAATGTCCTATCATGCTCATTAAGTGCCCGAGGAGCCTGTATGCGCCAGTAGGTTAGACGTGATGTCGTGTGCTTCCAACATCTGTACACCCTGACTCGATTACAGATTGACCAGGCGTGGTGTGGGCACGGAGGCAGGGCCGCGCCGTCGCCTTGGGTTATGGCATCGTCACCCGTGTGTGTAAGGAGCGCCAGTCCCCGCACAGCTATCTACCTCCCCCCGACACAACACCGTAGCGCCCGCGCTCGTTATGAAGGGTAGTTAAAAGGAAGAGCGCTGGCCCCATGCTCACCCCCACCCCGTCAGTGAGGCACCACGCTTCCCACCCAAGGCGCCGATACCAAAGTTCATGCGCTCTCTGAGCAACACAGGCTGCACCAGGCTCAGGACCGGAGGCGCGCTGTACGGTGGACTAGCGTTAGTTCATCGGCCGAAGCTAGGCACACATATCCCGGGCATAAAGACTCACAACTGTTGCATTCGCCTTGACCTGGACAACGTCACCAGTAGCTACTTCGAAGTTTCTTTACCGTGATACAACCATACCCAAGTGGTTGCCGCGCCCCCGTCGGCACCCCTGCACTTCGGCGCGCCACATGACGACTCTGAGCGAGGCTGGTCACGGAGCGCGTTCACGACTGGAGAAGGCGCCTGGCCGTGTGCCCACTGCGCCCCCCTACAGCGCAGGCGCCGTAACTGACTCACCTTCCACCCGCTGCCCATACCCGCCGAACCGTGCCTGGCAGCGACAGGGTCCCCACGAAATTGCAATTACGAACTCTAGCCCGCCGGCCTCCTCCTGAGGTGGGCGTGAACCGATGCCCGGCCATACGGTCAGGCCACCCTACACGTCGCTCGCCCGACTCTACAGAAGTGGCACGTCCACCTCGCCTTTCCCCGGCCCTCCCAACCTTAGGACCCACCCCCACCCCCCAGTCCGCCTACGCGCGTGGTGGCACCCCTCGAAGGCGGTCCAGCGGGCCTCCCTCACGTGGTCGCCGGCGCGGGACCTTCCCACACCCGGTGACCAGCGGCCCTACATGACCAACCACTGAGGCCTCGCTTCCCCCTTCACTAGTCACCGCTCTTTGTTTTCGACACGTGAGGCACGCAGGATCAAGCGCCACACACCCCTGCGTTCTTGGTCACTGCACAGTCGTCCGCAACCTGTCAGGCGCCGCCACATAACCCTGCTTAGATTGTAGCCCATACCTACTACCCTCCGAACCAGGCTGCACCCGGGGCCTACCCGGGTCTCTGCGGGCGTTCCGGTCCTCCTTACCCAACGCTAAGAGGCCCGCTCTGGTACTGTTCGTCGTCCGCAGGACATACCCGTGCCCACGCCCGGGCACTCACACCCACTGCGTTCGTGGACCTCTCCATCCCGGCCAGGACCGGCACCACATTCCCTCACCACTCGCGAGAGGCTCACAGGTCGCGCTCACAACTACCCCCCGCGAACGGCATCCCCCCAGTGCGCCTCCGCCACCCACCGCATCTTCCCTCGATCCGGCGCCGAGGGCACATTCGGAAGCTTCTCCACCGGGGACAACCTGAACCTCTACGGCCCCGCCTCCCAGCCGCCCACTACACGCGTAGGCACGAGTGTTCCCGACCCACAGACTGGCCAAATCACCCCTTACTCGAAACACTGAGGGGGCATGGGGCTCAGCCTCCATTACCCCAGCCCCCCGCGAGGGCTGCTATGGGGCGGAAACGGGTCAGGAAAGGAAGGGTAGTCGGCTGGGGAGGCAAGATTGGCGGGTAGAAGGAGAGTGGCGGAACGGCAAGGGTGAGAGTGGGAGGGAAATAAGGGCTAAGTGAGGGGGTAGATTTTATTGTTAAGGATGGGTGGGAGATGAGGGGCAGGAGGTTGGTGGAGGGGGGGGGGTAGTAGGAAGGGTAGCAAGGATGAGGTGGCGAGGAGGGGGGTGCGAACAAGGGGGTGGAAGGAAGTATGGAAGCTGGGGAAGGGGTGGATCTCGAGAGCAGGGGTTGGCGAAACCAGTGTGTGTAATGTAGGAGCAGTGACGGCAGAAGTGGTAAGGGGGGATGCTGGTGTTCGGGGGAGAAAGGAGCAAAGTGTGGAATAGTGTTGGTTAAGTATGTGGATGAGAGTGGTGGGAGTGGGTGGCAAGGGGTTAGGCGGAGGCGGTCTTGTAGATGAGGTTGATACAGTTGGCGAGGTAGTGAGGTGGGAGGGGTGTTGTTTTGGTGGAAGGAGATAGGATGCGTGAGTGTTATTCGGGATAGGGGGGGAAAGGAGGGCAGAGTGGGGGGAGGGTATGGGGGATGTGGTACGGGGTAGGTGAAAGGTGAGGGGTAGGGAGGATGGTTAGTGGTTTTACAATTAGTATGGTGGTGGGAATGCAATTTGCCTTGCAGGAGATGAAGGGTAGGGGAGTGGTTGGTCGAGGATGAGGGGGTTTTGACGGTAAGTGTATTAGGTTTATGTCACGTGGTGGAACTGATGTGTGGTGGAAACAAGGAAAGGAGAGGTAGGGATGGGCAGAAAGGGGGCTTGGTGATTGGAGGTTAGGATTGGATAGAGACTGGGAATGATGTGAGTGGTGACCTTAGGAGGGTCTTAGGAATAGGGAGGACGTGATCTCGTTCTCAAGGTTTGAAGTTGGAAAGCAAGGGAGTATTTGTTTTTGCAAGGAATTTTAGGTAGGCGTGGTTTTAAGCGAGCGGTATATGCGGAGTAGTGATTTTATGGGTTTGGGTAGTGGGGGTAAAGGAAGTTTAGGCTTGGAGGGATGGTTGTTTTTTTATTTGGTGGTATAGGAGGTAATCTTTATCATCTAGGGAGAGGGAGGTCGGTCAGTGGTAACGGTAAGGAGTTGGCCTGAGGGGTCTAGAGTAATAGAAGATGGGGAGGGGGGGGGGGAACACCACCGGTTCTATGGTCGGGTGTGAGGTGAAATTGGTGGAGGTTAAATGTGGAATCTTTGTATAGTGTTTAGGGTCTGTGGTCAAATGAGGTGTATGTGAGACTTAACGCCATGTAACTTTTGGTCATCTCGGCATGACTGGTGTTAGCCGATGGGATGGGCTTCTTAAGTTAGGTAATGCGAGTATTCTGATTATGATTCAAAGTGGCTAAAAACATAATTGAAAGGAAGGTAACGCGAATTGGGATGAGATGGATGTGTGTGTGTGGTATGAGGCCAGGTACAGCATTGGGCAGTACAAGGTCAAGTAGGTGGAGTCCTGTGAGGGTTGTAGTCATGCATTAGAGGGCAATTTTTAAGAAGAGAGAAAAGATTATAAAAATATCCTTAAGTTTCCGTGATTGGTGTGCTGACAGTGAGTGGCTTAGATAGGACAGGAAAATTCAGATGGATACCTTGAGGTTGTGGTTTGATGGAAGTTATTCCAATTATCAGATATGAGAGTTGTTTGGTACATGAGTATTTTATATAAAAGCAAGGAGAACGTTATGAGAACGTAAAGGTAGAAGAGGTTGTACTATGAACAGGATGTAGTCAGTTGTGTTGTAGTTGACTGACGTTAGTAAGAGTGTAGATCAGGGAAGGGACATATGACTATAGTTAAACTACTGTATCAAAGTAGGTAGTCTCTGAAGCCATTCGAAATGTCTTGGCAGATGTGCCAGTCTGGAGTGTAAAAGTGGGTAGTCGGTAGGAAGGAGGTGAGTTTATTAATTGAAGGTAAGGGTTATTTTTGTAATGGCTG